>CM019698.1:576377-708877 GCA_009760885.1 Achatina immaculata
ACTGAAAGTAAAGTATTACAACATTCTAGGTCAAAGTTGACTGAAAGTAAAGTATTCTCACATTCTAGGTCAAAGGTGACTGATAGTAAAGTATTCCCACATTCTAGGTCAAAGATGACTGAAAGTACAGTATTCACACATTCTAGGTCAAAGATGACTGAAAGTACAGTATTCCCACATTCTAGGTCAAAGGTGACTGAAAGTAAAGTATTCCCACATTCTAGGTCAAAGATGACAGAAAGTACAATATTCCCATATTCTAGGTCAAAGTTGACTGAAAGTAAAGTATTCCCACATTCTACGTCAAAGGTGACTAAAAGTACATTATTCCCACATTCTAGATAAAATGTGACTGAAAATACAGTAATGTCACATTTTGGATAAAAGATGACTAACATTACAGTATTGTCACATTCTGGATCAGAGGTGACTGAAAGAACAGTATTGTCACATTCTGGAGCACATGTGGCTGAAAGAACATTTTTGTCACATTCATGATCAAAGGTGACTGAGAGAACAGTATTATCACACTCAGGATAAAAGTGACTGAATGCACAGTAGTGTCACATTCATGATCAAAGGTGACTGGAAGTACAGTATTGTCATATTCATGATCAAAGTTGACTGAAAGTACAATGTTCTGACATTCTGGATCAAAGGTGACTGAGCTAAATTTAAAGTACAGTATCCCACATTGTGATTCAAACATGACTGAGTTAAATTTAAGGTACAGTATCACACATTCTGGATCGAAGATGCCTGAGTTAAAGTTAAGGTACAGTATCCCACATTGTGGATCAAAGATGACTGAGCTGATGTTAAAGTACTGTATCCCACATTCTGGATCAAACATGACTGAGTTAAAGTTAAAGTCCACTATCCCACATTCTGGATCAAACATGACTGAGTTAAAGTTAAAGTCCACTATCCCACATTCTGGATCAAACATGATTGAGTTAAAGTTAAAGTCCACTATCCCACATTCTGGATCAAACATGATTGAGTTAAAGTTAAAGTGCAGTATCATACATTCTAGATCAAAGATGACTGGCTCTGAGCTAAACTACAGCCTTCCTGAAAATATGTGGGAAGTAGAAAGAATATTTTGAACACTTTCTAAACTATGAAAACCTGTCACTCAATTACAGCATACAGAAAGAGATACATTATTGAATAACCTGACATGATAGCTATAGAATAGCTGAAAAACAACGAATCAGCAGGATCGAACGGAATCTCTGCAGAACTGATTAAAGAAGAAATTTTATAAATAATGGGAACACATAAAGTCTTCCACCTAGATATTACATAACAACGTCTTCTACCTAGATATTACATAACAACGTCTTCTACCTAGATATTACATAACAACATCTTCTACTTAGATGATCCACAACGATGTTTTCCATATAGATATTCTACACATTCGTCTTACACCTAGATATTCAACAACAACCGCACCTAACTAGATATTCCACAACGTTTTCCAACTAAACATTACACAACAACGTTTTCCAACAAGATATTCTACAAAATCGTCTTACGCCTACATATTCCACAACAACGTCTTCCACCAAGATATTCCACACAAACGTATTCAGCCCAGATATTCCAAAACAATATCTTCCGCTTAGTTATTCCACGACAACGACTCCGCAGAGAAATTAAACAAGATCGTCTTCTACCAAGATATTCCAAAACAGTGTCTTCCAAACAGATATTCAACAACAATGTCTTATAGTTAGATATTCCACAACAACGACAAGGCCGAGATATTCCACAAAAACATCTTACACTTAGATATTTCAAAACAACGTCATCCACCTAATTATTCCACAACAACATCTTCCATTTAGATATTTCACAACAACGACAAGGCTCAGATATTCTTCACCAACGTCTTCCACCTAGATATTCCACAATAACGACTCCGCCGAGAAATTCAACAACACCGTCTTCCACAAAGATATTCCACACCAACGTCTTCCAACTAGATATTTAACAACAATGTTTCCTACTTAGATATTCTACAACAATGACTAGGCCGACATATTGCGCAAACACATATTCCACATAGATAATGCAAAACAACGTCTTCCACCTAAATATTCCACAACAACGTCTTCCAGGTAAATATTCCACAACAACTACTCCTCGGAGATATTCACCACTAACGTTTCCCACATAGATAATCCACAACAGTGATCCGCCCGAAATATTCTACAGAAACGTCTTCCACCTAGATATTCCACAACAACGACACCCCCCCACCCCCGAGATATTCCACAAAAACGACACCCCCGCACCCCCGAGATATTGCACAACAACGTCTTCCACCTAGATATTCCACAACAACGTCTTCCACCTAGATATTCCACAACAACGTCTTCCACCTAGATATTCCACAACAACGTCTTCCACCTAGATATTCCACAACAACGTCTTCCACCTAGATATTCCACAACAACGACATCCCCCCACCCCCGAGATATACCACGACAACGACACCCCCCCCCCACCTAGATATTCCACAACAACGACTCCGCTGATATATTACATAACAATGACTCCTCTGAGATATTCCACAACAACTTCTTCAACAAAGATATTCCACAACAACGTATTCCACCTATATATTCCACACCAATGTCTTCATCCAATATATAACACAACTACGTCTTCCAAGAAGATATTTCACAACAAAGTCTTCCACCAGATATTCCATAACAACGTCTTATACCAAGATGTTCACCAAAAACGTCTTCCACTTTGATATTCCACACCAACGTCTTACTTCTACATATTGCAGAATAACGTCTTATACCTAGATATTCCATAAAAACGTCTTACAACTGATGTTCCGCAAGAACTTCGTCCAACTAGATATTCCACATCAACGTCTTCCAACGAGATATACCAGAACACACTCTTCCATCTAGATCTTCCACAGTAACGTCTTCCACCTAGATATTACATAACAACGTCTTCCACGTAGATATTGCACAACAACGTATTCCATCTAAATATTCCACAATAACGTCTTCCACCTTGATAGTACATAACAACGTCTTCTACCTAGATAATCCACAACGACGTCTGCCATATAGACATTCTACACAACCGTCTTCCACCTAGATATTCAATAACAACCTCACCCAACTAGATATTCCACAACGTCTTCCACCTACATATTCCACAACAACGTCTTCCACCAAGATATTCCACACAAACGTATTCAACCCAGATATTCCACAACAATATCTTCCACTTAGTTATTCCACAGCAACAACTTCAACAAGACCGTATTCTACCATGATATTCCAAAACAGTGTCTTCCAAATAGATATTCAATAACAATGTCTTATAGTTAGATATTCCACAACAACGACAAGGTCGAGATATTCCACAAAAACATCTTACACTTAGATATTCCAAAACAACTTCATCCACCTAATTATATCACAACAACGACTAGGCGGAGAAATTAAACAACAACGTCTTCCACTTAAATATTCCACAACAACTACTCCGAGGGGATATTCCACAATAACGTTTTCCATCTAGATATTCCACAACAACGATATAACCGAGGTATTCTACAACAACGTATTACACGTAGATATTACACAAGAACGACTACACGACATATTCCACAAGAACTTTGTGCACTTAGATATTCCATATCAAAGTCCTTCACCTAAATATTCCACAACAAACTCTTACACCAAAATATTCCACAACAACAACTCTGCCGAGATATTACACAATAAAAGTCTTGTACCAAGATATTCCACAACAACATCTTCCACCTACATAATCCACAACAACGACTCCGCCGATATATTACACAACAATGAATTTGCCGTTATATTCCATAACAACGTCTTCAATCAATGGTTTCCACAACAACCTATTCCATCAAGATATTGCACAAAAACAACTCCGCCATGATACTCCGCAACAACGTCTTCCATTTAGATATTCCACAACAATGTCTTCCATTGAAATATTCCACAACAACGTCTTGCACCAAGATATTCCACAACAACGACTCCGCCGAGATATTCAACAACACCGTCTTTCACCAAGAGATTCCACAACACCGTCTTCCATTTTGATAATCCACAAAAATAACCACACTGAAATAATCTACAAAAAAAGACTCAACACAGATATTCCATAACAACGTCTTTTACCAAGATGTTCAACAACAACGTCTTCCACCTAGATATTCCATAACAACGTCTTTCAAGTAGATTTTCTACAAAATAGTCTTCCACCTATATATTCAACAACAACCTCACACACCTAGATATTCCTAAACAACATCTTCCACCTAAATAGTACAGAACGTTTTCCACCAAGATATTACACAGCAACGTCTTCCACTTAGATATTCCACAAGAACATCTTCCATCAAGATATTTCACAATAACATCTTCCACTTAGATATTCCACAAAAACGTCTTCCACCTAGATATACAACAACAACGTCTTCCACCTAGATAAAGCACAACAACGTCTTCCACCTAGAAATTCTACAACAACCTCACCCACCTAGAGATTCCACAACAAAGTCTTCCACCTAAATATTATACAACAACGTTTTCACCAAGATATTCCTCAGCAACATCTTCCACCTAGATATTCCACAACAGTGATCCGCCCGAAATATTCTACAGAAACGTCTTCCACCTAGATATTCCACAACAACGACACCCCCCACCCCCGAGATATTCCACAACAACGACCCCCCCCCCCCGAGATATTCCACAACAACGTCTTCCACCTAGATATTCCACAACAACGACTCCGCCGATATATTACATATCAATGACTCCACTGAGATATTCCACAACAACGTCTTCAACCAAGATATTCCACAAAAGTGTCTTCCATCAAGATATTGCACAACAACGACTCCGTAAAGATATTCCATAATAACGTCTTCCACCTAGATATTCCACAACAATGATCCACCTAAGATTCTCCACAACAACGTCTTCCACCAAGATATTCCACAACAATGTCTTCTACTAAGATATTCCACAAGAGCGTCTTCTACCAAGATATTTCACAAAAAACGTATTGCACCTAGATATTCCAGAACAACGTCGTCTATTAGATATTCCACAACAACGACTCCTCAGAGATATACCACAACAACGTTTTCCACCTAGATATTTCACAAAAACGATTACACGGAGATAATCCACAACAATTATTCACATCTGATATTCCAGAACAACGTCATCCACCTAGATATTTCATAACAAAGTCTTCCATCAAGAATTTCCACAACAACGTCTTCCGGCAAAATATTCCACAACAGTGTCTTCTACCAAGATATTCCACAAGAACGTCTTCTACTAAAATAGTCCACAACAACGATTCCACCGAAATATTCCACAACAACGTCTTTCACCAAGCTATTCCACAACAACGTCTTCCACTTGATATTCCACAAAAAAAGATTACACGGAGATAATCCACAAAAATTATTCTCCCACGATATTCCTCAACAACATCTTCCAACAATAAATTCCACAACAACTTCTTCCACCTAGATATTCCACAACAAAGTCTTTAACCAAGATATTCCACAACAACGACTTTCATCAAGATATTCCACAAAAACGTCTTACATCAAGATATTCCACAAAAACGTATTCCACCTAGATATTCCACAACAACATCTTCCACTTAGATATTCTACAACAACGACTAGTCCGAGATATTCCACAACTCCGTCTTCCACCCAGATATCAACAAAAACGAATCCGCCGAGAAATTCAACAATAACGTTTTACACTAAGATATTCCACAACAACATCTTCAAACTATATATTCAACAACAATGTCTTCTACTTAGATATTCCACAACAACGATTAATCGGAGATATTCAACAACTTCTTCTATCTAAATATTCCACAACAACGAATATCCAAAGATATTCCACAATAACGTCTTCCACTTAGATATTCCACAACAACTTTTTCCACCTAGATATTCCACAACAACGATCCACCCGAGATACTCCACAACAACGTCTTCTACCAAAATATTCCACAAGAACGATTCTACCGAAATATTCAACAACAGTGTCTTTCACCAAGTTATTCCAAAACAACATATTTCACCTTTATATTCCACAAAAACGATTTCACGGAGATATTCAACAACAGTGATTCACCCCAGATATTCCACAACAACGTCTTACACAAAGATATTCCACAACAACGTCTTTTACCAAGAAATTCCACAACAAAGTCTTCCACATAGATATTCCACAACAACGTCTTCCATCTAGGTATTCCACAAGAACGTCTTACACCTAAATATACCATAACAACGTATTCCACCTAGATATACAACAACAACGTCTTTCATCTAGATATTCCACAACAAAGTTTTACAGCAAGATATTCCACAACAACTTCTTCCAGGTAGATATTCCAGAACCACGTCTTCCACCAAGATATTCCACAACAACGTCTTCCACTTAGATATTCCACAAAAACAACTCCGCCGAGATTTTTAAACAATAACGTTGTACACCACGATGTTCCACAACTACATCTTCCAACTATATATTCAACAACATCTTCTATTTAGATATTCCTCAACAACAACTAGGCACAGATATTTCACAACAACGTCTTTCACCTAAACATTACACTACAGCGACTTCGCTGTGTTATTCCTCAATAACGTTTCAGGTAGATATTCCACAACAACGACTCCTCCGAGATATTTCACAACGACGACTTTCACCAAGATATTCAACAACAACGTCATCCACGTAGATATTTCACAACAACGACTCCACCAAGATATTTCACAACAACGACTCCACCAAGATATTCCATAACAACGTCTTCCATCAATATATTTCTCAGCAACGATTCCACCGAGATACTCCACAACAACGTCTTCCAGCAAGATATTCCACAACAATGTCTTCCACCAAGATAATCCACAACAGCGTCTTACACCAAGATATTCCACAACAACGACTCCGCCGATATATTCCACAAAATGACTCCGTCGAGAAAATCCACAACTACTTCTTTCGCCAAGATAGTCCACAGCAACGTCTTCCATCTAGATAGTCCACAAAAACTACTACACAGAGATAATTGACAACAATGTTTCACCCCAGATATTGCACAACAACGACTTACACCTAGATATTCCACAAAATCGTCTTCCACCTAGATATTCCACAACAACGTCTTCCACCTAGATATTCCACAACATCGACTCCGCGAGATATTCTACAACATCGAGTCCGCCGAGATATTCCACAACAACGTCTTCCGACTAAATATTCAACAAAAACATTTTCTACTTAGATATTCCACAACAACGTCTTCCGACTAAATATTCAACAAAAACATTTTCTACTTAGATATTCCACAACAACGTCTTCCGACTAAATATTCAACAAAAACATTTTCTACTTAGATATTCCACAACAGTGCCTAGGCCGAGATATTCCTCAAAAACGTCTTCCACTTAGATATTTCAAAAGAACGTCTTCTACCACAGTATTCCACAACAACGGCTAGGCGGAGATATTCCACAACATCGTCTTCCACCTTAATATTCCAGAACAACGACTCCGCCGAGATATTCCACAACAACATTTTTCAAATAGATATACCACAACAACGTCTTCCACGATGATATTCCACAACAACGTCTTCCACGATGATATTCCACAACAACGTCTTCCACGATGATATTCCATAACAACGTCTTCCACGATGATATTCCACAACAACGTCTTCCACGATGATATTCCACAACAACATGTTCCTCGATGATATTCCACAACAACATGTTCCTCGATGATATTCCACAACAACGTCGTCCACCTATATCTCAAGAACGTCTAACCCGATATACTCCACAACAAAGTCTTTCACCTAAACATTCATCACCAACGTCTTTCACCAAGATATCCCACAACAACGACTTCCCCGAGAAATTCAAATACATCGTCTTCCACTAAGATATTGCACAACAACGACTCCACCGAGATATTCGACAACAACGCCCTCCCCCAAATATTCCACAACAACGCCCCTCCCCCAAATATTCCACAACAACGCCCTCCCCCAAATATTCCACAACAACGCCCCTCCCCCAAATATTCCACAACAACGCCCTCCCCTAAATATTCCACAACAACGCCCTCCCCCCAAATATTCGACAACAACGCCCTCCCCCAAATATTCCACAACAACGCCCCTCCCCCAAATATTCCACAACAACGCCCCCCCCAAATATTCCACAACAACGCCCTCCCCCAAATATTCGACAACAACGCCCCTCCCCCAAATATTCCACAACAACGCCCTCCCCCAAATATTCCACAACAACGCCCCTCCCCCCACATGTTCCGTAACAACGCCTCCCCCAAGTAACATGTTTTACCCCGCCAAAAGCCTCAGAAAAAGTGACCAGCTCTACACAGCTCACCCCACCTGACCAACACACTTGTAATTCCCAGAAAACCACGAGATAAGTTGACCCTTGACCCATCGAACGGCCTATTTTGGAAGAACCAAGCTCACCTAACTTCACAATTCTAGACATGATTTGTAGGTTTATAGGTTCTTGCCCCGCCCTATCCAAGGCCTCATCGTTCCTGATCGTGTCCTGCCATTTAACGTTTAAAATCCTCCTCAAGCAGAAGTTCATGAATGTTTGTATTGTCTTGGTCATAAACCCATGTCTCAGAACCATTTAGCAGAACAGTCTTTACGTTTGTATTGAAAAGCCTAAAGTTTGGTTCTTGCTTTGATGTTCTTAGATGATCATATTTTGTTAAACTGGATAAATGCTGTCCAGGCCTTGGTTATTCTAGCTTGAACATATTTTTCCCTTCCCTATATTTATCTACTGTGTGAACAATTCACTTCCTCAGTTGGCACTCCCTCAATTACCACGAGGATAACGTTTGCAATATTAGTTTTCATTATCTTTGCTTTTTTTTTTCTTTTAATATATAGTCCCAGTGTAGCTGAATTCTTGCTTAAGATCTGAAGTTTCTCTTGCATTTGTGTGTGGCTATGTGCCAGAAGTGTCATATCATCTGCAAAGTCAAGATCTTCCAGTTAGTTCAACAATGTCCATTGTATCCCATATCTTTTCCCTTGTGTGATAGTTTTCATGATCCAGTCAATTGCTAGAAGAAATAAGAATTGTGGTAGCAAACATCCCTGCCTCACTCCTGTTTTCACTTTAAAACTGCCTGTGAGAGTTCCTCCATGAACGATTCTACAACAGAGGCCTTTGTAAGCTTTGTAGTCTTAGCTGGGACTCCATAGTGTTCCAGTAGTTTCCATAGCATTCTCTAATCTAAACTATCGAATGCCTTTTCATAATCAATGAATGTAATTAACAGTGAAGAATTCCACTCCATTGACTGTGCTACTACTAGTCGCATTGTAGAAATGTGGTCAGTACAGGATCTTCCTTGCCTGAAACCTGCATGCTCTTCTCTTAATTTACTACCTACTTTTGGTTTGATTCTATTTAGCAAAATCCTGCTGAAGACCTTGCTGGGTATTGTGAGCAGGGAGATGCCTCTATAGTTCTTACATTCTAATAGATCTCCTTTCTTAAGCAGTTTTATAAGATGGGAATCCTTCCAGTCCTCTGGGACCTTCTCTTCTTCCCAAATCCTGTTAAATAGTAAGAGTAGTATTTCTGTTGTTATTTCTTTGTTCACTTGGAGCACTTCTGCTACAAGTCCATCTGGACCGGGTGCCTTATTTCTCTTCAACTCTAAGATAGCGTGTTCAACTGTGGCCTTGTTGGGTGGTTCTACATTGATGTCTAGAGTATTCTCTGCTGCTGGTATCTCCTCTGTTTCTGTCGATGCTGGCCTATTTAGGATTCCGCTGAAGAATTCATCTCATTCTTGATCTGTTCTTCTTCTGATGTTACTACCTTACCTTTCATGTTTTTGATGGGCTTTTCTACCCTACATGATCTATTTGTCAACTTCTTGATGATTTCATACGGGACTCTCATTTTGTTTTTACCAGCTGCCTCTTCTGCCTGTCCCGTCATTTTTTCGAAATAGGCCTGTCTGCCTTTCTTTACTCTTTTCCTCACCTCTTTATGGGGCACATTGTATTCTATCTGAGGTGAGGACTTTGCTGGGACACACTGTACTCTATTTGAGGTTAGGCCTTTGCTGCTCTTGTTTTACTGTCATTTATTTCTGCTTTCATTTCTGTCCTTCAGTCTATCTTCTTCAGTGTTTCCAATGTAATCCACTCCTTGTGTTCACATCTGGTGTATCTTCTTCGTATAACTCCTGCAGAAGAACCTGAAATCTGATGCTCAGCTTCAGTTTAAAGTTCATTGCGACTTCTGGGTCTTCCAACAGTGCCATATTATATCTGTTCCTTGCCGTGTCTGTTTTGTGCTTCTTCAGTTTCTTTCTCAGTTTAGCTATCAGTAGGTGGTGGTCAGAAGCTACATCTGTACCTCGTTTCACTCTGACATCTTGCAGTGTTCTGCGGAAGCTTCTACTGGTACAAATATGGTCTAACTGGTTCTCAGTGACATGATCTGGTGATACCCATGTGGTTTTGTGTATAGTTTTATGTGGAGATATACTTCCTCCAGTTACAAGGAGGTTAAGCATTCATAGACCCGCTAGCCTTTCTCCATTTTCGTTCATTATTCCTAGTCCATTTTGACCCGTCACTTTCTCATAACCTGTGTTGATCTTACCTACCTTTGATTGATGTCCCCCATTAGAAATGTTATGTGTTTGTTGTCATGGTGGTCTAGGATTTCCCGAAATGTGCTGCAGAATTCATCCTTTACTACCTCTTCTGCAACATTTATTGGAGCTTATACCTAGATGATATTCAGCTTAATACTTTTCCTCTTTGTTAAGAAACAAGCTGTAATTATCCTTGAGCTAACTGCCTCCCAGCTCTTCTATGCTCTCTGTGGACTCTCTGGATAGCATTACAGCCACGCCCTCTGAGTGTTCTAGTTTTCCTCGACGTGTTTGTCTACAGATCAATTTTTTTATATATATGGAACACATCGTTGACCTATCCCTCAACTTCCTTAGCCTCCTCTTGCGATATACGTGGAAGGTGGCAGTGGTCCTATTCTTTTCTCCGCATATCTGGGCGCTGGTAACCACACGGGCTTCAGAAGCATGGGTCACTACAAAATAAGATCAAATCTTTGAAAACAGAATCTTGAGAAGACGTTTTGGACCGACTATATATCCTGTATCATAAGAACGGCAAAAGATTTGAAATAACAAAGAAATACACACACTATTCCAGTCTCCACTTATAACTTAGATCTTACATCCTTCCCGCGGAGTTATATGTCAGATAGGGCTCACATGGTAGTTCGCCAAGATTTCGTATTTTCAGCGTGTTTTCAACCTCATCAAGGGATTTTATGCCTACGAATCTGGTCTCTCTTAACAATGCCATCTTTAGAGTTTCAAGTGGTCTGCCATTTTTCTGTTGTTTTCCACTTGATAGTTTGTTTTTGAGATTCTCTGACTGTTTCTTCTCATCACACGACCGACATATATCAATCTTCTTTTTCTGATCAACCATGAGACAGGTTTTTTTTTTTTTTGCTCATCTGTCTCATATCTGCGTTATTGTTGAATTCGTTCCAATTAATGCCGAGTTTTTCACTTAGGCATTTGTTTTCAAAAGAATCTAATTTGTTGTCTATTTCTTTAGTTATTTTCCAGCTTTCACGTGCATAAATGAGGTTGGATATTGAATTGGAATTGAATAATGTTAACTTGGATTTTTGTGCTTATTACTATTCAATACCATATGTTCTCAAGATTCTTGAAGGTCAATGCTCTTTTGCAATTCTAATTCTAACTTCCTTTCTGGTGTCAGCATCCTGGTCTATGTCTAACTACCTCGTGAAAACAATAGATTGAGATGGCTCTGATTCGTAGAGAGGATCAGAGGAATGAATAGACGCAGTATAACGATACTGAGTCTGAACGAATCACATTGGAAAGAGACAGATAAGCTTAGACTAACAACAGGGGAGACAACAAGGACTTGTACAGAAATGTTAAACAGGGACAGAGAGGGAGTCCAAGGCAATGGTCACGTGACAACCTGGAAGAAGGCCTGCCAGGAGTGAACAACTGGCAGAAGAAGACTAAGAAAAGAGAGGAACAAGAGACAAGTTTTGTCTCAAGCAATGAGAGGCATGTCTCGGAGAGATGAATCAATGAACTTCCACATTCTGGATCACAGGCGACTAGGATAGGGAGAAAGCAAAGTATCCCACATTCTACATTCTGAATCATAGGCGACTAGGATAGGGAGAAAGCAAAGTATCCCACATTCTGCATCAAAAGATGACTAGGGTAGTTAGAACGCAAACTATTCCATCATTCTGAATCAAAGGTGATTAGATTAGAGTCAACACAACCTGAGCACAGAATGATGGCAACCAAGATTCTGACCTCTCTGAGCTGTTGTTATCTTCCTCTTGTAGCTCTAAATAACACGCTTTCTTTCTTGTTTTATGATTATTTGGGTGCTGGTGTTTCATTAACGAGAGTTTTGTCAAGTGCAAATGTTGACTGTTCGTACCAGTAGGCAATATTTCCAAGCCTTCAGTTGTGACAGCCACCACTAACCTAAGTCTACACAGAACATACTCGATTTATCAGTCAGGAAAAGTTTAGTACCTGAACTAATAAAATACTCTTTCCAGCACGAATGAGTGAATTATTTAGTTGTCCTGTGATATAAACAAGGGCCGTAGACAAAAGGCATATAATATATCCGTAACAAACATGTTTAGGAATTACATACAATAATTTTGCTTTACAAGTTCTTATTATTTATGAACTTTTATGTATCGTTCTTATTTCGTTGGACAAATTCATTTTCTTACTACAATTCTTATTGTTTGGTTGATGTAATTCATGGTTTAGTTTTTATCATTCAGTCTTAGCTGAGAGCAGATAACAGGTTGTAAAACACTCAAGATAACTTACGAATTACGTTTAGTTATCCGTCAGGCGTTTCTGGCGTCTGATGACATCATTCAGTAAATACAGGTAGAATGTTAAGTCAGTAAAGACAGGTAGAATGTTAAGTCAGTAAAACAGGTAGAATGTTAAGTCAGTAAAACAGGCAGATTATTAACTCAGTAAAGACAGGTAGAATTTTAAGTCAGTAAAACAGGTAAATGTTAAGTCAGTAAAGACAGGTATAATGTTAAGTCAGTAAAGACAGGTTGAATGTTAAGTCAGTAAAACAGGTAGAATTGTAAGTCAATAAAGACAGGTAGAATGTTAAGTCAGTAAAACAGGTAGAATGTTAAGTCAGTAAAGACAGGTTGAATGTTAAGTCAGTAAAACAGGTAGAATTGTAAGTCATTAAAGACAGGTAGAATGTTAAGTCAGTAAAACATGTAGAATATTAAGTCAATAAAACAGGTAGAATGTTAAATCAATAAAACGTGTAGAATATTAAGTCAGTAAAACAGGTTGAATGATAAGTCACTAAAACAGGTAGAATGTTAAGTCAGTAAAACATGTAGAATGTTAAGTCAGTAAACACAGGTAAAATGTTAAGTCAGTAAACACAGGCAGAATGTTAAGTCAGTAAACACAGGCAGAATGTTAAGTCAGTAAAGACAGATAGAATGTTAAGTCTTAAAACATATAGAATGTTAAGTCAGTAAAACAGTAGAATGTTAAGTCAATAAAACAGGTAGAATGTAAAGTCAGTAAAACAGGTAGAGTGTTAAGTCAGTAAAACAGGTAGATTGTTAAGTCAGTAAAACAGGTAGACTGTTAAGTCAGTAAAACATGTAGAATGTTAAGTCAGTAAAACATGTAGAATGTTAAGTCAGTAAAACATGTAGAATGTTAAGTCAGTAAAACATGTAGAATGTTAAGTCAGTAAAATATGTAGAATGTTAAGTCAATAAAACAGG
Source organism: Achatina immaculata (assembly GCA_009760885.1). Taxonomy (NCBI): domain Eukaryota; kingdom Metazoa; phylum Mollusca; class Gastropoda; order Stylommatophora; family Achatinidae; genus Lissachatina; species Lissachatina immaculata. The sequence continues at coordinate 590,368 of CM019698.1, forward strand.
TTGAATGTTAAGTCAGTAAAACAGGTTGAATGTTTAGTCAGTAAAACAGGTAGAATTTTAAGTCAGTAAAACAGGTAGATTGTTAAATCAGAAAAACATGTAGAATGTTAAGTCAGTAAAACAGGTAGATTGTTAAGTCAGTAAAACAGGTAGATTGTTAAGTCAGTAAAACAAGTAGATTGTTAAGTCAGTAAAACAGGTAGAATGTTAAGTCAGTAAAACAGCTTGAATGTTTAGTCAGTAAAACAGGTAGAATGTTAAGTCAGTAAAACAGGTAGATTGTTAAGTCAGTAAAACAGGTTGAATGTTAAGTCAGTAAAACAGGTAGAATGTTAAGTCAGTAAAACAGGTAGATTGTTAAGTCAGTAAAACAGGTAGATTGTTAAGTCAGTAAAACAGGTAGATTGTTAAGTCAGTAAAACAGGTGGAATGTTTAGTCAGTAAAACAGGCAGAATGTTAAGTCAGTAAAACAGGTAGATTGTTAAGTCAGTAAAACAGGTAGACTGTTAAGTCAGTAAAACATGTAGAATGTTAAGTCAGTAAAATATGTAGAATGTTAAGTCAGTAAAACATGTAGAATGTTAAGTCAGTAAAACATGTAGAATGTTAAGTCAGTAAAACATGTAGAATGTTAAGTCAGTAAAATATGTAGAATGTTAAGTCAATAGAACAGGTTGAATGTTAAGTCAGTAAAACAGGTTGAATGTTTAGTCAGTAAAACAGGTAGAATGTTAAGACAGTAAAACAGGTAGATTGTTAAATCAGTAAAACATGTAGAATGTTAAGTCAGTAAAACAGGTAGATTGTTAAGTCAGTAAAACAGGTAGATTGTTAAGTCAGTAAAATAAGTAGATTGTTAAGTCAGTAAAACAGGTTGAATGTTAAGTCAGTAAAACAGGTGGAATGTTTAGTCAGTAAAACAGGTAGAATGTTAAGTCAGTAAAACAGGTAGATTGTTAAGTCAGTAAAACAGGTTGAATGTTAAGTCAGTAAAACAGGTAGATTGTTAAGTCAGTAAAACAGGTAGATTGTTAAGTCAGTAAAACAGGTAGATTGTTAAGTCAGTAAAACAGGTAGATTGTTAAGTCAGTAAAACAGGTGGAATGTTTTGTCAGTAAAACAGGCAGAATGTTAAGTCAGTAAAACAGTTTGAATGTTTAATCAGTAAAACAGGTAGAATGTTAAGTCAGTAAAACAGGTAGATTGTTAAGTCAGTAAAACAGGTAGATTGTTAAGTCAGTAAAACAGGTAGATTGTTAAGTCAGTAAAACAGGTAGATTGTTAAGTCGTTGAATTTCTTGCATTAAATTCCAAATACTCGTAATATTTTAACACGGTGAGCGAGGATAATATTCAGATGACCTGACCGTGAGAGGTTCACACTGAACACTTGCTACTTACAAATAGTTTCCTTTAAGACCTTCCCTTCATTTCTACAAACATAAACAGACTCGCTATCGACATGAGCCCTAATAGCGGGTCTGTCTGTATCCCGTAGCATATGCACGCCGTTCGGGTGTGAAATACCTAGAGATTAGATCTGCTGATGTCACAATATTACTGTCTACAACACAAAAAGGAATGGAAAAACTCGTTACGTCAGTCCGCAAGAATAGTGGAGAGCAAAACCTTTATCTTAATGCGAAGAAAACTAAATTGACGACAAATGATAAAACAAATAAGGCAGCTGAAATATCTATCAATCAAGCCAAATTGGAAGAGGTGGAAAGTTTTCAATATCTTGGATCATTACTAACTAATAATGGAGATACAGTAAGTGAAATTAAAAGGAGATCATCTATACCTCTTCAGAAAGTAAAACAACTAAAGAATCTGTGAAGAGGAGCAGACAGAACTATGAAAATAAAATTTTTAAGGGCATGCATCTTTCCCATCTCAACATATGCTTCTGGACACTTAACAAAACAGCTGAGAAACACATAAATGCCTCTAAATGCTACAGAAGAGTTCTTCGAATATCATTGACACAAAAAAGATCAAATATATCCATACTATAATAACTTAATATTGAAGAAGACTGGCTAACAAAGAGGATTAAAGAGAGAAAACCTAAATATGTTGGATACATTAAACGTTATGACACTTTAGAGAAGGCCATCTTGGAAGGGTATATAACGGGAAAAAGAAAGAGATGAAGACCAAGGCGAAGATGGCGCAAGACATCGTTGATGATCCGCAAATGGATGCGTCAGCACCAGGGCATCTTGTTTACAACCGAGAGGCCTACATGAGAGCTGTGAGGGAGACAAAGTTCCCCAAGGGACATCTGACTGACTGACGGGTGTAAAGTCTTAGTGCCTTCAGATTTATGGTCACTACAGCACCTCACCTCGCTCCCTCAAATCGTCAGGTAAGGTCAATGTACCCAGTTTTTGAGGCTGGGTGAACCCAGGAACTCAGTTTTGGAGGCTGTGTGAACCAAGGCACCCAGTTTTGGAGCCTGGGTCAAACCAGGTGATCAGTTTTTGAGGCTGATTGAACTCAGGTACCCAGTTTTGGAGGCTGTGTGAACCAAGGTACCCAGTTTTGGAGGCTGTGTGAACCAAGATACCCAGTTTTGGAGGCTGAGTGAACCAAAGTATCCAGTTTTGGAGCTTGGGTGAACCCATGTACCAGTCTGTCATAAAACTTTCCCAGGGAGACGAAGCTGAGAGAAACGAGACAACAAGACGATTCCAGATTTTCAGATTTGATTTCGCTTGAGCTGCTGGCCTATTGTAATAATGAAAAAAAGTGTACTTCATCAATATATGCCGTTTGTTTCATTTATTTTTACACGTTCATTTTTTATAGATTATTTATGTCTCTCTTAATGTGTTTCTTAAAATGTGTTTTTTAAAACTGAGGTGGTTGGTTATTAGTTACATACTTTAATACGTTCAACTATTGTGGTCCAGGATTTAGTGGTAGTACATGTACTGCATAGCGTAGGGGTTAGGAATTGTTTATTGTATTTCTGTACTTACTTTCTCTCTTCTCTCCCTTTCTCTCCTTATCTCATCGGGTTCTCATAATCTACTGTAGTATGAGACCCATTCTTTTTTTCTTTTCTCCTGATAGTTTTATCTTAACTTACTGTTGTATGAGACCCATTCTTTATTCTTTTCTCCTGCTGGCTTTAACTTAATCTACTGTAGTATGAGACACATTCTTTATTCTTTTCTCCTGCTGGCTTTAACTTAATCTACTGTAGTATGATACTCATTCTTGATAGTTTTCTCCTGCTGGCTTTAACTTAATCTACTGTAGTATGAGACCCAATCTTTCTTCTTCTCTCCTGTTGGTTTTATCTTAATCTACTGTAGTATGATACTCATTCTTGATAGTTTTCTCCTGCTGGTTTTATCTTAATGTAATCTAGTATGATACCCGTTCTTCATTCTTTTCTCCTGCTGGTTTTATCTTAATGTAATCTAGTATGATACCCGTTCTTCATTCTTTTCTCCTGCTGGTTTTATCTTAATGTAATCTAGTATGATACCCGTTCTTCATTCTTTTCTCCTGCTGGTTTTATCTTAATGTAATCTAGTATGATACCCATTCTTCATTCTTCTCTCCTGTTGGTTTTATATTAATTTACTGTAGTATGATACCCATTATTTCTTCTTTTCTCCTGTTGGCTTTAACGTAATGTACTGTAGTACGATAAAACTTATGTAATTAATACATATTCTTCTGAGGCTGTCTCTTGTAAAATCTCCAATAATTAATAATTCTCTTCCTCTCAAAATTAATACTTCACTTCTTCTCTTATAATTAATACGTCTCCTCTTCTCTCATACTCTATACTTCTCTTGTCTACTCCATATCCCCATACCATATTTCCAGTCAACCCAGTGTAAACATCCTTGGAGCATAGTTTACATTTTATAACTAGTGGGGAGGGGGGATATTTTCTCCAGCTGTTACAGACCAACAATCCCTTGGCAATGTACTACCTTACTCGAGGCCAATCTAGCTCCCTCATCGTGACTTCCAACCCAGGTTCTCACCTCCTAAGTATATTATATTCTAAATATGCATAAATCCTGAGCATTTAATCAATACACAGTACATTAACATGCAGTACAAATCACCAAGTCTGAAATTAAGGACACAGTATTTTAATCTCTATATGAGCCACAACAACACACACAACTGACATTGACATCAACATGAGATCAAGACAGGTCTTATTGTAATGGTAAATAACCATCGTATCATATGATAATGACTTCTCATGTTGCATTATTCAAAACCTGATGGACCTGGGGTCATAGGCTCTCTTGGCCCATACACGTAGCCTACACTACGAATCTAATGTGCAGTGGCGCTTATTCCGCGCAGCTACCGCTGCCATGGCACACCTCTATATAACCACGTTGCTGCAGCACAAGATCAATCTACATGAAAGCATAATAACTAATCAAACATGTTGCCCATCCAATATACCGAAAAATCACACTGAAATCATATGTAGAATTTCCATATCGATACGTAAATACGGAAACTTACATCCAGCTAACTGTATAATTACTTAATCTACACCACACGAGGTCGGCACGCGAGAATATCACCAAAATACATCCATAGGCACAACGAACAAGACATCTCTAGGCCATTGCCTCTATCTTTTTCATAATGCCAAGCCATTGTTTCCTTACACGTTTATATCTTTCCGAACCAACTACCAATCACATGGACGATGACGCTTTGGTCTAGGTCGTGCACACCTCGATCTAAGCGTCCTCCGTCCACACCAGGCTTTTAGTGTCCCTTTACCAACCCCTCCTACCCCACTCTCATTCTTTCCAGGGTAAATAATCAACTCTCATTCTCTCCTAGGTAAATAATCAACTCTCATTCTCTCCTAGGTAAATAACCAACTCTCATTCTCTCCAAGGTAAATAATCAACTCATATTCTCTCCATTGTAAATAATCAACTCTCATTCTCTCCTAGGTAAATAATCAACTCTCATTCTCTCCTTGGAAAATAATCAACTCCTCGAAGGGCTTTACACACACAAATACGATCAACTTTACTACGTAGTAATCTTAACACTTAACTTTGTTTTTGTATGGCCGGTCTGTCCCTTATTTTGTCACATTCAGTTCCAAATTTTTTGTCGTGTCCGGGAATTATATATGTATTCATCTCTCACATTAAGAGGATTGTACTAAAAGTACACGGTTCAACATAATACATACAAAGCAAATACACATAATCACATACATCTCTATAATAGTGCACTTATATATTCTGTATTTCTATAACTATTCTCTTGACTTTATGTCCTCTTCTGCATTATTTGTACTTCTGTACATATTTTCTAGACTTTATGTCTTCTTCTGTGTACTAATATTATTGCACACATTCTCTCGACTTTATATCTCTTTTATTTATGTATTTATACTACATTACTCTTTACTCTCGACATTATGTCTCTTATTTTTATTTATTTATACTACATTACTCTATTCTCTCACCTTTACGTCTCTTCTATTTATTTATTTATACTACACTTAATATATCCATACTGCAATAACTTAATATTGAAGAAGGCTGGCTAGTAAAGAAGATTAAAGAGAGAAAACTTAAATATTTTGGACACATTAAGCGTCTTGATAATTTAGAGAAAACCGTCTTGGAAGGGTACATAATGGGAAAACGAAAGAGAGGAAGACCAAGGTGAAGATGGCTGCAAGACATCGTTGATAATCTGCACATGGATGCATCAGCAGCAGGCATTTTGCTCACAACCGAGAGGCCTACAGGAATGCTGTTAGTGAGGCAAAATTCCGCAAGGGACATGCAAATGAATGAATGAATGAATGAATGAATACTACATTTACTCTTTTCTCTCGATTTTACGTCTTCTTTATTCACTGTACTTAATGCACTATAGCCCGCAAGGGTATAATTACATATACAACATGTAAGATATACTCATTCTTGTGGTAACAATTATAAACTCGAACACATACACAACATTCACAAAAGTTTACTTACGTCATTCAATGGGTCATGTGAGATCACAGCTCATTGCAGTCATACTTCTTTCTTACAACAACTCACAAATTACTTACTAGACTGAGGACTGTTCCACTCACGAAAACTTTCTGCCTTACCAAAGAGCTCTCCCACACTAAACATTCTCTCTTACCAAAGAGCTCCCCCATGCTAAACATTCTCTCTTACAAAAGAGCTCCCCCACACTAAACATTCTCTCTTACCAAAGAGCTGCCCCATATTAAACATTATATCTTACCAAATAGCTTCCCCACACTAAACATTCCCTCCTACCAAAGAGCTCACCCACACTAAACATTCTCTTACCAAAGAGCTCCCCCACACTAAACATTCTCTCTTACCAAAGAGCTCCCCCATGCTAAATGTCCTCTCTTACCAAAGAGCTCCCACACACTAAACATTCTCTCTTACCAAAGAGCTCCCTCATATTAAACATTATATCTTACAAAATAGCTTCCCCACACTAAACATTCCCTCCTACCAAAGAGCTCACCCACACTAAACATTCTCTCTTACCAAACTGCTCCCCCACACTAAACATTCCCTCTTACCAAAGAGCTCCCCCACACTAAACATTTCCTCTTACCAAAGAGATGGTCTAGGTTGCTCACCAGCAGTTCACTGTAGTCAGAACTGTTTGGACGCTATAGGCTGCTCACCAGCAGTTCACTGTAGTCAGAACTGTTTGGACGCTCTAGGTTGCTCACCAGCAGTTCACTGTAGTCAGAACTGTTTGGACGCTCTATGTTGCTCACCAGCAGTTCACTGTAGTCAGAACTGTTTGGACGCTCTATGTTACTCACCAGCAGTTCACTGTAGTCAGAACTGTTTGGACGCTCTAGACTGCTCACCAGCAGTTCACTGTAGTCAGAACTGTTTGGACGCTCTATGTTGCTCACCAGCAGTTCACTGTAGTCAGAACTGTTTGGACGCTCTAGACTGCTCACCAGCAGTTCACTGTAGTCAGAACTGTTTGGACGCTCTATGTTGCTCACCAGCAGTTCACTGTAGTCAGAACTGTTTGGACGCTAGTGACAGCCATTTTGAGAATCTGGAGTTGGGACAAGTTTAAGGTGCTGGTAGTAAATGTGAACTGTGTGAGAGAAAACGAATCATAAGAACCAACATTTAATAAGAACTCTCAGCAAACAAACTCTCGGAGGCTGTGGCATGCGGCGGGGCATATATGTGGCTGACCTGAATGCAGTGACGCCGGAGTCTGGTTTTGAACCTTTGGACCTTTATTTTGAGCACCTTTTGTATCTGTTGATATCCAATGTGGTCTATATTCATCTGTACATGTTTGTTTAAATTTAATATTACATCATACATATATTTTTTATTGTGTTAAAATGTGTACATATCTTTTTCGACCACTATATACATGCATATTTCTCTCAATGTTACAGAAAACCGACACTATGAAGGTCATGAAGGTCGCTATTCTCCTGTGCATGTTGACTGCTCTGTCAGATGCCCGTGAGTATGTCTTAAAATAGTAATCTATAAACATATACAATATATAAAGGTATATAAAAGTCTCTGATTTGCTTTATGTGCTATTGTAGGAATAAAAAAAAAAAATTTAAAATGGGATAATAATTGTCTGTTATTTATAAGGCCATATAATTTAATGGTATAGTTGAAAGAGATTACACAACTACACATCGACATATTGCACAAGTGAAAGAAAAACAAATACAATCAATACTACTTCTTAAAATAATCATATGCTTATATTGTTGTTATTTATCAATTTTCATAGTAAGTAAATTCAAACAAAGGATACTCATATATATGTTGTAATTCGTAAGCTTATATTGTTATCAACAAAAATAACTGAAGCGATTTCCCTACATATTTAGGTTCGATTCAGATTGTAACAAACGTAACTAATTGACAATAATATATTCACATCCATATGCATAAAATCAGTAATATAAAATTAAGTGCACATAAAAACACTGCCACATTCCAAAAAAAGCATATCAAAATATTACATACAACAAGTACAGATCCACTGTGTTATGATTATTCATTACCATACATAACTCAGTTATAACAAAATATTTACCTAAGTAGATCGGGATTGATCAAGGGAGCCCACAGCACAGCTTGCATTCATCCACATGACATAATAACACCCCATATCAACCTAACGCATATTGGTTCTCCAACGAATAAAATTTCTCATTTGCTCTTGAACAATAACATGGCTCCATCGATCAGTTGGCCTCATGTGTGCCCAGCTTACAAAATTCCCACCGATTAAAATTATGTCATGTGTTCTTTATATACTGTGCCAGTAAGCCGATTTTTTTCTCAGAGTTGCGCATCTCTGAAAACTAACAGGTAACTGACCCATTATTCCTACTCTTAGGGTTGCCAACCAACCCAGGTAACTATGAACGTATTCTACTCTCATTCATTCACTCATTTGCACGTCCCTTACGGAACTTTGCCTTCAAACAGCTCTCATGTAGGCCTCTCAGTTGCGAGTAAGATGGCCTGCTGCTGATGCGTCCATTTCCAGATCATCAACGATTTCTTGTAGCCATCTTCGTTTTGGTCTTCCTCTTTTTCTTGTTCCCATTATGTATCCTTCCAATACGGTCTTCTCTAAATTATCATGGCGTTTAAGGTGTCCAAAATATTTAAGTTTTCTCTCTTTAATACTTTTTACTAGCCAGCCTTCTTCAATATTAAGCTCTTGTAGTATAGATATATTTGTTTTTTTTTTGTGTCTACGCTATAGAAGTTAAAACCTGTGCATAATTGCCCACACAAACATGGTACTGACCGTATTATTTGTATAGAAAAGCGTTTCGTTTGGACGAAAGATTTGCATACTATTATAATATTATAACACAGGAACCGTATTTCATAAGTATATAATACTAAATACTAACTCTTATCAGCTTTGTGCATTACTTCTTATCAGCTCTGTACATTACCTCTTATCAGCTCCCTACATTACCTCTTGTCAGTTATCTACATTAGCTCTTATCAGCTCCATACATTAAATATTATCAATTCTCTACATTACCTCTTATCGTCTCTCTACATTAAGTCTTATCAGCACTGTATATTAACTCTTATCAGCTCTGTGAATTAACTCTTATCAGATACGTGCATTAAATCCTGTCAGCGTTGTGCACTATCTCTTATCGGCTCGGACCATTAAATCTTATAAGATCTGTGCATTAACTCTTATCAACTTTGTGTATTATCTTTTATCAGCGTCGTGCACTAACTCTTATCAGCTCTGCGCATTAACTCTTATTAGCTCTCTACATTACTCTTATAAGTTCTCTACATTACCTCTGATCAGCTCTCTACATTACCTCTTATCATCTCTGTACATTAATTCTTATCAGCTCTGTACACCAACATCTTATCAGTTTTGTACATGCACAGCCTAACTGTAAACACCAATGCATTGTCTGCTCTGCACATCAGTGTACTATCTGCTCTATATATTAACGTTCTATCAGCCCTGTTCAAAGGTTAAAAATCAGACTCCAGCCTCACTGCATTCAGGACAGCCTCACATATGCTCCGCCGCGTGTGCCAGCATCCATCCAAGAGTAAGTTTGCTAATAGTTCCCATCAAATCTTGGCTCTTTACGACTTGTTTTCTACCACACAGTTCAGATTTTCTACCTGCACTCTTAATTTGTTCTAGCTCCAGCTATCACTTCACAGTTACATTGTTCTTCCATTATTTCCGCTCTTCATTTTCCCGTAGTCTTTCCAATAGGCTTTAGCAATGTCGGTCGCGTCCATTCTCAGCCTGCCATTTATTTTAGCCTGTCCAGCAAGTCTGTCTGTTACTTCATTAACATGTGCTCTCGCAAGCCCTGGACATTAAAGCCACGTTAGGCTCATCACACGTGACTGAATCTACTCTTTTCGAACCATTTTTTTCTCATTCTTACGAATCATATTCTGTGACTCCGTCACAAGGACGGCATGAACTACATCATGGGCAACCAGCCATTCCATTTTCGCCGACACAGCCTCAGTTAACATTGGCATGCTTGATGTGGAGACTTCACATGCTCCTGAGCCATGCGCCATTTCTCTCCCAGTGAGGTAGGCAACAAAACCCCAACCACTTCTGCTGTTCCGAGACACTGAGCCATGTGCTTATATTAGCGTGTCGGTAGACCCACAGAGATGCTGGATGAGATTTTGAACCCAAAGTTCAGCTGATCCCAGTGCCCAGTCTCGACATTCACTGTCCTTCTGTATAACAGCCTTTATTAGCTGAGGTCGATCCTGTACCTGTTCCCAGTCTCTAAACTCACAACCCGTCTATATAATAACCTTTGTTAGCTGAGCTCTCTCCTGTACCTGTGACCAGTCTCTAAACTCACAACCCATCTATATAATAACCTTTGTTAGCTGAGCTCGCTCCTGTACCTGTGACCAGTCTCTAAACTCACAACCCGTCTATATAATAACCTTTGTTAGCTGAGCTCTCTCCTGTACCAGTTCCCAGTCTCTACACTCACAACCCGTCTATATAATAACCTTTGTTAGCTGAGCTGGCTCCTGTACCAGTTCCCAGTCTCTACACTCACAACCCGTCTATATAATAACCTTTGTTAGCTGAGCTCTCTCCTGTACCTGTGACCAGTCTCTACACTCACAACCCGTCTATATAATAACCTTTATTAGCTGAGGTCGATCCTGTACCCGTGACCAATCATCACCTTTAGGCACTTCATCTAGATCGCACACTGACATTATTGTATCTTAAACCTCAGCCATCCAGGATCTGCCTCATTTTATGTGTCTGCTCTTTATCAACCCCAGCTCCTTATGGACTGGCTGGTCTTTAATGCCAGCAACCCTGATGTGTGCCTTTACTTGAGCATATTTATGTCTTGAACTCATGCTCAGCATATCAAGCAGGAAGCGCATGGCCGCTACAGGAGTATCCCTTGTGTAGACCAAGACCACTCTCTTTTCTTTGTTCCCTACACGCTCTAGTCTGTTCAACAGTGCATTTGACAGTGTGAGTAGATCTAGACCATACTCCAATGTTGACATCGCCAGCGCCTGCGTCAGCAAAAATAGAGTGCGCCGTGAAAAGTTTGCTACAATCATGAACCTAACTGCTCCGAGACATTCCATAACCGGAACTTAAAATCTGACAGTTCTGTTATTTAATTAGCACCGCAAGATGCTGGCTTTTTCAGGTTTTATCAGCGCATTGTTATCCCCACACCAGCCTGTTATCATCGCATTGTTATCCCCACACTAGCCTGTTATCATCGCATTGTTATCCCCACACCAACCTGTTATCAGCGCATTGTTATCCCCACACCAGCCTGTTATCATCGCATTGTTATCCTCACACCAGCCTGTTATCATCGCATTGTTATCCTCACACCAGCCTGTTATCACCGCATTGTTATCCCCACACTACCCTGTTAACTGATCCTCCATGTTCTGTAAGCTTGTGGTTAGTTCCTCTCTACATCTCCCATGCTCCTGCGTTAACATATAATCATAGCAGGTCAGCTCTCCCACACAGTTCCAAAATAAAAGCACAACGCCAACAGAATATACATTGGATAACACAGGAGACAAGGGAGACCCTCAGACAGCCCCGTGGCAATGGTTCTGGGCTCTGAGATCCGTCTGAGAATCACTGTTAGGAATGAACCTATCTGGGGTGAACAGAAAGAAAAAGTCGCTACTGGGAACAAGAGAGCAGAACACAGATTCAAACTTAGATCTGGCTCTGATATCCATAGAAGCCTTGGTAGAAGTGCATTGAGAGACCCTGGCATGTGGTGGAAGTGATTATCTCCCCTGCACTGTGAGAATTAATAAAACTTGGAAATGTAGCTACAAAAAGAGAAACTGATCAGCCCTGGACATCAGTTTACTATCACTGGCAGATTTGGTTTGGTAAATGTTTTCTTTTCATCGGAGCAAAGTTACACGGCGAGCAAGGTTCATCACCCACAACTCTCAAACTGATATTCATCTACAAAGATGTATATAATACGAAGAAGATCAGAACTAGCGGAGACTGAAGACTTTGTGATACTTTCTATCCTAACTCTGACAAATTAATTACTAATCCGAATTAGAGGATCAGCAACTGACAATATGACATATGGTAAGCTTAAAAAATGATCTGTGGGATGAAAGGGTATCTGAAAAGTGAGCAGCAGAGTATTTCTTGTATACCGAAGTTCTATTTGCTTTGTACATTAATGAAGAGAGGAAGATCATTGCTCATACGTTTGCTGTTCCTTTTTTACGTTAAACTTAAGCAGTAACTAATAAATAGATTGGGGCATTCACTGAAATAAATAAATGAATAAATAGACAGAGCGATAAGTGCGCAAATATAAAAGCAATAAGATACACAAGTAGGCAGCCAGACAACCCGATGAACATGCGGGTGTGCGATCTGATAACTGCACGAACTTAAGGACGCACGGGTAAGACGGACAAACAGGTAAACAGTAAGACAGAGTGACAGACAGATAAATATTAAGATAGAGAGACAGACCAGACAGACATACAGACGAACAGATAGTCAGATAGACAGATGGATAGATATTTAAGTGACATCTACGAACATAGTAAACCTAGGTTAGTTAGCACCCCTGAAGTTAGAAATAATGGATCAGAGACCGGCTAGTATTAGAGGTGCGCAACTCTGGGAGAAAACTGGTCTAATGACACAGTATATGAAGAAAGTTGGTCTAATGAAACAGTATATGAAGAAAGTAGGTCTAATGACACATTATATGAAGAAAGTGTGAGAGAAGTTTAATAGCTTGGTATTTGTACGCTGAGCACGTAGGACACCAACGGATCGGGTGTTGTCTTGTCCTCGTTCAGGCCTGTATGAGTATGTTTATTCGTCGATAAAAAAACATGTATGTGTTAGGTTTGTAATGGTATATATTCTGTGATGTGGACGGGTGCAAGCGTGCTATCGACTCATTCGATCCATCCCGACCCAATAAGGTATGATTAAGATGATAGAAATAGTACATGCATAATCATAAATCCATTATAACATAATTATTGTATGTAAGATTTTCACGTTTTTAGTAACGTGCAGTGATGGTTTATATGTGCACATAAAATATGTATTACATAAAGTTATGTATATGCATAATGTATACAATTCTTGCCAATTAGTTCCTTTGATTGCACTCAGACATTCAAATCATTAATGATGAAAGTTGGAGATCATGTATGGAGTTAATTCGTTGTAAATCATACTAATCCAATTATTTGTACGAGGAGTTAAACTGAGTTTTAGCAAATACAGTTATACTAATATTTTTGAAGGATTCTAAATATTGAAAGAAACTGATTTGATTTTGATGATAACATTATAAACTGACGACTGACGAAGATATAAATTGAAGATCCTTTGAAAAAGAATTATTTTATTCGTGTTTCCCCCATCATGTGTAATGTTGTCTTGTCGATGTGTAATCTATGCCATCGCTTACACATGTAACTATTCAAACACGAAAGAATAGATAACACAACCGACAATATAGACATTTTATCTTATTATTCCTACAGATAGATAGATAGATAGATAGATAGATAGATAGATAGATAGACAGACAGACAGACGGATAGATGGATAGATAGATAGATAGATAGATAGATAGATAGATAGACAGATAGATAGATAGATAGATAGATAGATAGATAGATAGATAGATAGATAGATAGATAGAAACAGGACAAGATATATAGATTTATTGGCAGAACGACAGGCAGGCACAGAGACAGACATACACTAAATCTGTACTGATTTATTTTTCCGCTATATTTTACAATTGGTATATACAGAAGGTAAGTTTCTCTTTTCCCCACAAAATATAAATATTAAAATTTTTTTCCTACAAAAGTATATATCAAATATGTCAGTGCGAAATGAACAGATAGACTCACAGACGCATACACAAACATATAAAGAAACAGACAGACAAAGATAGAGAGAGAGAAATAAATAGACAGACAGACAGATAGATAGACAGATAGATAGATAGATAGATAGATAGATAGATAGATAGATAGATAGATAGATAGATAGATAGATAGATAGATATCTCCTTCTCTACCTATCTGGTATGTGCTAGGAAAGCGGTGGTCATCCTTGATTTTACACAGTTATCTTCCTTTACTAGTTCTCTAAGTCGTGTATTGGACCGTGTTCAGTGCCACACTTTTTGTCCTTCAGGTGCCTTGTTTCTCTGTCTTCATTTTAATAGGTTCCCTTCCAGTTAGATAGATGCCTACATAAACATATACAAATTTACATAAAAAGACACATACATAATATTTCTTGAATTCATACACACATGTCTATATGAGAGAGAGAAAACCAACAGCACACATGAGAAAGAGAGAGAGAGAGAGAGAGAGAGAGAGAGAGAGAGAACCATCAGCACGCATCAGAGAAGAACATCCTTCCACACTAATTAAGCAAGAGTGTGGGTTCTTTAAATTTCTGACAATCTAAGGAAGTTGGTCCATCTTCCTCATGGCTCCCAGAAGTCTGTGAGTCGTTGGTTCAAAACTACTTTACCAGAATTAAGATACTCCTCTGATGTTCTCTTCTGTAGCTTTCCAACGTTCTTTGTCTGAATATACTACTCTGATGTTCTCTTCTGTAGCTTTCCAACGTTCTTTGTCTGAAGATACTACTCTGATGTTCTCTTCTGTAGCTTTCCAACGTTCTTTGTCTGAAGATACTACTCTGATGTTCTCTTCTGTAGCTTACCAACGTTCTTTGTCTGAAGATACTACTCTGATGTTCTCTTCTGGTGTTCTATTTTTTAAACTTACCAACGTTCTTTGTCTGAAAATACTACTCACATGTTCTCTTCTGGTGTTCTCGTTTTTCAACTTACCAACGTTCTTTGTCTGCAGATACTACTCTGATGTTCTCTTCTGGTGTTCTTGTTTCTAACTTACCAACGTTCTTTGTCTGAAGATACTACTCTGATGTTCTCTTCTGGTGTTCTTGTTTCTAACTTACCAAATTTCTTTATCTGAAGATAATACTCTGATGTTCTCTTCTGGTGTTCTCGTTTCTAACTTAACATCGTTCTTTGTCTGAAGATACTACTCTGATGTTCTCTTTTGGTGTTCTGGATTCTAACTTACCAACGTTCTTTGTCTGAAGATACTACTCTGCTGTTCTCTTCTGGTGTTCTTGTTTCTAACTTACCAACGTTCTTTGTCTGAAGATACTACTCTGATGTTCTCGTTTCTAACTTACTAACGTTCTTTGTCTGAAGATAATACTATGATGTTCTCTTCTGGTGTTCTCGTTTCTAACTTACCAACGTTCTTTGTCTGAAGACAATACTCTGATGTTCTTGTTTCTAACTTACCAACGTTCTTCGTCTGAAGATAATACTCTGATGTCCTCGTCTCTAACTTACAAACGTTCTTTGTATGAAGATAATACTCTGATGTTCTCATTTCTAACTTATCGACGTTCTTTGTCTGAAGATAATACTCTGATGTTCTCGTTTCTAACTTACTAACGTTCTTTATCTGAAGATAATACTCTGATGTTCTCGTCTCTAACTTACTAACGTACTTTGTCTGAAGATAATACTCTGACGTTCTCGTCTCTAACTTACTAACGTTCTTTATCTGAAGATAATACTCTGATGTCTCGTCTCTAACTTACTAACTTTCTTTATCTGAAGATAATACTCTGATGTCTCGTCTCTAACTTACTAACTTTCTTTATCTGAAGATAATACTCTGATGTCTCGTCTCTAACTTACTAACTTTCTTTATCTGAAGATAATACTCTGATGTCTCGTCTCTAACTTACCAACGTTATTTGCTATGTGTTTGGTGGATTTGGTATTCTTTCTTATACTAATGCGACCACGTGGTGCCTTGTCATTGATTGCGCTTTATGCTTGATGTCCTTGTGTGCCCAGTGGGTTACGTTGGAAGATTTTGTCGTACACGACATGACGGAAGCACAAACACGAGCAAGCATTGCGCCCATTCAGACGGTAAAAGAAGTTAATCTCCACTGAATTGCTTTGACCATTATTAGCGCACTGTGTCATACCGTGGAATTTGTAGCGGAGTTTGGGAAACGTCATCTTTTTCTGCTGTCTTCTGTCAGTCTGAAGTCGTCTTCCTCAAGTTCTAGAGGTTCTTCCCCCCCCCCCCCTCCTCGGCTGTCAGAAACGGCGACGTGGAGGTTTCCTCGTTCATGACAGGTCTTCCGCCTCCCTGTATGGATCTGTTAGCTGCTGCACTTGCTGCTGTTTGGTTCTATTTCTTGGCACTGGTTTCGTTGTTTTTTTGTTTTTTTTTGGGGGGGGGGGGGCAATTGTGTGCCCACTGAGAGTTGTCGTCACATGTCGGCCATGCTTTTTTCCTGTCTTGTAAAGTCCAAGGGATTTTAAACACGATGGTTCTGCTAGAAATGGATATGGCTGTGATGTCTTTCACTTTGGACTTACAATGGAAGGTCCATTTATGGCGGGTTGTTTCAACCCTGCAGACTTGTGCCTCCTCATCGTTCATCAAGAACCCGACAAGACGTTTGGCCATCTGCATGTTGATCACTGATGGCAGCCAATACATAGTCTATTTTTTATAATATGGACTTTGTTGTAATAAATGTCAACACATAACATTATTCTGAACATTATAATAGATATAATAATTATACTCAACAACTTGTTATGATGATGAAGGTGATCTACAATGGGTTTTATATGCCATGAATGAGGTCTTGGTGAAAACAAGTTCTAACGAATATTGTATCTAAGTGTATAAACTAGGAACGAAGTAGAACACATAAATTTAACATTTCACAGAATGTCGTATTTGATGTTAAGATTTTAGTTAAAACTAGCAAACAGTTTTAGACAATTTGTTCTCGGAATTATTGTTTTCTTTCTAATCTATTTTTTTACAACTTTTTTTTTACATTTACGAACTTAGGTATTGTTACTAGCATAGTATAAGATGATCTGGAAGAATTTCACTGACGCCTGTAATATACTTTTTTCTCTACATATTTCAAAATAATATTATAGGCAGTACGTATTTCTAATCATAAAGGAAAAATATGTAATCCAATTGTTTATATATATATATATATATATATATATATATATATATATATATATATATAAAACACTCGGTATAAGAAGTTACAAATTAGCACACTTTTCAGAACTTATCTTACGTGGTCATTATCTAAAATAGTACTAAAATATCACTTTCATTCATAACAAATTTATGAGGATATATGAATGGATGCATGGATGGATGGACTGATTTCTGAGTGAATGTATGGATAGATGGATGGATGGCAGGACTGATTTATGCGTGAATATATGGATGGTTTGGTGTTTTTCATGAATGTATGTATAGATGAATGAATAAATGGACTGATGTATGCGTGAATGTATTGATGGATGCGTGGATGGATAAATGGTTTGATCGATACAGGATGGTTAGGTCGATAAATAGACAGATATAAATACAGAAATATTATCAGGCAGAAGGACTGACTGACGAACAGTCATGGATGTAAACAGGTGGACAGACAGACAGACAGACAGACAGACAGATAGAAAGAATGGTAACTATATTTCAGACAGACTTAGTATATAATTTATTCCGAACTAGTTTCTCGATGTTTTCTTTTCCTCTCTTGTCTAACTGAATATATCTTTGTTTCTAAGTAATCGATAGCTATTAAATTCATTTTTCTTTTGGGCCTAATCCCTTTAACTCATGAGAAGTAATAAATCAATTGATATACTAAGAACTTCATTTGATGTTTAATTCTCACCACTTTAATGGGAATATGTTTTTCAAATAAATTCCACAAGATCTTTTTTTTTTAGAATTCAAGTGCCTTATCAATCAGGGTCAGTTAGTTGGGACACATGATCCAGATGTGTTACTTGCAACTCTTTCAAATATGATTCTAACTGAATTTGTTAAAACTTCTAGGGTAGATAGACAGACAGGCATACAAGCAGGCAAACATCCATGCAGGCAGGCGTGCATGCAGACAAACAGACAAACATTCAGACAGAAAATAGACATATATACGTACAGACAGACAGACAGATAGATATATAGACAGATAGATAGATAGATAGATAGATAGATAGATAGATAGATAGATAGATAGATAGATAGATAGATAGATAGATAGATAGATAGATAGATAGATAGATAGATAGATAGATAGATAGATAGATAGATAGATTTGGAATACTCCAAAGTATCATATACTCAAGAACACAACGTCAGAATAATTATTACTACTTTAAAATATGAATTAAACTATTACTCATCTCTAATGACTGGTTTAGACTTTAATATTATAAATCTTATATCGTTCTTTCATTATTTATATATTTTTAACAGCGCACAATAGAGAGATAGAAACACAGCCAAAAAGGTCTGCAATCGTGCTTACAGTGAGAGAGAGAGAGAGAGAGATTGAGAGAGAGGAAAAAGCAGACAGATAGATAGAGAGACATACACTAATTCCAATACTGAAATTTTGTCTGTCCATCTTCCACAATACTGATATTCAGCTGGTAGGTAAAAATAAATATACGTAGATTCTTTTGTTACCATCCACAGTATATACTAAACTCAGTAATTTTACTTCTTACAATTACATTAATTTTCACAACCAGAAAATTACTGAGTATTTGAAAAAAATTATAGTTACACATAATTTTCATTCTTTTTAATCACATTTATTTTATTTAGTGAGCATAGTCATCTGGTATATTATTTTTGTATTTCTATTTTTCAAAGTAAAAAATGATATTATTGTATCTTTAAATCTCGACAGCAAGAAACAGGCAGAGATAGAGAGAAAGAGAGAGAGAGAGAGAGAGAGAGAGAGATAGCGAGAGAGAGAGCGAGAGAAAAACAGACATAAAGATAGATAGATAGATAGATAGATAGATAGATAGATAGATAGATAGATAGATAGATAGATAGATAGATAGATAAATAGATAGATAAATAGATAGATAGATAGATTAATTGATGGATGGATGGATAGATAGATAGATAGATAGATAGATAGATAGATAGATAGATAGATAGATAGATAGATAGATGGATGGATGGATGGATGGATGGATATATGGATAGATAGACAGATAGATAGATAGATAGATAAATAGATAGATAGATAGATAGATAGATAGATAGATAGATAGATAGATAGATAGATAGATAGATAGATAGATAGATAGATAGATAGATAGATAGATAGATAGATAGATAGATAGATAGATAGATAGATTAAACACATTTATTTTAAAGAGTGAAGAATTCGTCTTGCAAAGACTTCTTTATCACTCCATCTTACATTCTTCCCACACACAGAAAAGAATGCACGACGAAGCTATATGAAATATAAGTACAAGGATTGCGTGAAAAAATATCTTAGAACACAAGATGAAACTGTTACATTAACAAATATGAAATGTTTAACTACATAAAAGGTAACTAATCTTACAAAATAGCGCTCACAAGCGACAGAATTAGCCATAGGAAATGCTAAATATGTTAGATTGGAGATAACTGCTTTAAATTGAGTAAATAAAGAATGCTTTCCCTTGTTCTTCCACCTTGACCCTCGAGTTTGAATGTATACCGAGATTTCTAAAATTAGAAACTTGAAGTGTCCAGCTTTAGTTTATTGACTGGGACTTTACACTTCCACACAATAAATAGTGTATAAGTATATAACTATACAACAAGCTACTGCAGTAAAGCTACAATGCCAACATAAATTAGGAAAAAAAGTAGGAACAGCTTTATTACTTAACGACTACAAACTTGTGACGATTCGGCGTGAGCCTTAATCATACAAAAACACACAGGACGAAGAAATAGAGAGAGAGAGAGAGAGAGAGAGAGAGAGAGAGAGAGACTATATAAAAAAAGAGAGAAACAACTGTGTAGTCGTTAAGTAATAAAGCTGTTCCTACTTTTTTCCTAGTTTGTACATTTTATACTTGCACGAGATTATATGATTAAAGATAGCTGAAAGTCATAAACAACTAGATTTCTACGTGCGACTGAAGTTCAGGGGTAAAGATATATGAAATATTTTAGAATAATGGTAAGATATAAAAAGTATATTTCGGAAAGAGAGAACAAGCGAGAGAGCAGGCCATGCTGTAGTCAGGAATGTATACAATGTTAGTTGTCGCGAGTTGTAGTAGTTTGAAGTTGGTTTCAGTAGCTTAGTGTACAAAATGTAGAACGTTATTCACTGTCCTTTTTAGGGTAGTCAGTCAGTCAATCAGTCAGACAGTCAGTCAGTCAGATAGTCAATCAATCAGTCAGTCAGATAGTCAGTCAGTCAAACAGTCAGTCAGTCAGCCACTCAGTCAGACAGTCAGTCAGACACTCAGTCAGACAGTCAGTCAGTCAGACAGTCAGTCAGCCACTCAGTCAGACAGACAGTCAGTCAGTCACTCAGTCAGACAGTCAGTCAGTCACTCAGACAGTCAGTCAGTCAGTATGTTATTTTGCTAGCTCGTTGTTTTTGGAAAAAGTGTCTATGAGTTTTCATGTGCATTGAGGTACATACAGATTGTAAGTGTGAAACTTTGGTAGTAATTGTTTCTGTCTTCAGTCTGTGTCTGACTTCTGTCTCCCTATATGGCAAACAAGTTCATGCCAGGGACTGAGAATGTTGTTGTTTTGTCATCTCTGCCGTGTGCCAGCAGTTTCCTTCCTCAGGAACTCAACCTACATCCTGTCATCCAACACATTTGTTGTCTGTGTTTAAAACTACACTATTTGGGTGATACCTCCTCATTGTTGATGTGTTTGTTATGCCACAAGACTGCCTAGTCTAGTCTACTTGTACCGGCTGTTGTTCTAGCTGGATTAGGTGTTTACCAGGTCGTCTTGCTGTGTCTAAGAGAATATCATAGAAACTAAGTTCTTAGAAGATCTATAGATCAGATCTGGTAAAGTTAACTAGAGAATAGTTCTACTCAATAAAAGCAGTATCTTAGCAGACGACTTGTAAATAGTAACAGAAGGAATGTACGTGTTTCACTGACGGTCTCAAGCATGCACCATCTTAATAAGTAGAATACTACTTTAATAGCACGATACACTTTAATAATCCCATAATACTACTTCAGTGGCACGATACACTATAGTAATGGCATAATACTACTTTAGTGGCACGGTACACTTTAATAATGCCATAATACTTCTCTAGCGGCACGATACACTTTAGTAATGCCAGAATACTACTTTAATGGCACGATACACTTTAGTAATCCCATAATACTACTTTAGTGGCACGTTACACATCAGTAATGCCAAAATACTATATTAATGGCACGATACACTTTAGTAATGCAAAAATACTATATTAGTGGCACGATGCACTTTAGTAATGCCAGAATACTATATTAGTGGCACGATACACTTTAGTAATGCCTCTTCTCCTCTTCCTCTTCGTTCGCATTGTCTGTCTATATCTGCAGTTCTGTCTCTTGGATACATTTCACTGTTTTTTTGTAATTCATGTATGGAACCGTAGAGCTTATCTTCTTTAGTGGTTTCACTGGGCCAGTAATTATTTCTCAGTGTCTCATAGTTTGTGCAGTTCTGAAGGATATGTTCCACATTTTGGGGCACCTGGGCACATGTACATAGATTAGTAGTACCAACCTTAAACTTGTATATATATGATTTCGGAGTCGGCTGTGTCCTGTTCGGAGACGGAAGATGGTGACTTGTTCCTTTCTGTTTAGCATGTGATAGTCATCATGTGGTTGTGTTTGTGGCTTCCTGTAGGTTTTTATCATGCTTTTCTTCTGATTATAGGTGATTGGTATGTCTGGTTGCTCCATTTCAGTGCCCTCTTTGGCCAGATGGTCAGCTTTCTCATTGCCTGGTATCCAACAGTGGGAGGGAATCCATTGCAAAGTGACTCCATGTTGTAAGCCAATTTTTGATAAGGCATCCTTAATGTCTGGTAGTTTGTTGCACTGAAGAGCCTCCAGTACTGATCTTGCATCTGTGAGAATTACCACGGGACATGTAACAATTCTGGAGTCTGATAGTTTTTCAACTGCAGCAATAATTGCACTAACTTCTGCATCAAAGTTGTTGCAGTATTTTCCAGTGGGTATGGAAATCTTGTCAATGGTGTTATTTGGATATCCAATATATGCTCCTGTCCCTCCATTCTTTATGGCATTATGTGCAGATCCATCTGTATACACATGTATCCAGGTGTTCATGGATATTTGTCATCTAGAACACTAAGTGTGGCTGTTGATCTTACAAGACTGCTCTGCATCTCACCATTCTGCACATCTTTCACTTCAGTCTGAATAGTTATTTGTGCATAATCTGTTTCTTTCCATGGTGTATGCTCTGGTACAGCTGATAATGGAATGACTACAGTTGGAAGGTCAGGTATCAGCTTACGCATACGCTTGGCCTGATGAATGAAGCTGCTTCTTTTAAGCCGACTTAGTGCCAAGTTATTGAATCTCTCTTTCAGGGGACGGCTTACAGAGCTAAGGAATTTTTCTCCCATGGTCATGACCTTTGTGTCTCTACGCTCCTTTAGCGCTTGAACACCAACTATTTTCTGCATTTCTACTATTGGTGTGGACCTCATGGCACCTGTGATAATCCGTAGTGACTGATTTTGTACCTTGTCTAGATTATGCAGCGTAGTGTTTGATGCTGTGCACCAAGATGTTGAGCCATATTCTAAATGTGGTAGAATACTTTGCTGATATACATTCTTGAGGATTCTTTCACTAGTTCCCCATGTGGTTCCACTCAATTTTCTTAATATGGCTAGTTTTCTTCTGGCTTTTGCTTCTGCACTGTTGATGTGTTGCTTCCAGGTCAGTTTTGAGTCAAGAGTCACTCCAAAGTAAGTGGGTTGGTTGTCCATCCTTAAGGATATTTCATTTACAAAGATTTTACCTGCTTTCTGCTTAGATGAGAGGATGAACAGAGTGGTACTTGGTTTCTCTGTATTTATACTTACACACCATTTGTTTGTCCATGATGTCAAGATGTCTGCTGCTCTTTTGAGTCTATGTTTAGCAACTGTCGCATATTCATCTGTACACCACATGACCAGATCATCTGCATAGAGTGCTGCTTTTAGTAATGCCAAAATACTATATTAGTGGCACGATACACTACAGTAATGCCAGAATACTATATTAGTTGCACGATACACTTTAGTAATGCCAGAATACTATATTAGTGGCACGATACACTTTAGTAATGCCAGAATACTATATTAGTGGCACGATACACTTTAGTAAAGGCAAAATACTATATTAGTGGCACGATACACTTTAGTAATGCCAGAATACTATATTAGTGGCACGATACACATTAGTAATGCCAAAATACTATATTAGTGGCATGATACACTTTCGTAATGCCAAAATACTATATTAGTGTCACGATACACATTAGTAATGCCAAAATACTATATTAGTGTCACGATACACTTTAGTAATGCCAGAATACAACTTTAGTGGTACGATACCTCTTAGTAATTCCATAATACTACTTTAGTGGCATGATACACTTTCGTAATGCCATAATACTCCTTTAAAGGCTCGATACACAATAGTAATGCCAGAATACTACTTTAGTGGCCCGATACACTTTAGTGATGACAGAATACTACTTTAGTGGTACGATACACTTTATTAATGCCAAAATACTACTTTAGTGGCACGATACACTTTAGTAATGCCAGAATACTACTTTAGTGGCATGGTACACTTTAGTAAAGCCAAAATACTACTTTAATGGTAAGATACAATTTAGTAATGCCAGAATACTACTTTAGTTTCTTGATACGCTTTAGTTGTGCCATTATACTATTTTACTGGAATGAGACCCTTTAGTAATGTCATAATACTACTTTAATGACCAGATATACATTAGTAATTTCAGAATACTATTTTAGTGGCATGATGCACAACATTAATTCAGTCGCAGATATTTAGCACTTATTGTCAAACATAATGTGTATGCTAAAGCATAAACATAATTAAATAAAAAATTAATAAACCATTTCTTTCCATACACTCCACGTTCTACGCAACTATAATACATGAAATAAAATTTATTATATTCTAACATTCATTATAACTAACAACTTTTTGGAACAGCAATATAATAGATACACCATTCAAGTCATACTTTAGATTGAGCTTATTAGACGTTGATAGTACATATGCCTATACTTTTCTTAAAGCATATACATACAGAGGCATTTATTCACACACACACATACCATATATAAACAAATACATCCACACATGTACACATACCCATCCATTCACATGTATACACAAAGACGTGTGTTTACACACATATACGTATATACACATAGACATGCGCACATACACACACATGTATATATATATATATATGATATTTAATGGCCTCTTCTGTAGCATTTACATTCAAAGGCATTTATGTGTTTCTTAGCTGTTTCGTTGAGTGCCCAGGTATCTCAATAATTTACATCGATATTTTACAACGACATTTTAAAGCGACTTTTAACAGTGACATTTTACAGCGACATTTTATAGTGATATTTTACAGCAACATTTTATAGTGATATTTTACAGCAACATTTTATAGTGACATTTTACAGCGACATTTTATAGTGATATTTTACAGCAACATTTTATAGTGATATTTTACAGCAACATTTTATAGTGATATTTTACAGCAACATTTTATAGTGACATTTTACAGCGACATTTTATAGTGATATTTTACAGCGACATTTTATAGTGATATTTTACAGCAACATTTTATAGTGATATTTTACAGCAACATTTTATAGTGACATTTTACAGCGACATTTTATAGTGATATTTTACAGCAACATTTTATAGTGATATTTTACAGCAACATTTTATAGTGATATTTTACAGCAACATTTTATAGTGATATTTTACAGCAACATTTTATAGTGATATTTTACAGCAACATTTTATAGTGATATTTTACAGCAACATTTTATAGTGATATTTTACAGCAACATTTTATAGTGATATTTTACAGCAACATTTTATAGTGATATTTTACAGCAACATTTTATAGTGATATTTTACAGCAACATTTTATAGTGATATTTTACAGCAACATTTTATAGTGATATTTTACAGCGACATTTTATAGTGATATTTTATAGCGACATTTCCGATATACAAATAAGCGATCAGTTTTTTATTGCTTACTTTTATTTCTCTGTAAGTATACGACATCTTTAGTATAACATTTTTGGAAATGAATTAACTAAAATTTCTATAAACTTTGTTTCCCCATACTTCGAATATTTAATACAGAATGTAAGTTTTCTGAAGCTGATATGAAGAAATAACAGTTATATATATATATATATATATATATATATATATATATATATATACCGAACAGCACAGTAGAGTGCAGTGAAATCTGGCCTGGTATTGATGAATTGTTTGGTGTTTCATCAGATTCACGTGTAGTGTGATGTTATTCTGATGTGAAGCTGTGTAAATGTTATTCCTGATACGGATTACAGTGTGAGTACATCGAGGACACATGTTGCGCATGCGTATCAAATGTAGGAAGGAATTCATCCAGTGAACACACCAGATACCGATAACGTTGCCGGCGCGTGATTCGTGGCTCGTGAACTAGGGGGAGCAATCCATCTAAGAGGGAAATAACTCCAAACAACAAACCCGGTCTGTAGATGGTGCGTCTATAGAAGGTGAAAAGAGAGCACGTCTAAACATAGTACCAGAAGTCTGGGACGGTGGTTGAGACGGAAGATCCTACATAGAACAACGGTTTATACAGCCAAACAACAAAGTGTGTGCTACACATGAAGCGCATCCTGATGCAAAAGCGGAAAGCGGATGAGTACCGTATAAGAGACTGGGGTCTCACCATGTATTCCCCAAAGAAAGTAAAGAATCTCAGAGTAGAGAGGCAACAGATGTTGAATGAGACAGGACAAAAGGACGAGGGCAGCCTAAAATCATCAAATGAGAAGGCGCACACGGAAAACTCCTGGAATAAAACATAGAAACAACATTAAAACCTGGAACATGGAATGCTAGACCACTACACAAAGAAGGAAAACTGTATAATCTTGACAGTCTACAGGAGAAATATTTAGTGGAGATGAAAACAAATATGGATCTATGTTAAATGAAGAAATAGGAAAATACGGAAGAGACACTTTACAAGAGAGAACTGATGTAAAATGCCAGTGTCTAACACAAAGTATAGATTATACAAACAACAAATTGCCAATACAGAACAAAAACATGAAGCAGAGCTGGATGACAGAAGATATACTAACTCGTATGAGAGAAAGAAATTATGCCGGCAATGAAGAGGATCAAGAGATCATATATTCAATCTAAGATTAATAATAGAGAAATGCAGAGAGTTTAATGTGAATCTATATTTAGCGTTTATACACTTCTCAAAGGCATTTGATTGTGTACAACACCAGAAACTTTGGGAAATAATGGAAAAATGGGATTTCCAACACATTCGATACAATTAACATCACTGCTGTATCTAGACCAACAAGCAGCAGTAAGAATAAATGGTGAAACAACAACTATGTTTGACATAATACAAGGGGTCTGTCAGGGGTGCATATTGTCACCCTACTTATTTAACTTGTATACTGATAATAAAATAAGGAATATTAGAGGTGATGTAGACAAAGAATATTACGATGACATAACAATTGGAGGTTATGAAATACCAGAGATTAGATATGCTGATGACACAGTGTTACTGTCCATAACACAAAAACGAATGGGAAAACTAATTATGTCAGTCCGTAAGAACAGCGAAGAGCAGAACCTCTATCTTAATGCAAAGAAAACTAAAGTTATGACAACTGACAAAACAAACAAGGCAGATGAAATATATATCAATGAGGAAAAATTGGAAGAAGTGGAGAGTTGTGAATATCTTGGATCACTACTAACTAGTGATGGAGATACAATGAGAGAAATTAAAAGGAGGACATCTATCGTTCTTCAGAAAGTAAAACAAATAAAGAATATGTGGAGAGTAGCAGACAGAACTACAAAAATAAGATTGTTAAGGGCACACATCTTTCCCAACATATGCATGTGAGACCTGGACACTTATCAAAACAGCTGAGAAACACATAAATGCCTTTGAATGTAAATGCTACAGAAGAGTTCTCCAAATATCGTGGACACAAAAAAGAACAAATATATCCATACTACAAGAGCTTAATATTGAAGAAGGCTGGTTAGTAAAGAGGATTAAAGAGAGAAAACTTAAATATTTTGGACACATTAAACGTCATGATAATTTAGAGAAGACCATATTGGAAGGATACATAATGGGAACAAGAAAAAGAGGAAGACCAAAACGAAGATGGCTGCAAGACATCGTTGACGATCTGGAAATGGATGCAGCAGCAGCAGGCCATCTTGCTCACAACCGAAAGGCTTACAGGAGAGCTGTTTGGGAGGCAAAGTTCCTCAAGGGACATGCAAATGAATGATTGAGAGAAAGAAAGGAAGCAGAGCTGGACGACAGAAGATATATTAACTCGTATGAGAGAAAGAACAGCAACATGAAGCAGAGCTGGATGACAGAAGATATATTAACTCGTATGAGAGAAAGAAAGGGAGCTAAAAACTCACGGAAATATAAAGATATAGAAAAAGAAATATGGCAAAATGTGCAGACAAATCGAAGAAAAATGGTAGAATTAAATAATGTAATGTCATAGAAAAAAAAAGAATAACACTCACAATACAAGAGGGGCATCTAAAGGAATTGCACTCATTACCAAAAGATAGAATGTGACAAAAAGCAGAGGAGGTAGCAAGAATAAAAGAGGTCAGATAATAATAGAAGACGATGAAGTAGCAAAAGGATGGAAAGAACACATAAGAGACCTATTTGAAGATAACAGAGACAAGACACCAGCCCTAAGAAACAAAGAGATAGCCCACCAATAACGAAATCAGAGGTTAAAAGAGCCATAAATAAGATGAGAGTTTGTAAAGCAGTGGGACCAGATGGCGTTACCATAGAAATGATATAAGCAGTGAAGGAACGTGGAATCGAAAAAATAACAGAAATAGGTAATAATATATAAAGTCTAGGACATATACCTCAAGAACTGAAACATTCAGAAATTGTGGCATTACCCAAGGAAGCAAAAGCCACAGATTTCTCAGATTTTAGGACTAAAGGTCTGATGAGTTCTTATATCTTATATCCTTCCCGTGCCGTTAAACGTCACATAGGGCTCGCAAAGTAGTTCGCCAATTTTTCATATCTTCGGCGAGTCTTTCAACCTCATCAAAGGATTTTATGCCTGTTAACTTGGCCCTTAATAATGTCCTCTTCAGAGTTTCACGCGGTCTGCCCCTTTTTCTTCGGCCTGTTGTGTTCCACTTGACAGCTTGTTTTGGGATTCTCTGCTCATTTCTTCTCATCAAGTGACCAACATATGTCCATCTCCTTTTCCTGATCACTCGTGAGACTGGTTGTTGTTCAGTCATCTGTCTTATCTCTGCATTGTTCTTGAATTCATTCTACTTGATGCCGAGTATTTTCCTTAGGCATTTGTTTTTAAAAGAGTCTAATTTCTTTTCTATTTCTTTAGTTGTTTTCCAGCTTTCGCATGCATAAATGAGGGCGGATATTACATTTGAATTGAATAGTCTTAACTTGGTTTTTGTGCTTATAACTTTTGAATTCCATATGTTCTCAAGATTCTTGAAGATTGATGCTGCTTTTGCAATTCTGATCCTAACTTCCTTTCTAGTGTCACCATCCTGGTCTATGTAGCTGCCAAGGTATGCAAATTGACTGACTTCTTTAATATCTGTCCCTTCTATGTGTATTTTTCAATTTTGATTGATGGGAATTTTCATTATTTTTCTTTTGTCCTTTTAATTTCAAGTCCTATTTTGCTAGCCAGTGAAGATAGGCTATCTGTTTTTTCTTGCATGGAATTCACATTATTACTGATAAGAGTTATGTCATCAGCAAAATCAAGATCTTCTAGTTGGGTCCCATGTACCCAGTCAATACCTATGTTACCTGTGCAGCATTTTGTCATTATGAAGTCTATTGTAATCTCAAAAAGTAAAGGAGACAGTATACATCCTTGTTTCACACCTGTTTCAATCTGGAACCATTCACTCATCCCTTCTTCTTTCTTGACTGCACAACCATATCCATTGTATAAATCCTTAATGATGTTGACAATTTTAGATGGTATTCCATATAGACATAAAATTCTCCATAATGAATCTCTGTGTATGCTATCAAATGCCTTTTTAAAATCTATGAAGTTCAGTATTAGTGGTTTCTGCTTTTCAATATGTTCTTCAAGTATTATTCGTAGAGTAAATATCTGGTCGAGACAACTTCTCCCTTTTCGAAATCCTGCTTGTTCTTCTCTAATTGTAGTATTCATTATATCTTTGAGTCTATTCAAAATGACCTTGCAAAATACTTTTGACATAACTGATATTAAGGTTACTCCTCTCCAATTGTTACAGTCACTAAGGTTGCCCTTTTGTGGTATTTTAACAATGATTCCTGTCTTCCAATTAGAAGGGACCTTTTCTTCTTTCCAAATCTTGTTAAACATTCTCTGTAGTTGTCTCATGTTGTCACTAGTGATAGCTTTTAGCATCTCGGCTGTTATTTCAGCTTCACCTGCAGCTTTGTTGTTAGCCATTAAATTCACTGCTGTTTAAATTTCATGCAGTTTAATTTCATCTAGGTTGACATTTAGTTGTGGGGCTGGTAAGTCAATTTCAAGGTTTAACAATTCTTTTGGGTGTGGTCGATTGAGTATTTCTTGGAAGTGTTCAGCCCATCTTTGCTTTTGGTCTTTATTTGATGTTAATAGTGTTCCAGTTTTGCTAAAGATTGGCCTTTCTTTAGATGTAATAGTACCTGTTAGCCTCTTTTGTATGTTATATAAAGTTTTGCTGTCTCCTGTTTTTGCTGCTTTTTCTGCCTCTTTCGCCATATTGTCTATGTATTCTCTTTTATCCCTTCTAGCTGAACTTTTTACTTTCTTGTCTATGTCTTTGTATTTTGCTTTTGCCGAATCTCTTTCATGATCTGCTTTTTCATTCAACATGTCTAATTTGACTGCTCGTCTTTCATGTATATACTTCCATGTTTTATCTGATATCCATGCTTTTCTATTTGGTTTTTCCAGTCCAGCGCTTACTTTTGCTGCTGTGATTATGGCTGTGCTGTAAGAATTCCATAACTCATCTATACCTATCTCCTCAACTTCACTGGGTGTTTTGGAATGATTGGCAAGTTCCTGATTGAAATTAATGTTAGTATTTTCTTCTTGTAGGCTGTGGATGTTTATCTTTCTGTGTACTGATTTCTTGTGTTGACTTTTCAATTTTAGTTTTATTTTCCCTATGCACAGGTTGTGATCACTGTTGACATCTGCACCCCTATAAGCCCTTACATCCATGAGAGATGTTCTGTATTGCTTTCTAATACAAAAATGGTTTATCTGGTTTCTAGTTCTATCATCTGGAGATATCCACGGTGTTTTATGTATCTCTTTGTGTGGGAATATTGTGCCTCCTGATGAGTTACCTGACTAAAATTCTTCTCGAAGTCATCCTCCAAAGAACATAAAACAAAACTGATAAAGAAGTTAACGAGGAACAGTTTGGTTTCAGACACAATAGCGTAACAAGAGAGGCAATATTCTGCATAATAAAACTGACATGGAAGTTCGGAAAGATATATGTTCCTGTTTCTTAGGTTACACTGTGTAACATACAAAAGTTACCAAGTTTAAACTAGTCTACAATTATTTTCCATGTGATAAAAATGAACATGACATTGAAAACCCTCAGCTAGCTCTTATTGTTCTGATATTGATTATGTAACGTGCCGACGAAAGTGTAACATTTTTATTATGAAAGATTTTCCGGTCTACGAACGCATTTTGACACCGCTGAGTTACTTCGTATAGTATCTATTGGCAGCCATGTTGTTTACATCTATTCCGTGCCGTTAAACGTCACATAGGGACTACATCGTGGTTTGTGAAGTTTTCCTGTTTTCTGCGAGCTTTTCAGCCTCATCAAGGGATATATGCTCATTAAAAGGGACTCTCTTTACAATGTCCTCCTTAAAGTTCTTGAATTCGTTCCACTTTATACCGAGTATTTTCCTTATGCATTTGTTTTCAAAAGAGTCTAATTTCTTGTCTATTGCTTTAGTTGTTTTCCAGCTTTCACATACATAAATGAGGGTGGATATCACATTTGAATTGAATAATCTCAGCTTGGCTTTTCTGCTTATAACTTTTGAATGCACATATTCTCAATATTTTTTAAGGTTAATGCTTTTTTTTTTCAAATCCAATTCTAAATTCCTTTCTGGTGTCACCATCCTTGTCTATGTAGCTGCCGAGTTATGCAAATTGGTTTACTTTTTCAATATATGTTCCTCCTAAGCATGTTTGTCTTTCTTGATTAAGGATAAGTTTCATTATTTTTTTACTTGTTAATTTTAAGTCCTATTTTACAAGGCAGTGAAGACAGGCTATCTGTTTTTTCTTGCATCGATTTCAGATTGTCACTGATAAGAGTTATGTCATCTGCAAAATCAAGATCTTCTAGTTGGGTCCCAATCAACGCCCATTTTACCTGTGCAGCATTCTGTCATTATGAAGACTATGGCAATTCCAAAAAGCAAGGGAGATAATATACATCCTTGTTTCACTCCTGTTTCAGTCTGGAACCGTTCGCTCATTACTTCTTCTTATCTTGACTGCACAAACATATCCAATGTAGAGATCTTTTAATGATGCTGACAATTTTAGATAGTATTCCATATACTGTTAAAATTCTCCACACTGAATTTCTATGTATGCTGTCAAATGTCTTTTTTAAAGTCTATGAAGTTAAGGATTAATGGTTTCTTGTTTACTAAAAGAAGAAGTAAAAATACTCATCTCATGTCTTAGAGGCACGTAGGGATATGGTGTTAGTGCCCATAATTTCCTTGACCTGTCAGCAAACAAGGGTGATATGGTCAGTATCACGCCTGGCCGCATTTCCTTCCCCAACTCCAGATGAAGTTGGGTATCCTTTTCTGCAGCTGGGTGAATGGGATGCCTCTGGCCGGATTCGAACCCTCAACCTTCGCCATGAGAGACCAGTGCACTAACCATTTCGCCACTCAGACACCTTTTTTGTTTACTACTGTGTATCAAATGTGAAAAAAAAACTAATTCTGTATCTCACATCTAAATGTGTACATGTGTTTGTTATTTTAAAGAAGTGTATATATATATATATATATATATATATATATATATATATATATATATATATATATATATGCCTGAGTAGAATGAAGCCAGAAGAAACTCTAGTGGAGGTTCGTAGCGATTCTGACGTGCAAATCGATCGTCAAACTTGGGTATAGGGGCGAAAGACTAATCGAACCATCTAGTAGCTGGTTCCCTCCGAAGTTTCACTCAGGATAACTGGTCCCCGATCGCAGTTTTATCCGGTAACGCGAATGATTAGAGGTCTTGGGAACGAAACGACCTCAACCTATTCTCAAACTTTAAATAGGTAAGAAGTCCGGCTCGCTCGAATGGAGCCAGGCGCGTTTCGAATGCGTGTGCCAAGTGGGCCACTTTTGGTAAACGGAACTGGCGCTGTGGGATGAACCATACGCCCAGTTAAGGTGCCAAACGCGGACGCTCATCAGACACCATAAAAGGTGTTGGTTGATATAGACAGCAGGACACACACTGCTGGCGAGACTCTTCGGTTGTCACGCGTGAAGTGAAGCTCCTCCCGGTCAAGGAAGAAACTGCGGAAAAGAAATAAGGGTTGCTGTGCGGCGCCAATATGAAAAGGTGAAGGAAAGGATCATTTGAATTTTAATCGGTATGTCCAGTAGTATCGCTGCGAGAGCTACACATACCACGACGCCTCTGCTCTAGAGGCCGGCCATGTCCGAAATACACCTACACTGGTGAAATATGCTTAAACCGGCATACACCAGGGGTAAAAATTGATGGCTAGGCATGTCATGCCACCTCCGCTCTAGAGGTCGGTCACGCCTGATATACACCCATACTGGTGAAATATGCCTAAACTGGCTCACACCAGGGGTGAATCTTGAAGGCTACACATGTCACGGTACCTCTGCTCTAGAGGTAGGTCCCATCCAAAACACGCCCATACTG
Organism: Achatina immaculata; assembly: GCA_009760885.1. Classification (NCBI taxonomy): domain Eukaryota; kingdom Metazoa; phylum Mollusca; class Gastropoda; order Stylommatophora; family Achatinidae; genus Lissachatina; species Lissachatina immaculata. Next base: position 623,747 of record CM019698.1, read on the forward strand.
GGATAATATGCTTAAACCGGCTCAACCCAGGGGGTGAAACTTACTACTGGCGAAGATTCGTACTCCTGGACAAAAGCTCCATCCTGGTCACAACTAGGAAGGGTAGCGGCCACAACCATAAAATGCTGAAGTCGGAGACACTGGACCAGCGCAGTCTAGATAGGCAACCACCTCTCATCTGGCGGGGATGTATGCGTATCCTAATCACGCTGAGGTTTTCCGGTGAGAAAGTCAAACACTGTACTAGATGGGCAACCACCTCTCACCAGCTATCACCCAGTGGGGATATACTGATATCCAAAACACGTCGAGGTCTTCCGGTGAGAAAGTCCAACTCTAGACTTGTTTAGGTGCAACGAAAACCACGATGTCACACAATCCCGCTTCTGAGACCCACCAAGAATACAGGCTCAAGCCCTGCGATACTCTGAAACTCTTGTGGTCCTCTCGGGGATCTCGTGTTGTCCTTTCGGGGACCACACGCGGGACCACGAGACTTAACGAGGACCACAGGCGTAAACTTAGTAGGATCTCAGTGCAGTCTTGGTGGTAGAAGCGAACGAAGAAGAAGAAGAAGAAGAAGGGTGTCTCATGTTCAGACAGGCAATAAGGAGCAAGTACACTGCAAGTTCTCTTTAGAGATTCCAGATGGGCCAATTACATCGCCCTGTGCCCTTGTGCCTCAGTCATTGTTACCAGAGTCCGTGGTTCGAGTCACGGTCATTTTCTTATTATTATTCTTTCTCTCACATGTAAGTGCTTCTTTTTCCCCTATTCTAACCAAATAACACTTTACTCTGTCATCTGGGCATATACGAATACTCTGTCACCCGAGCATAGACATATACTCTGTCACCCGAGCATAGACAAATACTCTGTCACCCGAGCATAGACATATACTCTGTCACCCGAGCATAGACGAATACTCTGTCACCCGAGCATAGACAAATACTCTGTCACCCGAGCATAGACGAATATTCTGATATGGAGAGAGGCTACCCATAATGTAACTGATTCCCATGATATGAAGAGAGCCTACATATAATGTGATTCCCATGATATAGAGACAGCCTACAGATAACGTAAGTGATTCCGATGATATGGTTAGAGCCTACAAATTATGTAAGTGATTCCAATGGTATGGGAAAAGAGAATATATATAATGGAAATAATTCTCATGATATAGAGACAGCCTACAGATAATTTAGGTGATTTCCGTGATATGGAGAGGGCCTACATTTAATTTAAGTGATTCCCATGATATGGATAGAGCCTACAGATAACGTAAGTGATTCACATGATATGGAGACAGCGTACATATAATGTAAGTGTTTCCCATGATATAAAGAGAGGCTACAGATAATGTAAGTGATTCCCATGATATGAAGAGCACCTACATATAATGTAAGTGATTCCCATTATATGGAGAAAGGCTACAGATAACGTAAGTGATTCCCATGAAATGGAGACAGCCTACATATAATATAAGTGATTCCTATTATATGGATTGAGCCTACATATAATATAAGTGATTCCCATGGTATAGACACAGATTACAGATAATGTAAGTGATTCCCATGATATGGATAGTGCCTACATATAATGTAAGTGATTCCCATGATATGGAGAGAGCCTAGAGATCATGTAAGTGATTCCCACGATAAGGAGACAGCCTACATATATTGTAAGTGATTCCTATGATAAGAATGCAGCCTATATATAATGTAAGTGATTCACATTATATGAATAGAGCCTACCGATAATGTGACTCCCATGAAATGGAGAGAGCCTACAAATAATGTAAGTGATTCCCATAATATCTAGAGACCCTGCAGATAATGTAATGGATTCCCATGATATCGAGAGAGAATACAGATAATGTAAGGTATTCCCATAATATAGAGAGAGCGTACAAATAATAAAAGGAATGCCAAAGATATCGAGACAGTCTACAGATAATGTAAAGGATTCCCATGATATCGTGAGAACCTACAAGTAATGTAAGTGAATCCCATAATATCGAAAGAGCTTACAGATAATGTAAGGGAATTCTCATACTACGGAGAGAGCCTACATATAATGTAAGTGATTCTCATGATATCGAGAGAGCCTACAGATACCGTAAGTGATTCCCATGATATGAAGAGAGCCTAGAGATAATGTAAGTGATTCCCATGATATGGAGAGAGCCTACAGATTATGTACGTGATTGCTATTTTTACATGGTCTCTCCTCTTCAACAAAGAATGTCTGCTAAGAAGAAGCGGACCTTGAAGTACCCAAATATTCCATCAGCTACACGACCAGTACCACATGGAGATGATCATCCTATTTCTGTTCCACCAGACCAGTACCACATGGAGATCATCTGCTTATTTCTGTCCGACCAGACAAGTACATCATGGAGCTTGGTGAAGAAGTTAGTCGAGAAATATCAGCTGAGCCTGTACAACAAGATTCTGAATTTACACCAAAAGGTCCAGTAGATACGCTACAAAGAATTTCCCAAAATGAACAGTGATCTAATTCGAGATATTGATTTATGCAGAAGAAAAACTGAACTTCTTGCATCAAGACTTCAGCAGTAGAATCTCGTGGAGGAAAATGTAAACGTGTCAATGTATAGGGATCGACTAGAAAAACGTATCATCATTTTTCAAAATGGAAAATAACATCGTTGCCCGCCTTGATGTTAATGGACTTATGGCAAATTTGAAAATGGAACATAAACCACAAGACTAGAGATTGTTCCTAGACTCATCAAAGTTAAACTTGAATGCTGTTTTGCTACAAAACGGCAGTTCATTACCATATCTTCCTATTAGTTATGCTGTATACGTGAAGGAGACCTAAGAAAATATGAAAATATCTCGAAGCAATAAAATATGACAACCATCAGTGACAGATTTGTGCAGATTTGAAAGTTATTGCCATTTTACTTGGAATGCAGTTAGGATACACCAAGTATTCCTGTTTTCTCGACAGAGATCTTCCCATTACACAAGAAAAATCTGGCCTGATGGGAAAATTCTGAAGTCTGGAAAGAAGAATAATAAGTATATAAGTACACAACCATACACGAAGCACTGCAGTAAAGGTGTGATACCAGAATGTATAAAATAGGAAAAAGTAGGAGCAGCTTTATTACTTAACGATTACAAAGTTGTGACGTTTCGGCGTGAGCCTTAATCATACAAAAACATACAGGACGAAGAAATAGGGAGAGGAGATAAAGTATAGATTCACATGAATACTACTAAAAGAAATTCTATACTTTATAGATTCTGTACTTTATCTCCTAACACCATATCCCTATGTGCCTCTAAGGCATGACAGGATTACCTTTACTTTTTATTACTTTATCTTCTCTCTCTATTTCTTCGTCCTGTATTTTTTGTATGATTAAGGCTCACGCCGAAACGTCACAACTTTGTAATCGTTAAGTAATAAAGCTGCTCCTATTTTTCCTAATTTATACAATCTGGAAAGAAGAAAGTCCAGCAGACTCCTCTTGTTGATTGTAACAAAATTATTCTGTTCTTTTACATATTAAGTAGGGGCTAAAAAGAACTTTGTCAAGAGGATGAATCAGGAAGGAGAGGCATTTAAGTACCTGAAGACAAAATTTCATCATCTTAGTGAGGCCAAGATAAAGGAAGGTGTCTTTGTAGGCCCCCAGATTAGAGAATTGCTAAATGATAAACAATGTGATTCTTTTCTTCGTTGGAATTGGAAATAATCTTTGTAGGAATCAATATTTGAGAGCTGATTAATGATAAAAACGTTAATTCCATTCTTCTTTGAAAGAATCTTTGTAGGCCCCCAGATTAGAGAATTGCTAAATGATAAACAATTTGATTCCTTTCTTCATTGAAATGAGAAAGAATATTATTAGGCCCCCAGATTAGGGAATTATTAAATGATAAAAACTTTAATTTCATTCTTCTTAGAAATGAGAAATAATGTCTGTAGGCCCCCATATTAGGGAACTACTACATGATAAAAACTTTAATTTCATTCTTCTTAGAAATGAGAAAGAATCTTTGTAGGCCTCCAAATTAGGGAACTACTAAATGATAAAAATTTTAATTTCATTCTTCTTAGAAATGAGAAAGAATCTTTCTAGGCCCCCAGATTAGGGAACCGCTAAATGATAAACAATTTGATTCCCTTCTTCATTGAAATGAGAAAGAATGTTTGTACGACCCCAGATTAGTTAACTACTACATGATAAACATTTGATTCCTTTCTTCATTGGAATGAGAAAGATTCTTTGTAGGCCCCCAGATTAGGGAACTGCTAAATGATAAACAATTTGATTCCTTTCTTCGTAGGAATTAGAAAGCAGCTTTTGAAGCCTTCATATCTGTTGTTCACATTTTCCTGGGAAATCAAAGAAATAAAAATCATCTTGTGGCTGTTAACGAACTTTTGACAACATACATGCAATCAGGTTGCAACCTGTCACTCAAGATCCACTTCCTGGGTTCTCATCTTGACGTCTTCCTCCCTCTCCCCAACCCCCAACTGTGGCGCAGTAAGTTAAGAACATGGGAAGCGTTTCCATCAAGACATTTCTTTAATGGAAAGAAGATACCATGGGAAGTGGAACACATCTATGACTGCTGTCTACTGTTGGAATGTGACAAGAGGTGCCCTATAAGTTGAACACATCTATGCTTGCTGTCTACTGCTGGAATGTGACAAGAGGTGCCCTAGTTGTGGAAAATATCTATGATTGCTGTCTACTGTTGGAATGTGACAAGAGTTGCCCTATAAGTGGAACACATCTATGCTTGCTGTCTACTGTTGGAATGTGACAAGAGATGCCATATAAGTAGCACATCTATGCTTGCTGTCTACTGTTTGAATGTGACAATAGATGCCCTAGTTGTGGAACACATCTATGCTTGCTGTCTACTATTGGAATGTGACAAGAGGTGCCCTAGTTGTGGAACACATCTATGCTTGCTGTCTACTGTTGGAATGTGACAAGAGGTGCCCTAGTTGTGGAACACATCTATGACTGCTGTCTACTGTTGGAATGTGACAAGAGGTGCCCTAGTTGTGGAACACATCTATGCTTGCTGTCTACTGTTGGATGTAACAAGAGGTGCCCTATAAGTGGAACACATCTATGCTTGCTGTCTACTGTTGGATGTAACAAGAGGTGCCCTATAAGTGGAACACATCTATGCTTGCTGTCTACTGTTGGATGTAACAAGAGGTGCCCTAGTTGTGGAACACATCTATGACTGCTGTCTACTGTTGGAATGTGACAAGAGGTGCCCTATAAGTTGAACACATCTATGCTTGCTGTCTACTGCTGGAATGTGACAAGAGGTGCCCTAGTTGTGGAACACATCTATGCTTGCTGTCTACTGTTGGATGTAACAAGAGGTGCCCTATAAGTGGAACACATCTATGCTTGTTGTCTACTGTTGGATGTAACAAGAGGTGCCCTATAAGTGGAACACATCTATGCTTGCTGTCTACTGTTGGAATGTGACAAGAGGTGCCCTAGTTGTGGAACACATCTATGCTTGCTGTCTACTGTTAGATGTAACAAGAGGTGCCCTATAAGTGGAACACATCTATGCTTGCTGTCTACTGTTGGATGTAACAAGAGGTGCCCTATAAGTGGAACACATCTATGCTTGTTGTCTACTGTTTGAACGTGACAAGAGGTGCCCTATAAGTGGAACACATCTATGCTTGATGTCTACTGTTGGAATGTGACAAGTGGTGCCCTATAAGTGGAACACATCTATGCTTGCTGTTTACTTTCGGAATGTGACAAGTGGTGCCATTTATGTGGAATACAAGATACAACAATTAAGTGAGGAGACTAATTCCATAATAAAATAAACAACAGTTGAAGATATAACCTGTATTTTATTCACAGTAAACCCCTTGTGCATTGATACAGTGAGTGGCACGATCTAACAAACACTGGAACAACCTCTGCAGTTCTTCTGTTGGTTTGGCCCTTAAACTCGATGTTATGGCCATTTGGATGTCATCAGTATCGTCAAAGAAGCGTCCTTTCAATGAAACCTTTAATTTTGGAAATAGAAATTAATCGCAGGGAGACACATCTTGGGAATAGGGTGGATGGTTGAGAACACACATTTGTTTTGGGGCCAAAAATTCCTGTACAGCTACCGCCCGGTGAGCCGGTGCATTATCATGAAGAAGAAGAAAACTGCCAGGTGGTGAATACTTTTGTCGGACTCGAAGAATCCTTTTCAATAGGCCTTTCAAAATAATTAAATAAACTTTGGCAGTGACAGTCTGTCCCTCTGGAATAAATTCTTTGTGAATAACTCCTTTGCTGTCTTAGAAGCACACCAACATTGTTTTCACTTTCGACTTTTGAAGACGAATTTATTTTTTTATTTTTGCCTTTTGGTGATGATGACTTCCACTGAGCACATTCGCATTTAGATATGGGATCATAACGGAAAATCCACATTTCATCGTCTGCAGCAATCAAATTTAAGAAATGTTTATTTCAGCGACACGTTTTGATGATGTCTTTTGCGTACTCAACACTCTTATGTTTTGTTTTTTTTTGGTCATCAGACAACAAATGTGATACAAACCGGCAATATTTTTTTCTTGTCCAAATCTTCCATTAACATTTAACGAATTGTTAAAACCAGATTCATTTCACGTCATCCTCACAGTCAAACAACCATCTTCTTCCATCCGTTCTCTGAGCTTTGCAACGAGTTCCTCAGTACAGACATAAATTGGGCGTCCATGTTTAGCTGCATTTGTAATCCTTTCCACAAAACTTTTGAATCGTGAATACCACCTGAATATATGTGCACGAGATAAACAATTATCCCCATAAACTTGTCGCATCAATTCAACTTTCTCAGTGGCACTTTTTTCCGAGCTTTGAACAGAATTTAATGTTAGCTTTTTCCTCCATCTGATTACGTGACAATGCACCTCTTAATAGGTCAACAAAATGGTTGACTTGTTTGTCGTCTGCTTATCGGGCAGCGATGAAAAGTTGCCAGATCATAGATGAAGGTTGCCGCTTAAGATCCCATGCTTTGCTTCATAGATGGCATTTTTGTCTTGGCCATAATAAAAGCAGTCTCATTATCGGACATTGTACAAGAGAAAAAGTAAACAATAAGTAATGTTTTTATATGTTGGTCACGTGATGAGAAGAAACAGTCAGAGAATCCCAAAAAAATTTATAAAATGGAACACAACATGCTAAAGAAAAAGAGACAGACCGCGTGAAACTCTGAAGAGGACGTTGTTAAGAGAGGCCACATTAACAGGCATAAAATCCCTTGATGAGGTTGAAAGACTCACCCAAGACAAATGAAAAAAACTGGCGAACTGCCTTGCGAGCCCTAGGTGACGTTTAATGGCACGGGAAGGATATAAGATATAAGATAAGAGATAAGACTGCGTTTATTCTTTATATAGTAATCCACTAAAAGGGACTAAATGAATTAAAAGAGTTGTTAATACAAATTGTAACATTTCAATATCTCGATAAACTAGCGCTAATTAAAATTGTTGATGTTATTTTCTCATTTCTTTTTCAGTAGGAACTGACTAATTTTAAAGAAGAAACAGAAAAAAAGTTTTTTTGTTTTTTGTTGCACATTTTTATACTAAAGCAGTGGACGGAGGGAGCGTGACAAAGTAATAAAACGACTTAAGAAAAAACGTATCCTTGCCTCACCCCTCTCTTTACGGGCACATTTGTAGATATCACTGCTGATTCTTCCTGCTCCCAGTAGAGATTTGTTATAATTTGGATGACTTTTATATTAAGATTGATATTCTATATTCAACCTGTAAACAGAGAATATATTCAAACACTCAGATGAACTACTAGGATTGAAAATATGGAGGGGATCTCAGTTTAAGATATGCAGATGTTACAATCCTTCTAACAGAGAATCCACAGAACCTACAGAAAATAATAGATATGATACACAACACAAGTCAAGAATGGAGGTTTGAGATCAAAATCACGAAGACTGAAGTAATGGTGTCAGCAGGAAAGACAAGAAGCCATAGATGGATATAAATGTAAACAAAGAGAGACAAGTGACAAACTGCTGTTACCTAGGATATACACTAACTGAAGATGGGAGATGTGAGATAGAAATGAAGAAAGTAATAGAAACGGGAAAACATACATTAAACACCATGAAAACAGTGCTTTTGTCCATAAATATGCCCGTAAAAACAATATTATGATTTGTAAAATGTTATACCTACTTTGTTTTACTGTATCGAGCAGAAACCTGGACTCCAAGTAAAGAGATGAAGAGAAAGATTAATGCAGCAGAAATGTGCTTCTACAGAAAACTAGGTCATATATCGTGGGGAATGAAAAGAATAAATGCAAAAGGTTTAGAACAGTTCTAAATCAATGTGAACTTCTTAAAGAAATGAAGAAGAAAACAAAAAAATAATTTGGCCGTATCAAAAAACATAACAATATACAAAGAATTATTTTATTAAGCCAATCAACAAGGGCGGGGGTGGAGCATTCTCCAGGCCTGAAGGTTAGTGGGGGATGTTAGGTAAGGGTCGATACCTTGTCATTTGGCTCTGAGCTTTTTACAGAGTGTGGATCACTTGAGAAGTGGACAGCTGTTTAAGCGTGCGTAACAGTCAAAATGCAGAGGAATATCGAGCAGCAATAACGTTTTTTGTTAAACTTGAAAGATCCGCGACCGAGACCCTTGCTATGATACAGAAAGCCTACGGGAAGAATGCTTTATCGAAAGCGCTAGTGTTTCGGTTGCACACGATGTTCAACGAAGAAAGAGAGAGCGTTGAGGATGAACATATTGCGCCAATTAACGTCTCAGACTTGAGACAAAGCTGATAAAGTGAAAGCAGTTTTGGTCTCCGACCGACGTCTGAGTCTTAGATTGTTATCAGATCAAGCGGGACTTCCAAAATTCATTCTGCATGAAATCGTCACAAGATAATTCCACATCAGGAAAATGTGTGCCAAAATGGTTACTACGATTTTGAGCATCGAACAGAAGAAACATCGTGTGTGGATTTCTCGTGAGCTTTTGGACCGTGTGAGGAATGAACCTGACGTTCTGGAGAAAGTGATAACCAGTGATGAAACGTTGGTCTTTGAGTATGAGCCGGAGACGAAAAGACAGAGCTTTGAGTTGGACACTACCGAGACTCCTAGACCAAAGAAGATCGAATGTGTAAATCGAAGATGAAATCGATGCTTATTGTCTTTTTTTGTTTTACTCTAAAGGTGTTGTCCATAAGGAGTTCGTGGTAACCTCCCTACAGTCCGGACCTGGCTCCGGCTGACCTCATTTCGTTTCCCCGGCTCAAATCAAGCTTGAAAGGCCACCGTTTTGAAACTGTTAGTGACGTGTAAGCTGCCGTCGCGAGTGTTTTGAAGGAGATCCATGTTCAAGACTTCCAGGCAAGCTACGACGCGTGGCAGAACCGCTGGCAAAGTTGTATTGGTGCTCAAGGTTGTTTTTCGAGGCATTTTAAGTATATGTAAGTATATGTAAATATATGTTGAACAAATCGAATTTTATGGAATCAGTTTCATTACCCACCGGACACACCTTGCACTGAAGACCATACTAGAAGGAAAGGTGGAAGGAAAATAAAGCAAGAGCAAGACAGAGATGCAGATATGAAGCTAACATAAGAGAATGATGTAGATATGAAGCTAACATAAGAGAATGATGTAGATATGAAGCTAATATAAGAGAATGATGTAGATATGAAGCTAATATAAGAGAATGATGTAGATATGAATCTAACATAAGAGAATGATGTAGATATGAAGCTAACATAATAGAATGTTGTAGATATGAAGCTAACATAAGAGAAAGATGTAGATATGAAGCTAACATAAGAGAATGATGTAGATATGAAGCTAACATAAAAGAATGATGTAGAGATGAAGCTAACATAAGAGAATGATGTAGATATGAAGCTAACATAAAAGAATGATGTAGATATGAAGCTAACATAAGAGAATGTTGTAGATATGAAGCTAACATAAGAGAAAGATGTAGATATGAAGCTAACATAAGAGAATGATGTAGATATGAAGTTAACATAATAGAATGTTGTAGATATGAAGCTAACATAAGAGAATGATGTAGATATGAAGCTAACATAAGAGAATGATGTAGATATGAAGCTAACATAAAAGAATGATGTAGAGATGAAGCTAACATAAGAGAATGATGTAGATATGAAGCTAACATAAAAGAATGATGTAGATATGAAGCTAACATAAGAGAATGATGTAGATATGAAGCTAACATAAGAGAATGATGTAGATATGAAGCTAACATAAGAGAATGATGTAGATATGAAGCTAACATAAGAGAATGATGTAGATATGAAGCTAATATAAGAGAATGATGTAGATATGAAGCTAACATAAGAGAATGATGTAGATATGAAGCTAACATAAGAGAATGATGTAGATATGAAGCTAACATAAGAGAATGATGTAGATATGAAGCTAACATAAGAGAATGATGTAGATATGAAGCTAACATAAGAGAATGATGTAGATATGAAGCTAACATAAGAGAATGATGTAGATATGAAGCTAACATAAGAGAATGGACAGGACACAGCCTGGCTGAGTGCAACATCTTGACGAGAGAGCCAGGGAACTGGAGATTCATTATCACTAAACTTCGTTCTGGAGAAGGCACATGATGATGATGATACTGGACATCTACGATTATTTAGTGTACATTTACACACTTTACACAATAATATCATTAAGTCACTGTCTGAAGGTTACACAAGGCTAAAAGATTCATTTTTCACATTTGTGTTCTTTTCAAACATCAAAATTTCTAAATATTTTAAATGTCTGCATAGACAGACAAGAGAGATAGATTGGTTGATTTGTACGTGTAAAGCAATGTGTGTATATATATATATATATATATATATATATATATATATGCAATATATATATATATGTGTGTGTGTATGCAATATATATATATATATATATATATATAGTGACTCTCTGAACAGGGTGGGTCCATCTGGGTCATAACACCCTTAGGTCTGTGAGTTCCTGGTACGTAACCGCTTCACGAGGCTGAAGATACTACAAGGATGTTCACGTGTGTAATGTATCAAGGTTCCTTGTTGTTTGTTCTGTGGGTTTAGATATTCTTTCTTATATTAATGTTACCAAGATCTGACCTCGCTTCATGTGTGTAATGTATCAAGGTTCCTTGTTGTTTGTTCTGTGGGTTTAGATATTCTTTCTTATATTAATGTTACCAAGATCTGACCTCGCTTCATGTGCGTAATGTATCAAGGTTCCTTGTTGTTTGTTCTGTGGGTTTAGATATTCTTTCTTATATTAATGTTACCAAGATCTGACCTCGCTTCACGTGTGTAATGTATCAAGGTTCCTTGTTGTTTGTTCTGTGGGTTTAGATATTCTTTCTTATATTAATGTTACCAAGATCTGACCTCGCTTCATGTGTGTAATGTATCAAGGTTCCTTGTTGTTTGTTCTGTGGGTTTAGATATTCTTTCTTATATTAATGTTACCAAGATCTGACCTCGCTTCATGTGCGTAATGTATCAAGGTTCCTTGTTGTTTGTTCTGTGGGTTTAGATATTCTTTCTTATATTAATGTTACCAAGATCTGACCTCGCTTCACGTGTGTAATGTATCAAGGTTCCTTGTTGTTTGTTCTGTGGGTTTAGATATTCTTTCTTATATTAATGTTACCAAGATCTGACCTCGCTTCACGTGTGTAATGTATCAAGGTTCCTTGTTGTTTGTTCTGTGGGTTTAGATATTCTTTCTTATATTAATGTTACCAAGATCTGACCTCGCTTCACGTGTGTAATGTATCAAGGTTCCTTGTTGTTTGTTCTGTGGGTTTAGATATTCTTTCTTATATTAATGTTACCAAGATCTGACCTCGCTTCACGTGTGTAATGTATCAAGGTTCCTTGTTGTTTGTTCTGTGGGTTTAGATATTCTTTCTTATATTAATGTTACCAAGATCTGACCTCGCTTCACGTGTGTAATGTATCAAGGTTCCTTGTTGTTCTCCATGCCTGTGCCATGTATAGCACGAGTCGCTCTCTGCTGTTTCTGAAAGCCTTTTCAGTGCGCGTATTCTTGCTTGTCCTTTCATACCCAGTTCTTTACACATATCGGACGCTGATGTTGCCACGAATCTTCTCGCCCCAACCTCAACTGCAGTCTCTTTAGATTTTGATACATACTTTACATGTTTGACCAGATCAATGTATTTCACACTTTTGAACTTTTGATGTTCTTCTCTTCTGAACTCACATGGGGCCGTCAGTTCGAATAAAACTGAGACCTCTACCCTGGACGTAACAACGCCTGAGCGAGTTTTTGACTCCTTAACGAATTCAGGGTATTGTCTGCCATCTTTTAGGTCAGTTGCTCCCACTCATTCGCTCCAGCCAGAAGTTAGGGCAAGGGAGTGTTAAGAACTTTGATGTTGGATAATTCGCTCCAGCCAGAAGTTAGGGCAAGGGAGTGTTAAGAACTTTGATGTTGGTTAATTTTCCCGCACCAGTGAAGTACTTGGGAAGGGATTTGATGTCTTCCCTGGTGTTTGCTGCATCTGTCAATCTATCCACAATACCGTTTAGTTCTTGCAACACTCTGTTGTGTCGCCATGTGTAGCAGCCATGTGCAAGTGCTGTTTGCATGCTGATAGAACATGCTGGAAGGTTTGCCGACCACCGAAGAGTGGACATATAGGATCACATACTTCGTCCTTCTTGAAAAGGTTTGCCGACCATCGAAGAGTGGACATATAGGATCCCATACTTCGCCCTACTTGAACAGGTTTGCCGACCACCGAAGAGTGGACATATAGGATCCCATACCTCGTCCTACTTGAACAGGTTTGCCGACCATCGAAGAGTGGACACATAGGATCCCCTACTTCGCCCTACTTGAACAGGTTTGCACCTGTCGGCAAAAGGATCTGATCATGAAACTAAGTCATCCGCATATCGTTCCGTGCTAGCGATCGTTGCAAAGCCCCTACCCAAGCTGTTCACTGACCTTGTTGATTATGTTGTACTGTTTTATGGACATCCTTTCCATCCTCTATACTTCCTGTTTATAGTTTTCTGCAATGAAAATAGAGTTTTAGGAAAACTGAACATAATTTCAGTACACTCTTTGTTAACCGTTTCTTGTTCTCATATTTAAAAACAATAATACAGGCCGTAAGTAATTTGTGTGTAAAAATAAACTGACAATTTAGAGATTTGTATTCATTTAATCTAGTCACCAAGAATAGATAAATATTGGTATGGATAATACATGTACAAATTTTTCTCAGCAAATATAACTACTTCATTCTGCAAATTAGTACTTATATAATTCCCACAATAGAACTAACTTTAGTGTTGCCCATTTCCGTTACATAGTGTTAGTAATCAAGTATATGGTGCTTTTCTAAATTAATAATTTAAGTAATTGAATAATATTTGTATTTCTACAGTAATTGAAATATTGATAGACAGGCAGAAAGACAGGCAAACAGAGAGGCAGAGAAATGTATATTTAAGTACATAGAGTTTGTAACAACGAATTCTTTTTTATTAAGAAATGTACAAATAATCTCACCAGAGTCTTTACGAACGTTCCTTTCTTTTCATATTTCGAAACAATATGTACAGTGGGTGGGTATTTTTTAAAACTAATTTTACCAAATATTTTGTGTAATGTTTTGTTTAAACGAATATATAAGGAATATTGATTAGTAGTGATTTTTTTTTGTTGATTTATATATTTTTCACAATCAGTATAAAACTTTGTGCTTCTAAAAACAGTTCCTCACAGACTTCTATGAAAAGTAAACAATATTTGTAATGTTTCTATTGTTAAATGTTGCCGCTATTTTGTTTTAGTTCTTTTTTATTTAGTTCTATTCCACTTCAGAAAGCGACTGTGTCGTAACTCACCAACATAAAACTAATGGAAAGACAGAGGGAAAGAAACAGCGACACATACACAGACAGATAGATAGATTGATATTCATAGATTCGTAAATAAAAATACATACATACATACATACATACATATGTACATATCACTGGTTCCCTATAAGCTGCGCGGCCGCGCACAGAAAACACACCGCGCGCAAAATTTGTTGAAGCCGCGTAAAAAGAAACAAGAAACTGCAAGTTTTATTTTCCAGTTTCCAGATTTTACTCCGTGCTATAATTACTATCAAGACAAATGAAACAATAGTAGATGTTTTTCCTTTCCTGTTTCTTTTTTGTTGAGATATGACTTTCGGATCGGATGTTTCAACTGGTCTTTTATCTCGTAGTTTAGGTAGTACTGTAGCAGAATCTTGACGAGGCAAGTGGGCACACACAAAACAGAGGGTAATTAAAATACACGGGCAGATGAATTTCCAATGCGTCGTGGAATAGGAGAATGTCCATTGATATGTTCAGGTATTTAAATTGTTCTTGGCAACTAACACCAGATGTCGTGACAACCAACATTAGACTCGTTCTGGTTTGTTTTTTAATAGCAGTAGATTTACAATCGCTGTGGATTTAAGATGCATTGCACCAATTTTATTCTTGCATAACCAGGTCAATGTATTCTGAAACTTTTTTTTTAAAGTTCTGCACATTTATTGACAGGATAAACCTGTATTCATTTACTTTCTTCATGGCATACAGCGGGATTATGTTTCAATCAACCATAGAAAGTCGAATATGATAGGATAAACAAATATGTAAATAAGTAACTACCGTCATTGAATAAGTAAACAAAGAAATCATCATTCCATCTAACTAAATACCAGTAACTGAAAAGTACAGCAAATTTATTCTGTTATTAAATGTAATAGCCGTTACAGTGAGTGTATATATATCCACGTTTATAGCATTATTAAAGAAACCACATTCAATGGAATGTGATGACCACCGAACTATCAGCCTCTAATGTCACGTATTATGAGAAGAAAACAGAAAAAAGATAAAAATAGAAATAGCAGATGAACAGTTTGGATTTGTTTATGCTTTTCGAACACTAACAGAAAGCGCTTAGAAGTACAGAAAGATCTCTAATTATGCTTCAGTGATTACACCAAGGCATTCGACAAGGTGAAACATAATGAAATTATTATAATACTTGAAGACATCAATATAAAAGGCGAAAACATGAGGATTGTAAAACATCTATACTGGCAGCAAGAAGCAGCAGTTCGAGTTGAAAATAGAATTGGAAAATATCAACCTATAAAACAAGGGGTGCGACAAGGATGTGTACTATCTCCAGACCTTTTTTCTCTGTACAGCGAGAATATTTTAAGAACAATCATCACAGAACCAGGCATACTAACTATACAATATTAACAACCTTCGGTCTGCTGACGACACAGTACTGATAGCTGAGAACCAACAAGACCTGCACAATCTCTTGGATAAAGTCGCCAAAGAAAGTGAAAAGAAAGGCCTTACTTTGAACATCAAAAAGACAGAGAATATGGTTATATCAAAGAAACAGAATATACCAAAAAGCAGTATAAAATAAAACGGAACAATTCTAAATCAGATGCAGAAATTCAAATACTTTGAAGCAGTAATAACTTGAGATAGGAAATTTAAAAAAAAAATACAGACATTAGGAACAGAATAGGCCAAACAAAGACTGCTCTGCGGAGAATGAGAAACATATTATCCAACATATCCTTATCAACGAATGTTAGAAAACGAGTCCTAAAATGCTGTATTGAACCTATCGTGTTATACGGAAGTGAATCATTTACAATAGACAAGTCTGCACAAAAATCTTTGGAGGCAGCAGAAATGTGGTTTATTAGAATAATGTTGCAAATCCCCTGGACAGCAAAAATAACTAATGAAGAATGTATGAGAAGAGCTGGAGAGACAAAAAACCTTGTCAAGAAGATAAGAGAGAGACAATGTAGTTTCATAGGACATGCAATGAGAAGAGGGGGCATTGAAAATATTATAACAACAGGAAAAATAGAAGGAAGAAGATCAAGAGGAAGACCAAGAGAAATGATACTGACAGTCTGACGGGATGGTGTGAGAGGAGATCAACAACTGAGCTGATGGCCTGTATGAAGGATCGTGTACTCTGGAGAAGCATAATAGCCAACGTCAGTCGGCACGGCACCTGATGTTGATTATGGCGATATAAATATATATGCAAACACTTAGATGGAACATTGATACACACATGCATACGTACATACATACATACACACATAATACCCTCATAAATATATACATACATACATAGATACATACATTCATACATGCATACATGTTCATACATACATATATGCAGACACATATACACACATACATACACATTCATACATACATATATGCAAACACATATATACACATACATAATTTACACATACATACAGCTATTAGTACACACATACATACACATGGATATATATATATACACAGATGC
Organism: Achatina immaculata; assembly: GCA_009760885.1. Taxonomy (NCBI): domain Eukaryota; kingdom Metazoa; phylum Mollusca; class Gastropoda; order Stylommatophora; family Achatinidae; genus Lissachatina; species Lissachatina immaculata. The sequence goes on from CM019698.1 coordinate 640,257, forward strand.
ATAGTTGTATTAATAGACGCATACATACATCTATAAATATATGCAATTTTCAATAGTCACATACATTTTTATATATATATATATATATATATATATATATATATATATATATATATGCGTGTATTTTTCAATACATATATACAGACATACATACACACATTTATCAACTCATGTATGCACGCATACATACATACATACATACATACACTACATAATACATTTATCAACACATGTACGCACACATACATATATACATATATACATACATACATACATACATACATACATACATGCGTACATACATTTATCAACTCATGTATGCACACATACATACATACATTCATACATACATACATACATACATACATACATATATTCGTGCATATTTTTATGAACACATACAGTCAGATCTGTTTACAACAGGAGCTAGACCGGTCAATTTAAAAATGCAGTGGTATAAAGTTCTGTTTCAGCAGGGAGAGATTTTTTTCCTAGTACACACCACAAAGGCCCCGGGGTCCCCCCAGCCTCTAAAAAACTGGGTACTAGAGAAATCTGGGAAAGTAAAGCTGCCAGGTGTGCTACTGACCACATCAAACTTTATTGTGCAGGAGGTCATAGAAGATACGGGTCTAACACTGTATGCCCAATATCATTTAGTGGAATGGACGCGGACATGTTTCCTTTCATACAGACATACATACGCACATATACATAATTGTACATACAAACATACATGCATGCATCAATACAACATATATTCATGCATACGTTATTTCACTTGTACATATATAAGCATTTAGTACTTAGCAGAATTTATTATTCTGTTTTATTTTTACTGCTGTTGAAAAAAAAAAGCATGCTTATTACACTATCGATCCAATTTAGGGAAAAAATGTGTTTTGTTGCATTATTATTTTATTTTAAAATGTCTATTCCCACAGTTACTTACTATTACAGGGAAATTTGTAACAATTTTGCTGAAATCTATTCTTTGATTCTTTATTCTCCCTATATTTTAAAACATTAATACAGAACGTAAGTATTTCAGTTGACAGTATATAATGATAAAGCTATTCAGTGTTAAAACATTATATTTACGTATAATAGTTGTATTACTTCAGTGCCTGGGTACGAAATCAATTTTAGTTTTAAAGTACCACAAATATTAAGAACGCCTCGTTAGTATAGACTTATAAATGTATGGATAGATTAATGGATGGATGGATAGATGGATCGATGTAAGGATGGATGGATGGATGGATTTATAGATGGATGGATGGATGGATGGATGGATGGATGGATGGATGGATGGATGGATGGATGGAGGGATGGAAGGATGAATGGATGGATGAGTGTTCAAAAAAAGAAACGCTGCACTACTATAGTCGTAATGGACACCAAATTTCAAACTGGAATCAAAAATTTTATTTTACGGAATTAATGTTTAAATTTTGGCATGGGGAAACTTTGAGACTTTAACAACGAAATGATGTTCATTAAATTTGGTTAGGGCTTTTATTCTTTGCGACTGAGGCCTCCGTTTCAGTTAGTTGTATGGCCTTCTCTGGCCTGTATCACAGAACATCTCTTCGGCATAGATCCGATTAGCCGTTGGATCCGTTTATGTGGGACAGCTGCCCAGCCAGTTCCTGACAAGTCGACGAGCTGCTGTCATTGACTGGACTGCTGAGGACGCAGATGCAAATTTATTCGTATGAAACGGTCTTCGGCAGGAGTTGTGAGCATGGGTCTTCCACTGCACGACCCTTCTGTAACTGAGCCATTTTCTTAAAATCGTCTCCAAAAGCGACTAATGGTTAGTCTAAGCACATTAAGTTGTCTGGCCACTACACTTTGTGTCTGTCCAGTCTGTAAGATGATTAGTCGTTTTTATGTTGTGAGATGAGCCTTACTTGCGCACTGAATTCTCAAATGAACTGATTCGAGGATCATCAATCTTTTATATGCATTCAGTAACATGGTCAGTGAGTTTTGTGTTCAGTAAGTTTCATTGGATTCTCGTGAACCTGTCATGAGTTATTGTCAGAAATGCTGTTTGGCTTTGTGTCTCTTTTTTGTGCTCATGAATCATCTGCTGAGTACGCATAAGATCACACTTGAAGAAGATGCCCAAATGAAAGTTTCAGGCATTTTGCCCTTGTCTGATTAGCAAACTGCAGTTTAAATCGCAAAATCGAATGTGTTGCTTTTTATTTAACTATATATATATATATTAAAAGTCATATTGGGTCCGCATGGTAGATCGCCAAGATTTCCTGTCTTCGGCGAGTTTTTCAGCCTCATCAAGGATTGGTATGCCCACTCTCCGGGCCTCTCTGAACAATGTTCACCATCATCAGGTGCCGTGCCGACTGGCGTTGGCTATTATGCTTCTCCAGAGTACACGATCCTTCATGCAGGCCATCAGTTATGTTGGTGATCTCCTCTCACACCATACCGTCAGACTGTCCAGTATCATTTCTCTTGGTCTTCCTCTTGATATTCTTTCTTCTATTTTTCCTGTTGCTACACTATTTTCAATGCCCCCTCTTCTCATTGCATGTCCTATGAAACTACATTGTATCTCTCTTATCTTTTTGACACAATTTTTTTTGTCTCTCCAGCTCTTCTCATGCATTCTTCATTAGTTATTTTTGCTGTCCTGGGGATTCGCAACATTCTTCTAATAAACCAAATTTCTGCTGCTTCCAATGATTTTTGTGCAGGCTTTCCTATTGTCCATGATTCACTTCCATATAACAAGATAGGTTCAATATAGCATTTTAGGGCTCGTTTTCTAACATTCATTGATAAAGATGTGTTAACTAATATGTTTCTCATTCTCGGAAATGCAGTCTGTGCTTGGCCTATTCTGTTCCTAATTTCTGTTCTGCATTTCCCATCTGAAGTTATTACTGCTCCAAAATATTTGAATTTCTGCACCTGCTTTAGAATAGTTCCGTTTAATTTAATAATGCATGCTGGTGGATTCTGTTTCTTAGATATAACCATAGTCTATGTCTTTTTGATGTTCAAAGTAAGGCCTTTCTGTTCACTTTCTTTGGCGACTTTATCAAAGAGATTTTGCAGGTCTTGTTGGTTCTCAGCTATCAGTACTGTGTCGTCAGCATACCGAAGTTGTTAATATTGTATCCTCCAATTTTTATGCCTGGTTCTGTGATGATCATTCTTAGAATATTCTCGCTGTACAGAGAAAAAAGGTCTGGAGATAGTACACATTCTTGTATCACCCGTTGTTTTATACGTTGATATTTTCCAATTCTATTTTCAACTCGAACTGCTGCTTCTTACTGCCAGTATAGATGTTTTACAATCCTCAGGTCTTTGCTGTCTATATTGATGTCTTCAAGCATTTTAATAATTTCATTATGTTTCACCTTGTCAAATGCCTTGGTGTAATCACTGAAGCATAAGTAGAGATCTTTCTGTACTTCTAATGCTCTTTCTGTTAGTGTTCGTAAAGCATAAATGGCATTGTGTGTTCCCTTTCCTTCAACAAATCCAAACTGTTCATCTGCTATTTCCATTTTTATCTTTTTCCTTGTTCTTCTTATAATTATTCTCAGAAGTAACTTCGTTATGTGACATGAGAGGCGGATAGTCCGGTGGTCATCACATTCCTTTGCACATGGTTTTTTTTTTGGATAGTGCTATAAATGTGTATTAAATCAGGTCTCTGGGAATATAATCACTGGTGTAAATGTCATTCAGTAACTTGGTTATTATTTTTCTTCCTTTCTCCTCTAGTGCCTCTATTTCTTCTATTGTTATATTATCAGGCCCAGTCGCTTTTCCTTTTTTCATGTGTTTGATGGTATCTATGATTTCATCTTCAAGTATTGGTGGTCCCACACAGTTTTCAGTATCTGGTGTTAATTCTGGTCTTTCTCCTCCATATAGCTCACCGATATACTCTGTCCACCTCTCCACAAAGTCTTCTTCTCCCATTAACATTTTACCTTCTTTCGATTTCAGGCATCCTGTGGTATATTTTGTTTTCCTGCCTGTGAGTTCATTAATTCGTTTGTGCATGTTTTTGCTGTCTTTATTATGAGAGTTCTCTATCTGTCTGCACTGTTCATTTAACCACACTTCTTTTGCTTCTCTGCATTTGCGTCGTATTTCTTTATTGTTCTTGTTATATTTTTCCTCGTTAATTTTACTCCTCCTCCTCATGTCCATCAGTCCTAAGATGTCGTCTGTCATCCATTTATTTTTAGAGGCTTCTTTTTCTGGTGGTATTATCACCTTAACAGTTTGATGGATAGAATCTCTTAACATTTCCCATTGTTCATCTATACTATTTATCTTTGCTATTGCATTGTATCTATTTGTTATAATAACTTTGTATTGTTCTCGCAGTTCATGGTCATTTTTAAGAATTTCTGTATTCAGTTTGATGTTTCTCACTTTTCTACCTGCTTTCTTTAGTTTTATTCTAACTTTTCCACAGAGTGGATCATGGTCACTATTGCAGTCAGCTCCTGCATCGTTTTTGTTGTCAGTAATGCATTGCGGAATCGTTTGTTGATTAATATGTAGTCTATATGGTGAACAATGTTCCCTTTAGAATTTCAGGTGGTGGAACTCTTTTTTTTTCGGCCTGTTATGTTCCATTTGATAGCTTGTTTGGGGATCGTCTGATTGTTTCGTCTCATGACGTGACCGACATATGTCCATCTTTTTCCGATCACCCATGAGACAGGTTGTTGTTTACTTATTGTCATATCTCTCCGTTGTTCTTCAATGCGTTCCACTTTATGCCGTGTATTTTCCTTAGGCATTTGTTTCCAAAAGAATCTAATTTCTTGTCTAATGCTTTAGTTGTTTTCCAGCTTTCACACGCACGAGGGTGGATATTATACTCCAATTTAATTATCATAAATTAAGTTGTGTGTTTATATGTTTTGAGTGCCATATTTTGTCAATGGTTGCAGTTCTAATTCTAACTTCTTTTCTGGTGACACCGTCCTAGTCTAAGTAGCTGCCGAGACATGTACAGTTTTTTACTACATCACTCGCTGTTTCTTCTACCTATATTTGTCATTACTGGTTAATGAGAAGTTACATTATTTTTGTTTTATCCTTGTTAATCTCAAATCCTATTTTACTAGCCAATGAAGACAGCCTATCTGTTTCTACCTGTTTTGATTTCGCATTGTTGTAGATAAGAGATATACCATATATATATATATATATATATATATATATATATATATATATATATACGCAAAAACAATCATTCGTACATCCATGCATATGATTGTATATACCTATACATGTATACAGACATACATATGTACAGACATATATATATATATATATATATATATATATATACATTCAGGCGTATATACATAGATACATGCAAAATACATCAAATCGTACATAACCATGTAGTAATTTAATGTGCAAAAATGCTTCATAGTCTATAAATGGCATAGTTTTAAGTGTAGAATTTTTGATGTTCTCATTTAGCCAATAAAAGTTTCTTAACATGACTTCTCAGAATTACCGTTTCATCTAAGATACATTATTACAATTTTCTACCACATAAATTGATTTAAATATAAGAATACTTGAAATAATTTCACTATAATATGTATTAACTGTTGATCGTTTTGTAAAATATGAATACAGTGCGTAAGTGTTTTATTTTACAACATCCAAAGACGTAGACATTTCTCATAAAGAAAAATAGACACAAAACATTATGAAATATTGGTATGACTGATATAAACTTTTCACAGTAAATATAACTAGGTCACCGAGTACAATGGTTCTGTTGAGAGACTGGGTGGCAAGGATGTGATCAAAACCAACCTGATAACTTACTTGGGGGTGAAATCTGATCGTTGTCTGTGTTTCCAAAAATATGTTAGTCATATAATAACAAAAGTTTCGAAAAAGGTCATTCACCACTGAGGTCATAGTGGCTCCCAGTACTGAGTAGAAGCTACTAATTTGTTCCAGGTGCTGGCCATGGTGACTCCCAGTACTAAGTAGAAGCTACTAATAAGTTCCAGGTGCTGGCCATGGTGACTCCCAGTACTAAGTAGAAGCTACTAATAAGTTCCAGGTGCTGGCCATGGTGACTCCCAGTACTAAGTAGAAGCTACTAATAAGTTCCAGGTGCTGGCCATGGTGACTCCCAGTACTGAGTAGAAGCTACTAATTTGTTCCAGGCGCTGGTCCTTCCACCTGCTGAGTACACCCTGGCCACCCTCAGTGTCAGATCCGCGGAGACAGATTATCTCGAAAAGGTACAAAATAATGCCATGAGAATTATTTGAGGTGTATTAGGGACCCTTCCTAAGGATGTATTTCAGGATCAAAATCTGGAGGGCACCTGCATACCTCAAGATAAGCACAGATGACGAGCATCTAATACATCAAGAGCTTCTCAAAGAAAATAGTGAGTTACAGGCTAGAAGAAAGGGAAGTATTGGATGGGCCTTGAAAACGTTATCAGGCAGGTCTGTTTAACTTAACAACATCAGCTCCAGCAAGGAATAGGTATCTGTGTCTGTGAACTTAACACATCTATAACACATATAAATAATTACATAGAGTTTGTAACAGCGAATTCTTTTTTATTAAGAAATTTACATATAATCTCACCAGACTCTTTACTAACTTTGCTTTCTTTTCATATTTCGAAAAAATGTGTACAGTGGGTGGGTATTTTTTAAAACTAATTATACCAAATATTTTGTGTAATGTTTTGTTTAAACGAATATATAAGGAATATTGATTAGTAGTGATTTTTTTTTTGGTTTTTGATTTACATATTTTTCACAATCAGTATAAAACTTTGTGCTTCTAAAAAAGTTCCTGACAGACTTGAATGAAAAGTAAACAATATGTGTAATGTTTCTCTTGTTAAATGTTGCCATTATTTGGTTTTAGTGCATTTTTATTCAGTTCTATTCCACTTCAGAAAGCGGTTGTATCGTAACTCACCAACATAAAACAAATGTAGAGACAGAGAGAGAGAAACAGAGATACATACACAGACACATAGACTGACAGACACACAGATAGACAGATAGATAGATTAATATTCATAAATAAGTAAATTAAAATACATACATATATATATACATACATGCATACGTACACACATACATACATACATACGTACGTACGTATACATACATACATACATACATACATACATACATACATACATACATACATACATACATACATACATATGTACACATCACTGTTCCCTATAAGCTGCGCGGCCGCGCACAGAAAACACACCGCGCGCAAAATGTGTTGAAGCCGCGTAAAAAGAAACAAGAAACTGCAAGTTTTACTTTCCAGTTTCCAGATTTTACTCCGTGCTATAAGTACTATCAAGACAAATGAAACAATAGTAGATGTTTTTCCTTTTCTGTTTCTTTCTTGTCGAGATATGACTTTCGGATCGGATGTTTCAACTGGTTTTTTATCTCGTAGTTTAGGTAGTACTGTAGCAGAATCTTGACGAGGCAAGTGGGTACACAGAGAACAGAGGGTAATTAAAATAAAAGGGAAGATGAATTTCCAATGCGTCGTGGAATAGGAGAATGTCCATTGATCTGTTCAGGTATTTAAATTGATCTTGGCAACTAACACCAGATGTCGTGACAACCAACATTAGACCCGTTCTGTTTTGTTGTTTTAATAGCAGTAGATTTACTATCGCTGTGGATTTAAGATGTATTGCACCAATATCATTCTTGCGTAACCAAGTCAATGTATTCTGAAACATTTTTTGTACTGTGAAGTCCTGTACATTTATTGACAGGATAAACCTGTATTCATATACTTGCTTCACGGCATACAGCGATATTATGTCTCAATCAAGCATAGAAAGTCGAATATGATAGGATAAAAAAGGTCGAATATGATAGGATAAACAACTATGTAAATAAGTAACTACAGTCACTGAATAAGTAAACAAAGAAATCATCATTCCATTTAACTAAATACCAATAACTGAAAGTAAAGCAGGTTTATCTTGTTATTAATTATAATAGCCGTTGTAGTGTATATATATATATATATATATATATATATATATATATATATATATATATATATATATATCCACGCTTATAGCACTACCAATGAAATCAAGTTCAGAGGAATGTGATGACCACCGGACTATCAGCCTCTCATGTCACATAACGAAGCTATTTCTGGGAATTATTATGAGAAGAACAAGGAAAAAGATAAAAATAGAAGTAGCAGATGAACAGTTTTGACTTGTTGAAGGAAAGGGAACACGCAATGCCATTTATGCTTTACAAACAATAACATCTTGGAAGTACAGAAAGATCTCTACTTATGCTTTATTGATTACACCAAGGCATTCGACAAGGTGAAACATAATGAAATTATTAAAATGTTTGAAGACATCAATATAAACGGCAAAGACCTGAGAATTGTAAAAATCTATCTTGGCAGCAAGAAGCAGCAGTTCGAGTTGAAAATAGAACTGGAAAATATCAACCTATAAAACAAGAGCTTCGACAAGAATGTGTACTATCTACATTCATTGTTTCTCAATACAGTGAGAATATTCTAAGAACGATCATCACAGAACCTGGCATACAAACTGGAGGATATAACATTAACAACCTTCGCTTTGCTGACGACACAGTACTGATAGCTGAGAACCAACAAGACCTGCAAAATCTCTTGAATAAAGTCGCTACAGGAAGTGAACAGATTGGCCTTAGCTTTAAACATAAAAAGACAAGACTATGGATATATCTAAGAAACAGAATGCACCAAAATGCAATATAAAATTAAACGGAACTATTCTAAACCAGATACAGAAATTCAAATACTTTGAAGCAGTAATAACGTCATATGGGAAATAAAAAAAAACCAGAAATTAGGAACAGAATAGGCCATATAAAGACTGCCCTGCTGAGAATGAGACATACATTATCCAACATATCCTTATCAATGAATGTTAGAAAACGAGTCCTAAAATGCTATAATGAAATTATCTTGTTATAATGAAGGGAATCATGGACAATAGGCAAGTCTGCACAAAACTCATTGGAAGCAGTAGGAATGTGATTTATTAGAAGAATGTTGCGAATCCCCTGGACAGCAAAAATAACTAATGAAGAATGTTTGAGAAGTTCTGGAGAGACAAAAACCTTGTCAAAGATAAGAGAGAGAGAGAGAGAGTGTGTCCTTTCATAGCACATGCAATGAGAAGAGGGGGAATTGAAAATATTATAACAACAGGAAAAATAGAAGGAAGAAGATCAAGATGAAGACCAAGAGAAATGATACTGGACAGTCTGACGGGATGGTGTGAGAGGAGATCACCAACTGAACTGATGGCCTGCATGAAGGATCGTGTACTCTGGAGAAGCATAATAACCAATGCCAGTCGACACTGCAACTGATGATGGCGATGTAAATATATATGCAAACCCTGAGATGGAACACTGATACATACATATATACATACATACATACATATTCATACATACGTACATGCAGACACATATACACAAATACATAATTTCCACATACATACAGCTATCAGGACACACATGCATACATACATGCATCAATACATGCAAATTTCAAGTGTGACACACACTTATATATAAATATATATATATATATATATATATATATATATATATATATATATACACGTATATGCGTGCATTTTTCAATGCATACGTACATACATACATCAAATCGTGTATGCACGCATACACACATACATACATACATACATACATAAATACATACGTACATACAATCATACATATACATACATACATACATACATACATGCATACAATCATACATACATGCATACACACATACATGTTTGCATGCATATATACACATACATAAACATACATGCATGCATCAATACACACATACATTCATGCATCAATACACACATACATTCATGCATACGTTATTTCACTTGTACATATATAAGCATTTAGTACTTAGCAGAATTTATTATTCTGTTTTATTTTTACTGCTCTTTTAAAAAAAACACACATTCTTATTACACTATCGATCCAATTTAGGGAAAAAATGTATTTTGTTGCATTATTATTTTATTTTAATATGTATTTTCTATTCCCACAGTTACTTATTATTATAGGGGCATTTGTAAAAATGTTTCTGTAGTCTATTCTTTCATCCTTTATTCTCCCTATATTTCAAAAAATTAATACAGAACGTAAGTATTTTTCCCCTATCAAAGGAAAAGTAAGACGCCTCTTTACCTCAGTCAGTCTACGGGACACCCTTGGGCAAGGTGGAGTACCCGTATAACTCTCGATCAGGGTGACGTGAAGCCATGGGAGCAGATGGTGGATGGAATGGGAGAGCAATTGACAGATAATGTTGGTTATGGTCACCATTCTATGATGGCAGATGATCTCAATCTAGGGACAATGGCTACAATCACTGACTAGCACAGTCACTGCCTGGAAGGAAAGCAATGGTAAAACATCTTCTGAAAATATACCAAGAAACCCAAGCAGCAATCATGGAAGGTCAGATAGGAAAAAGATCTGGTGGTGAGGCCCCCAGGCCAGATATATCTAATTTTAACACTGAGGAGAGTGTGAGGCAGAGGTCAGTGCTAGTAATTGTGATGACGGACAAAATCCTGACGGTACACATTAAACGTCATGATAATTTAGAGAAGACCATATTGGAAGGGTACATAATGGGAAAAAAAAGAGGAAGACCAAAACGAAGATGGCTGCAAGAATTCGTTGACGATCTGCAAATGGACGCAGCAGCAGCAGGCCATCTTGCTCACAACCGAGAGGCCTACAGGAGTGCTGTTTGGGAGGCAAAGTTCAGCAAGGGACATGCAAATGAATGAATGAAGTATTTCAGTTCACAGTATATAATGATGAAGCTATTTAGTGTTAAAACATGTTTACGTATAATAGTTGTATTACTTCAATATCTATGTACGAAATGAATTTTAGTTATAAAGTATCACACAATACAACATCATTAATAAGAACGCCTCGTTAGCATAGACTTTTAAATGGATGGATGGATGGATGGATGGATGGATGGATGGATGGATGGATGGATGGATGGATAGATGGATGGATGGATGGATGGATGGATGGATGGATGGATGGATGTTCAAAAAAAAAGAAACGCTGCACTACTTAAATCGTAATGGACACCAAATTTCAAACTGGAATCAAAATTTTATTTTACGGAATTAATGTTTAAATTTTGGCATGAGGAAACTTTGAGACTTTAACAACGAAATGATGTTCATTAAATTTGGTTTGGTCTTTTATTCTTTGCGACTGAGGCCTCCGTTTCAGTAAGATGTACGGCCTTCTCTGGCCTGTATCACTGAACGACATCTCTTTGACATGGATCCGATTAGCCGTTGGATCCGTTTATGTGGGATGGCTGCCCAGCCAGTTCCTGACAGTTTGATCTGAAAGTCGGCGAGCTACTGTCATTGACTGGACTGTTGAGGACATAGATGCAAATCGATTTCTTATGAAACGGTCTTCGCCAGGAAATCTGAGCATGTGTCTTCCACTGCGCGACCCGTCTGCAACTGAGCCACTTTCTTAAAATCATCTCCAAAAGCGACTAATGGTTATTCTAAGCACATTAAGTTGTCTGGCCACTACACTTTGTGTCTGTCCAGTCTGTAAACGTCCAATGATGATTAGTCGTTTTTATGTTGTGAGATGAGCCATACTTGCGCATTGAATTTTCAAATGAACTGATTCGAGGAGCGTCAATCTTTTATATGCATTCAGTAACATGGTCAGTGAGTTTTGTGTTCAGTAAGTTTCATGGGATTCTCGTGAACTTGTCATGAGTTATTGTCAAAAATGCTGTTTTGCTTTGTGTCTCCTGTGTTGCTTTTTTTTACACTATATATACATTTATATATATATATATAAAGTCATATTGGGCCAGCATGGTAGATGGCCAAGACTTCCTGTCTTCGGCGAGTTTTTCAGCCTCATCAATTATTCTTATGCCCACTGACCAGGCCTCTCAGATTGTTTCGTCTCATCACGTGACCGACATCTCTCTCTCTCTCTCTGAACCTTAAGTGCCCAGGGCACATGGGGCTTCCGCAAGGGTTTTCCACAAATGCCTGTCTTTCGCCTTTTTATCTGCTCTTGCCCAGGTGAGCCCTCTATTGCTCAACATCCTTTCTGTTGTTCTTCTCCATGTCTCTTTTGGTCTACCCTTACTTCTGCTCCCCTGTGGTGTCCATCTTAGTGCTATTTTTGGTAGTGAGTTGTCAGTCATTCGGAGCACATGTCCCAACCATCGCCAGCGTCTTTCCTCAATAATTGTTGTCAGTGGCTTCATTTGTATTTCTGCCAATAAGATGTTATTTCTTATGGTGTTTGGCCAAAATATTTTTCTAATTCTTCGTAAACATTTAGTCTGGAAAGAATTCAACTTGTTTTCTATGGTTTTGGTGATTTTCCAGCATTCACTTCCATAGAGTAGTACACTTAGAACATTACTCTTAAATATCCTGATTTTCATATTTATGCTTAGTTTATTTGATTTCCATATATTCTGTAGCATTGCAAAAGCCTGGTTTGCTCTAGTAAGTCTGCTGTTGATGTCCTCTGTGCTGTCTCCATTTTCTACTACTCTGCTGCCAAGGTATACAAATTCGTTGACCTCCTCCACTAACTTGTTATCTACTCTGAGTACATTTCTGTTGTTCACATTTTGCTTCATTAACTTTGTCTTTCCTACGTTGATCTTTAGTCCTATGTTGTTTGCATTCTGGGTTAACTTGTTTATTTTATCTTGCATATCTTTGTGACTGCTTGATAATAGACAAATGTCGTCCGCAAAGTCAAGGTCCTCCAGCACTGTGTCAAGGGTCCATTGTAATCCTCTGCGTTTGTCTGATGTTGCCTCCTTCATTAACCAGTCTACTGCCAAGATAAATAATGTTGGTGATAGTACACATCCCTGTTTCACTCCTGTTTGTACCCTAAAGCTGCTGGAGGTATGTTCTCCACAGATAACTTTGCACTGAAAACCCTCGTATAGGGCTTTGATTACATTAACTATTTTATGGGGGAGGCCATGCCATCTTAGGATTTTCCAAAGTGCATCTCTGTTGACACTGTCAAAGGTGACCGACATATGTCCATCTTTTTCTGATCACCCATGAGACAGGTTGTTGTTTGCTCATTGTCATATCTCTCCGTTGTTCTTGAATGCGTTCCACTTTATGCCGTGTATTTTCCTTAGGCATTTGTTTTTAAAAGAATCTAATTTCCTATGTATTTCTTTAGTTGTTTTCCAGCTATCACATGCACGAGGGTGGATATTATATTCCAATTAAATAATCTTAAATTGGGTTTTCTATTTATAATTTTTGAATGCCATATGTTCTCAATACTGCTTTTGCAGTTCTAATTCTAACTTCTTTTCTGGTGTCACCATCCTAGTCTAAGTAGCTGCCGAGACATGTAAAATAGTTTTCTCCTGCAACAGTTGTTTCTTCTACGTATATTTGTCGTTACTGATTAATGATCCGTACAACCATGCATATGCTTGTATATACCGATACATGTATACATTCAGGCGTATATACATAGATACATGCAAAATACATCAAATCGTACATAACCATGTAGTAATTTAATGTGCAAAAATGCTTCATAGTCTATAAATGGCATAGTTTTAAGTGTAGAATTTTTGATGTTCTCATTTAGCCAATAAAAGTTTCTTAACATGACTTCTCAGAATTACCGTTTCATCTAAGATACATTATTACAATTTTCTACCACATAAATTGATTTAAATATAAGAATACTTGAAATAATTTCACTATAATATGTATTAACTGTTGATCGTTTTGTAAAATATGAATACAGTGCGTAAGTGTTTTATTTTACAACATACAAAGATGTAGACATTTCTCATAAAGAAAGGTAGACACAAAACATTATGAAATATTGATATGACTGATATAAACTTTTCACAGTAAATATAACTAGGTCACCGAGTACAATGGTTCTGTTGAGAGACTGGGTGGCAAGGATGTGATCAAAACCAACCTGATAACTTACTTGGGGGTGAAATCTGATCGTTGTCTGTGTTTCCAAAAATATGTTAGTCATATAATAACAAAAGTTTCGAAAAAGGTCTATCACCACTGAGGTCATAGTGGCTCCCAGTACTGAGTAGAAGCTACTAATAAGTTCCAGGTGCTGGTCATGGTAGCTTCCAATACTGAGTAGAATCTACTAATCTGTCCCAGGTGCTGGTCATGGTAGCTTCCAATACTGAGTAGAAGCTACTACTCTGTTCCAGGTGCTGGTCATGGTGGCTCCCAGTACTAAGTAGAAGCTACTAATCTGCCCCAAGTGCTGGTCATGGTAGCTTCCAATACTGAGTAGAAGCTACTAATCTGTCCCAGGTGCTGGTCATGGTAGCTTCCAATACTGAGTAGAAGCTACTACTCTGTTCCAGGTGCTGGTCATGGTGGCTCCCAGTACTAAGTAGAAGCTACTAATCTGCCCCAAGTGCTGGTCATGGTAGCTTCCAATACTGAGTAGAAGCTACTAATCTGTCCCAGGTGCTGGTCATGGTAGCTTCCAATACTGAGTAGAAGCTACTACTCTGTTCCAGGTGCTGGTCATGGTGGCTCCCAGTACTAAGTAGAAGCTACTAATCTGCCCCAAGTGCTGGTCATGGTGGCTTAGAGTACTGAGTAGAATCTACTAATCTGTTCCAGGTGCTGGTCATGGTGGCTTAGAGTACTAAGTAGAATCTACTAATCTGTCCCAGGTGCTGGTCATGGTGGCTTAGAGTACTAAGTAGAAGCTACTAATCTGTCCCAGGTGCTGGTCATGGTGGCTTAGAGTACTGAGTAGAATCTACTAATCTGTCCCAGGTGCTGGTCATGGTGGCTTAGAGTACTAAGTAGAAGCTACTAATCTGTCCCAGGTGCTGGTCATGGTGGCTTAGAGTACCAAGTAGAAGCTACTAATCTGCCCCAAGTGCTGGTCCTTCCACCTACTGAGTACACCCTATCCACACTCACTGTCAGATCTGCGGAGGTAGAAAATCTTGAAAAGGTAGAAAATAATGCCATGCGATTTATTTGGGGTGTATGAGAGACACTTCCTACGGATGTATCACAGGATCAATATCTGAAAGGCTCCTGCATATCTCAAGAATCGCGCAGAGAGAATGAACACCTAATACATCAAGAGCTTAGCAAAGAAAATTGTGATTAACAGAGTAAAAGAAAGGGAAATCATCGATGGGTCGTGAAAACGTTATCAATCAGGTCTGTTTTACTTAACAACATCAGCTCGGGCGAGGAATAGGTACCTGTGTCTGTTTTACTTAACAACATCAGCTCGGGCGAGGAATAGGTACCTGTGTCTGTTTTACTTAACAACATCAGCTCGGGCGAGGAATAGGTACCTGTGTCTGTTTTACTTAACAACATCAGCTCGGGCGAGGAATAGGTACCTGTGTCTGTTTTACTTAACAACATCAGCTCGGGCGAGGAATAGGTACCTGTGTCTGTTTTACTTAACAACATCAGCTCGGGCGAGGAATAGGTACCTGTGTCTGTGAACTTAACAACATCAGCTCGGGCGAGGAATAGGTACCTGTGTCTGTGAAC
Source organism: Achatina immaculata (assembly GCA_009760885.1). Taxonomy (NCBI): domain Eukaryota; kingdom Metazoa; phylum Mollusca; class Gastropoda; order Stylommatophora; family Achatinidae; genus Lissachatina; species Lissachatina immaculata. The sequence continues at coordinate 655,957 of CM019698.1, forward strand.
TTAACAACATCAGCTCGGGCAAGGAATAGGTACCTGTGTCTGTTTTACTTAACACATCAGCTCGGGCGAGGAATAGGTACCTGTGTCTGTTTTACTTAACAACATCAGCTCGGGCGAGGAATAGGTACCTGTGTCTGTTTTACTTAACAACATCAGCTCGGGCGAGGAATAGGTACCTGTGTCTGTGAACTTAACAACATCAGCTCGGGCAAGGAAAAGGTACCTGTGTCTGTGAACTTAACAACATCAGCTCGGGCAAGGAATAGGTACCTGTGTCTGTTTTACTTAACAACATCAGCTCGGGCAAGGAAAAGGTACCTGTGTCTGTGAACTTAACAACATCAGCTCGGGCGAGGAATAGGTACCTGTGTCTGTTTTACTTAACAACATCAGTCTCGGCGAGGAATAGGTACCTGTGTCTGTTTTACTTAACAACATCAGCTCGGGCGAGGAATAGGTACCTGTGTCTGTTTTACTTAACAACATCAGCTCGGGCAAGGAATAGGTACCTGTGTCTGTTTTACTTAACAACATCAGCTCGGGCGAGGAATAGGTACCTGTGTCTGTTTTACTTAACAACATCAGCTCGGGCGAGGAATAGGTACCTGTGTCTGTGAACTTAACAACATCAGCTCGGGCAAGGAAAAGGTACCTGTGTCTGTGAACTTAACAACATCAGCTCGGGCAAGGAATAGGTACCTGTGTCTGTGAACTTAACAACATCAGCTCGGGCAAGGAATAGGTACCTGTGTCTGTGAACTTAACAGCATCAGTCTCGGCGAGGAATAGGTACCTGTGTCTGTGAACTTAACAACATCAGCTCGGGCAAGGAATAGGTACCTGTGTCTGTGAACTTAACAACATCAGCCCCGGCGAGGAATATGTACCTTTGTCTGTGAACTTAACAACATCAGGTCCAGCAAATGAATGGACACCTGTGTCTGCAGCGCTCAGGGTCTCCTTCACTTGCATTGTCCTGCTTGAGAGGTGGAGCACAGAGCCGAGTCCACTTGCTATGAATGCAGAGGCTAACGCTCTCGTTGGTGAAAACTACATAAAGAAAGATTTGGATCTGGTATAGGACAATAGAATAGTGCATGAGCATTCACATCACTCTCAGCAGACATAACAATCCAGGAAGCCACCGATACCTTCACTACTGTCACATGCAGCATTCAAAGCACGGTTAGCAGACGGAACAATCCAGGAAGCTAGCGGTACCTTCACTACTACCACATGCAGTATGACGATGGAGGAAATGGCAGTAACGAAAGCCTTTGTACGGTTGGAGTCATAAGATCATATCTGCGTTTGTTTTCTAAATGATTCAACGAATATGAGCTGGAAGAATTAGGCAGGCTCTGTACGCAGGCATTGACTTGAGTCACTGCAGAGAACAACAATTCTCAGAGTCATCTTTATCTATGTCCCTGGATATACTCTATTTTCTGCTTTCTTTCCCCCTCCTTACTGCCACCTTCACTTCTTCTTTGTCTGCCCCTCCGGGTCTTGTTCTCTTCATCAGTTTCAAATTATCTCCCTGTTTCCCTACCCCTCCCCACTCCACTCCTCCCTTGACACATGCTTCTCTAGCGGGTTACAGGTGTCTATTGCCCTTCCTTTTTTCTCCCCCTCCCCACCTGTTTTTCTCCGCCTCTTCTCTCCGATTGGCTTCATCTGCTTTTATTTGTGGCCCCTCGTGGTCTCTATTCCTCATCTACGGGACACGCGTTCCTGTGTTTCCTGCTTCTGGAGGACGCCACTAAGATACGTCTTTCGTTTAGTTATATGTTTTGTCTCGTTTGTGTATTTAATTCTTGAAAAAGGCTCACGCCGAAATATTGCATGTTGTTTGTTTTTCACTTATGAATTCTCATCTTACTCTCATACTTTCTATTCGTCTTTTCGCACTTACTCACTCCTTCTGCCGCCTTGTAAAACTGAACCAAACTTCTCTATCTACATTTATTATTTGAACCAGTTTTACTCAGTAGCTGTCCGCTTTATCTGAGACTAGGAGATACATCAGGAGAGAACTGAATAGATGAGAACTGCGAGACTCAGTGATACATTTGAAGATCATTTAAAAAAAGAAAGTTCAAAGAATAGAAGAATATATTCCTATAATACACACTATATGGCTCCAACATTATAAGAGATACGATTAGGCTTGAATACAAACTGGAAACAAGATATAGTTTCCTTTAGACAACTGTTACAATCAAAACTAAATCTCACAACACCAAACTATATAATACGCAGAATAGACTAGGTGTCTTAAATGTGTCAGAAAAATGGAGTACAACTAAACAAGATGAAAACCAATTGCAAACATCTGAGTATAGAATAGTAAGAAGAGTTTATGGATCTGTAAGAAACCCTGTAACACAACAATGTAAAGCAACAAGAAAGAAATAAATCTACACATTGTCAAGCTCTCCAATTATAGGAACCATTATTTCCTGGGACTTAAGAGAGGATGAAAGCGGATAGACAAACAAAGATGACCTACACAGAAGTGATGAAAGGGGACAGGCCGAGATAAAGAATAGGACAACTATGTCGAGACAACCTAGAAGGAGATATACATGGTCTTGGAATCGAAAATTGTCAAGAAGAGATGAAGAACAGAGAAGAATGGAGATGTGTCTCGTCTGCAGCAATGTGACTCAGTGTCTCACAAAGTTGCGGTGTTTCATAGTTAGATTGCTACTTGTTGATAGTTGTTATACTGAGAGTTTTAGAACATAGCATCACTACATGTTGATATTTGTTATACTGAGATTTTTAGAAAATATCATCCCTACTTTTTGATAGTTGTTATACTGAGAGTTTTAGAAAATATTACAATGTGCGGTTGTATCACATGTATATCTCTGCAGCTCAAAGTACATGAAGAGACAGATAGACAGACAGACAGGCAGACAAATAGAAATATATATATATATATATATATATATATATATATATATATATATATTCGATACATACATACATAAATACATTCATTCATTCATTCATACATGCGTGCATGCATACATACATACACTACATGCATACATACATACATTACATGCATACATACATACGCTGATACCTACATACACTCATAATCAAATACATAAGTAAACCATACATACATAACACACACATAGAAAACATTATGATTTCCTAAAATGAGAAGATTTTTATAAGAACTTTAGAAGAAACATGATTTGCCCTGTTAATTATTTCCCTGTGGCTATATTTCAAAATATAAATTCAGTTCGTAAGTATTGTATATAATAAAATAGTGTGTTTTTTGTAATTTAAGTAGAAAAGAGTAATGTTTTAATAATGAAAATAAATGAGAGTATGGTTCACTTTTTACAATAAGATATAAACAGGAAAGCCAGATGCGTACATAGAAATGAAGAACATATAACAATCCAATACTTCGGCAAAAGCCTCTTTTCATAGATACATACAAAACAGTACTACATTCATTCATGTATATGGGACACTGAAACCACATGGTTTGAACTTGCTATTCAACAACATCTAAAATTCCCCTCTTCGTCAGTCATAGTCCCTTTGCACCCTGCACCAATCCTTTCTCACTTATAACACATATTTCAGAATCTCCTCCCAGCATCAAATTACAACCCCTCTTATCTTATATCTTATCTTATATCCTTCCCGTGCCGTTAAACGTCACATAGGGCTCGCAAAGTAGTTCGTCAAATTATTTTCCTGTCTTCGGCGAGTCTTTCAACCTCATCAATGGATTTTATGCCTGTTAATTTGGCCTCTCTTAATAATGTCCTGTTCAGAGTTCCACACGGTCTGCCTCTTTTTGTTCGGCCTGTTGTGTTCCACTTGATAGCTTGTTTTGGGATTCTCTGATCGTTTCTTCTCATCAAGTGACCAACATGTGTCCATCTCCTTTTCCTGATCACCCATGAGACTGGTTGTTGTTCAGTCATCTGTCTTATCTCTGCATTGTTCTTGAATTCATTCCACTTGATGCCGAGTATTTTCCTTAGGCATTTGTTTTCAAAAGAGTCTCATTTCTTTTCTATTTCTTTAGTTGTTTTCCAGCTTTCGCATGCATAAATGAGGGCGGGTATTACATTACAACTCTAGATGGGAAAAAAAGATATCGTTATGGAAACTCGCAGAGAAACAACCCTTCTACCCCAACTATAATCACCTATTCCGCCTTCTCCTGTTTAGGTTACCAATGTATCACTCTCTCCCCTTTCCAGAGTTCTCCCCCCCCAACCTTATTTACACCCCATCTGTCACACACCACAAGTCTCCATTTAAACATTCTTTACATCCCACCATGTGGAGCAGTAAGTGGACAGTTAGCGTAATGTGTATGAAAGAAACTAAGTACAGATTGATCGGGAAAACCATATATTCTGTTTGTCGCTATGCTAGAAAACAAAAGGCCACGTGGGGCACTTGAACAGAAAGAAAAGAGAGTGAACCACAAAAGAACTAGGGACGACAAGATGGAAGAAAAATGACGGTTATGACTTAGGATCTATAGAGAGTTGAAATGTGTTTTTGGTTAGGAAGTTGTAATTAGTTAGTATATGAAATGTGTAACTAGTTTGTAATAGTTCATTAGAATAGAATATACTAGGAGATTCCCGTTGGCGTTGAAGTCTTAAGATTTTAGCTGACGCCGGGAAACTGTTCTAGGTGGTTGCCTTGAGGTTTACGTCCTGAATGTATGTCTTTGGAATGGTTCATGCCATTGTCACAGCATCTTATCACCATCCAGTGTACAATTAAAATCATTATAACTGGTAAGGTTGTTTCTGTGCTGCTATTTTACTACTGAGAGGAAGTGCGAGTCTTGGTAAAATCCGTCCTCAGACTAAAGTATGCAGACAACAAGGAGAGGACCACTCAAATCTCCAACACCGTCATCAAGGTTATTATAATGTGATAGCTGTTTCTAAGCACCTCAGTGTAGCCCGTCATATGGTACATGCAGTTGCCGCAACAAGTGAATTAAGAATACAGCTTCATCATATAGAGCAATAAAAGGCTATACATGCACACTTCTGAACACAGCTTATTACAAGCCACAGCTTTCTAAAAGTCACAGCAAAGAGCTCCATTCATTTTAGTTGATACTAATTTTTTAAATTTCTATTTTTTACATAGCCTTTAATTTATACAAGGTCAAACAATTAAGTAATGAGACTAATTACATTAAAAAAATAAAGTAAACAACAATTGAAGACATAACCTGTATTTTATTCAAAGTAAGCCTGTTGTGCACCGATACAGAGAGTGGCACGATCTAACAAACACTGGAACTACCTCTGCAGTTCCTCTGTTGGTATGGCCTTTAAATTCGGTACTATAGGCTTTTCGATGCCATAAGTATCGTCAAAGAAGTGTCCCTTCATGGAAACTTTAATTTTGGGAATAGAAAATAATCTCAGAGTATAAATCTGGGGAACAGAGTGGATGGTTGAGAACACACACTTGTTTTTGGGCCAAAAATGTCTGTATATCTAGCGCCCGGTGAGCCGGTACATTATCATGAAGAAGGAAAAAACTGGCAGGTGTTGAATACTCGGGTCGGACTCGGAGAATCCTTTTCAATCGGCGTTTCAAAATACTTAAATAAACTTTAGCAGTCACAGTCTGTCCCTCTGGAATAAATTCTTTGTGAATAATTCCTTTGCTGTCTTAGAAGCACACCACTATTGTCTTCACTTTCGACTGTTGATTTTTTTGTCTTTTGATGATGATGATGATGACTTCCACTGAGCACTCTGGCGTTTAGTTGTGGAATCAAAAAGAAACATCCATGTTTCATCTTTTGCAACAATCAAATTTAAGAAATGTTTATTTCTGTGACACGTTTTGATGATGTCTTTTGCGTACTCAACACGCTGATGATTTTTTTTTTGTCATCAGACAACAAATGTGGTAGAAACGGGCAAGCAATTTTTTTTCCCCAAATCTTCCTTTAACATTTTAGGAATGGTCTCTCAGTTAACACTAAATTCATTTGCCATCATACTCACAGTCAAACAATGATCTTCTTGTATCTCTCCTCCTACTTTTGCAGTGCGTTCCTCATTACAAACAGAAATTGGGGGTTCGTGTCTAGTTGCATTTGTATTAGTTTCCAAACCACTTTTGAATCTTAAATACCACCTGAATATCTGTCCATGAGATAAACATTTATCCGTATAAACTTGTAGCATCAATCGAACTGTCTCGGTGGCAGTTTTTCCGAGTTTTAAACAGGATTTAAAGTTAGCTTTTTGCTCCATGCTCATTACGTAACAATGCACCTCTAACTACGTCAACAAAATGGTGTCTTATTTGTTGTCAGCTTATGGGGCGGCGATGAAAAGTTACGAGACCATAGATGAAGGTTGCCTATTTGGATTCCATGCTTTGCTTCATAGGCTGACTCATATGGGCGTCTAGTTTCGGTACTAGAACCCATGTTATCACAGTTGTCTCTTGTATGCTTTAATAATGAAAAAATTAAAATAATACACATTTTCATACCTTTAATTATAACACATTTCTTACTTTACATATGAATCACAAAATAAAAAAAAAACTATTTTGCTATTTAATATGCTAATTTGATGGATAGGTGGTGTGTGGGTGGGTGGATGAATGGATGGATTGATATAGAACTGAAATAAATATTAACGAGATGAATAGACAATACATATACATTATTAGAAAGTTGCATATATATATATATATATATATATATATATAAATACATAAAAAGTTCTAAAGTAATTCATATTCACTAAATGACTTCTCTGTTTAAAGAAAAATTTAAAGATATATCTTTTATAGTAAACCCTTCTACACAATGACTTCTAAGAACTATCTATTTCTTTAGAAATAAAATTTACCATTTTCTACAAAGAAAATAACTTTTATAAGAACATATAAATAAACTCATTAAGGTATTTAATAATTGTGTCATTTTCTTTCTTCCTTGTATTTTTTCGGGGGTGTGGGGTTGGGGTGGGGTGTGATTTAAAATATGATTGCAGAAAGTACGTATGGTATTTCACAAAACTATTCTGTTTTTGTATTTCAAGTTCAGAAGAAACATATCTGACATATTCAGAAGCATCACATGATATTGTAAAACGTTTCCACAACAAATATAGCTATTTTACTACTTAAAATGCTAATTAACTTGTAATGTACACTCATAAACACTGTTTTATGCATTACAAATCTGAAATATACTAGTATTATTGGGTGTGCACTGAGTCAAGTTGTTCCATTATTTTTGTTCCTCTTAGGACAAACAGACAGACAGATGGACAGATAGATAGACAGACAGACAGACAGGCAGACAGGTAGATAGACTTAAATAGATAGATAGATAGACAGATAGATAGATACATAGATACATAAATAGATACATAGATACATACATACATACATACATACATACATACATATATACATAGATACATAGATAGATACATAGATAGATACATAGATAGATATATGGACAGATACACAGATAGATATATGGATAGATGGATAAATAGATAGATAGTTCTTGTAGTATGAATATATTTGTTCTTTTTTTTTTGTGTCCATGATATTGTAAGAACTCTTCTCTAGCATTTTTATTAAAAATCATTCATGTGTTTCTCAGTTGTTTTGTTAAATGTCCAGGTTTCACAGTTGCGATGTGAAAGATGCTTGCCCTAAAAAATCTTATTTTTGTAGTTCTGTCTGCTCCTCTCCACAGATTCTTTATCTGTTTTACTTTCTGAAGAGCGATAGATGTCCTCCTTTTAATTTCCTTCATTGTATCTCCATTATTATTAGTAGTGATCCAAGATATTCAAAACTCTCCACTTCTTCCAGTTCTTCCTCATTGATACATATTTCAGCTGCCTTGTTTGTTCTGTCAGTTGTCATAAATATAGTTTTCTTTGCATTAAGATAGAGGTTCTGCTATTCGCTGTTCTTACGAACTGACATAATTAGTTTTTCCATTCCTTTTTGTGTTGTAGACAGTAACACTGTGTCATCAGCATATCCAATCTCTTGAATTTCATAACCTCCAATTGTTATGGCATCATAATATTCTCTGTCTACATCTTCTCTAACATTACTCATTATATTTTCAGTATACAATTTAAATGAGTAAGGTGACAATATGCACCTCTGACGAACCCCTTGTTTTATGTCAAACCAAGTTGTTGATTCACCATTTATTCTTACTGCTGCTTGTTTGTCTAGATACAGCAGTGATGTTAATTGTATTAAATGTGTTGGAAATCCCCTTTTTCCATTATTTCCCTAGGTTTCTGGTGTTGTATAAAATATATGCCTTTGAGTAGTCTTTTCATTCATTCCTTTGCATGTCCCTTGTGGAACTTTGCCTCCCAAACAGCACTCCTGTAGGCCTCTCGGTTGTGAGCAAGATGGCCTGCTGCTGCTGCATCCATTTCCAGATCGTCAACGATGTCTTGCAGCCATCTTCGTTTCGGTCTTCCTCTTTTTCTTTTCCCCATTATGTATCCTTCCAAGACGGTCTTCTCCAAATTATCATGACGTTTAATGTGGCCAAAATATTTAAGTTTTCTCTGTTTAATCCTCTTTACTACCCAGCCTTCTTCAATATTAAGCTATTGTAGTATAGATATATTTGTTCTTTTTTGTGTCCACGATATTTGGAGAACTCTTCTGTAGCATTTACATTCAAAGGCATTTATGTGTTTCTCAGCTGTTTTGTTAAGTGTCCAGGTCTCACAGGCATATGTTGCGATGGGAAAGATGCATGCCCTTAAAAATCTTATTTTTGTGGTTCTGTCTGCTCCTCTCCAAAGATTCTTTATTTGTTTTACTTTCTGAAGAGCAATAGATGTAATCCTTTTAATTTCCCTCATTGTATCTCCATTATTAGTTAGTAGTGATACAAGATATTCAAAACTCTCCACTTCTTCCAGTTTTATAGAGTAGTCTATAAAGGACAAATATAGATTCACATTAAACTCTCTGCATTTCTCTATTATTAATCTTATATTGAATATATGATCATATATTGAATATCCAAACAACACCATTGACAAGATTTCCATACCCACTGGAAAATACTGCAACAACTTTGATGCAGAAGTTACGGCAATTATTGCTGCAGTTGAAAAACTATCCGACTCCAGAATTGTTACATGTCCCGTGGTAATTCTCACAGATGCAAGATCAGTACTGGAGGCTCTTCAGTGCAACAAACTACCAGACCTTAAGGATGCCTTATCAAAAATTGGATTACAACACAGCGTCACCTTGCAGTGGATTCCCTCCCACTGTGGGATACCAGGCAATGAGAAAGCTGACCGTCTGGCCAAAGAAGGCACTGAAATGGAGCAACCAGACATACCAATCACCTATAACCAGAAGAAAAGCATGATAAAAACCTACAGGAAGCCACACACACCACCACAGGATGACTATCACATGCTAAACAGAAAGGAACAAGTCACCATCTTTAGTCTCCGAACAGGACACAGCCGACTCCGATGTCATATGTATACAAAGTTTAAGGTTGGTACTACTAATCTATGTACATGTGCCCAAGTGCCCCAAACTGTGGAACATATCCTCCAGAACTGCACAAACTATGAGACACTGAGAAATAATTACTGGCCCAGTGAAACTACTAAAGAAGATAAGCTCTACGGTTCCATACATGAATTACAAAAAACAGTGAAATTTATCCAAGAGACAGGACTGCAGATATAGACAGACAATGCGAAGAAGAAGAAGAAGAAGAAGAAGAATATATGATCTGTTGATCCTCTTCTTTGCCTGAAACCAGATTTTACCATATTGACTTCTTCTTTTATTTTCTTTCGAAGTCTGCCCATTATGATTTTTAACAGAATTTTACAGGCATGACTAATCAGGGAAACAGTTCTGTAGTTTGTGCTTAATTTCAGGTTACCCTTTTTCGGCAGTGGTATGAATACAGTTCTTTTCCATTCTTTTGGCCAAATACCTGAATGCCATATCTTTTTACACAGTGCATGACAGATTGTTGCACATTCCTTTACTCCTACTTTAATAAATTCAGCTGTTATCTCATCACATCCTGGTGATTTACCATTTTTCAGATTCTTTATTGCCCATAAAACTTCTTCTATTGTCGGTTCGGGTTCTTTCTCATCCAATAATAATTCACACTGTTGATTTCTGTTTCCACAGTTGGTTGTTTCATACATTCCTGTGCAATATTCCTTCCATCTTTCTATAATTTCCTCGGTCTCTGTCAAGGTATTCCCCATCTCAACACAAATTACATTGAGCTTAGGTGTGACATTTCTCGTCAATGTTTTCATTTCTTTAAACATTTCACTATCTCTTCCACACTTCTGATGTTCTTATATTCTTTCACAACAATCTGTTTTGTAATAGTTTTTTTTTGTCTTTTCTTATGTTTCTTCGTACTTCTTTTGTTAAAGTTTTATATTTCACTTTGTTGTTGTTTGTCACTTTCCATTGCGTCTTCATTTCTCTACGTTGTTTTATCAGTTCTAGTGTACCTGATGTAATCCATCCATTCTTTTGTGTTTTTGTTTACTGGAACCATGTCTTTAGCTGTTGTTATTACGATATCTTTGGCCTGCGTAGGCAATTCATCTGGTGTCATCTCCTCCTGTACAGCCATCAGGATTTCGAAACGGTTCTTCACTTCTATACCGTATTGTTCTGGTATTTTTGTAAGATCAAACAGGAGTGGTCTTCATCCCGTAACTGTCTTTGTTATCTTTATCTTCATGTCTGCTACTAATATATATATATATATATATATTAGAAGTAATCTCATTAATTTTTTTAACACCATTTGTTTTGTTACTGTGTTTTAAAATATGAATACAGATGGTAAGTATTTAAATTCACAAAACACTGGTATTTTCATATTTTAAGACGAAAAAAGCGTATTTGAGACATTCTGAAATATCACTTTTTAAATTAACAATTACATATATATATATATATATATATATATATATATATATATATATATATAATTTAAATAGTTATACACATTCGTAACATGTGTAAATGTAACATAATTCTTCTATGGATGTAGACTTACGGTTAAGTACATAGAGTGAGATATTTCCATTACTTCTAAATCTGAGAAGCACAAAACAGACGGACTGACAGACAGACAGACAAACAGGCAGGCAGGCAGGCAAACAGGCAAGCAGACAGAGAGACAGGCAGGCAAGCAGATAGACAGACATATAGGCAGGCAACCAGATAGAGAGACAGAAAGACATACAGACAGGCAACCAGATAGAGAGACAGACAGGCATATACGCAGGCAACCAGATAGAGAGACATACAGGCATATAGGCAGGCAACTCGATAGAGAGGCAGACATATAATCAGTCAAGTAAATAAAGAGACAGCCTGGAAAGCAGACAGAGCGATAGACAGACACACGTGCAGGCAAGTAGACAGACAGGCAGGCAGTCAGGCAGAGACAGACAGATAGACAGACATATATACAGGTAGGCGAGCAGGCAGAGAGAGAGAGAGGCAGGCATAGAAAAAGGGACGCAGACAGAGAGAAAGACAAACATACAGGCAGGCAATGAGACAGGCAGATATACTGGCAGCAAAGCAGATAGACAGACCATATATGTAGGCCAGCAGATATAGAGACAGACAGAGAGACAGACAGACAGACAGGCAGGCAGGCAGGCAGATAAAGAAACAGGCAGGAAATCAGACTTAGAGACACACAAACATACAAGCAGGCAAGCAAATAGAGAGACATATAGACATACAAGCAGGCAAACAGACATAGAGACAGACAGACATATAGGCAGGCAAGCAAATAGAGAGACATATAGACATACAAGCAGGCAAGCAGATAGAGAGACAGACAGATCATACAGGCAGTCAATCATGCAGGAAGGCAGTTACAGCGAAAGACAGACACTAACTTCTTTACTGAATTTTGTTCTGTCCATGTTTTAAAATATTTCTATGCAGGCAGTAAGTTTATTTTTCGTTTATTCTTTTTAAATGTTGACAGAAACCTTTTTTTACATCAGTATAGATACAACTCAGTAGTTGCATTTGTTATATTTTCATACCTCTCACATATGACTACTTCACTGATCAAATTGACAGCTATATAGTTGTACAAACCTCCAACTAGCAATTATTTATTATCTTCGTGTCCTTAACTGTTGATACTTATCTGGTGCACTGAGAGTTTCATTCTTTTTTTTTCGGGTTTTTAATACTTGAAAAAAGCTGCAATTCTAATTTTAATTTCGGCTGCATGAGACAGATAGATGCACGAAAAGACCGGCAGACAGACAGATTAGAAGAAAAGTAATATCAACTTTGTGCTTCAAGTATTTGTAGCTTATGCTGAAAACTTATCAATCACCCCCTCCCCCGTGTATGGATAGACAGACAGACACAGAGAGACAGACAACAGCAAATAGATATACAGGCAGGCAGATAGGAAGGTAGGGACGTGTGTACACGCATACAATTGTACATAAGTACCTAATTGCCTACATCGTAAATTCTGACAATGAAAGGAACTCAGAAGGTTACATTCTTTAGTTCTCACCACTTCCTTGTCTTTATAAAATGTTTTTTTTTCATTTTAGAAATAGCGCTGTTTCCACAGTGGATCTCAAAATTAGTGTTTGGCTTTGTAAATTTTATTTTGTTTCTTTTTGAAGAAAATAATTGTTTAAGTCATTGAACATGTACTTATTAATAGCTTTAGTAATTTTGTTTTACTTTTAATGATTAATTCAGAGAGGACATGTTTTTTTTAAAGCTGATATATCGATCAAACAATTTATGTTACAAATTATATACTCAACAACTACTATTATTTTACATTTGCACACAATAAGTAAAAATATAACTACTTCACTGAAAGAAGCAACTGCAAGACTAAAACTGAAAAGCCAACACAAGAAACGAAACCAATACCCAAAAAGATAAAGAGCCACAGCCATCAAGAAGAAAATAGTAACAGTAATTTCAATCTGGAACTTACAAAACATTCCGTAACACTTTCTGGGGCAGAGAAGATAGATATAGATGAATTATGGAAGTCTTACAGCACAGCCATAATCACAGAACCAAAAGCAAGTGCAGGACTGCAAACAACAAACAGAAAAGCATGAATATCAGATAACACATGAAAATACATACATGAAAAACGAGCAGCCAAATTAGCCATGTTAAATGTAAAGATATATCTTGACAATATACGAGGGGAAGTCACTAACATACTTGCAAATTGAACTATTTTATCAGTGGCAGTTATGAGGTAGTATTTAAATATATCTTTAGATACTACCATCATCCAACTTTATAACAGTTGTATGTAGGGGGCGTTGGGAGTTACGTGTGCATGCCGAAAGTAATAACAAATTGATTACCCAACTGTTAGTGTGTACCAAAGAAGAACAGAGACGTGTAGTGCGACTTTTGTGGGCTAAAGGACATTCAGTTGAGGACATTCAAAAGGAAATGAGTATAGTTTATGTTCAAAAGTGTAAGTCACTTAAAGTGGTATATAACGGAGTAAAAGAACTTTCTCAGGGACGCACCGAAATTGTTGACAAAGTCCGACTTGGCCGTCCTGTTCAGATTGCAACAGAAACGACTGTGCAACATGTGAATGAGATTACCAGAGCTGATAGACGAGAAACGAAAGACAGTGTAGCAAGTCAGTCTGATGTTCACATGGTTTAGCCTACAGAATAATGCATGAGCAATTGAATTTTCGGAAAGTTTGCTCACGTTGTGTACCCAGAGATCTGAATGATGAATACAAAATGAACAGATTTGCTTTGTCATTGCAGCATCTATGTCATTACGCATATAAAGATGAAGACATGCTCCAGATGATTATTACTGGAGACAAATCTTAGGTGCACCACTACCAACCAGAATCAAAACGTGCCTCAATGCAATGGAAACACCCATCATCGCCATGCGCAAAAAAAAATTCAAGATTATGTCTTCTGCGGGGAAGGTTATGCTGACAGTGTTCTGTGATTATCAAGAAGTGTTGTTAACCAAGTTCCAGAAGTATGGTGACAGTGTGAATTCTGTGTCGTACTGTGAAGTTCTGTCGATGCTACGGGATGAAATTTAAAGAAAACGTCCTTCATGGCAATGCCAGATCACATACGGCTCGGATAATCCAAGAGAAAATTAGCCATTTGGGTTTGGAAGTTCTTGAACATCCACCCTTTAGTCCTGACTTAGCGCCAAGTGATTTTCACCTGTTTAGTCCATTGAAAAACCACCTTGGCTGGAGAAGGTTCTCGAGTGAGGAAGAGGTGGACAGAGAAGTTAAAAAATGGTTCAGAAATCTTACTCCCGATTGTTACGCCATAGGTACTGCGTCACTGATTACACGATGGGACAAATGTATCAATGTTGGTGGCGATTATGTTGAGAAATATGGGAATAATGTCGGTTCAGAAATTAAAAGTTTACAAATTACTGTCGCATTTAGTTTTTTTATTTTTATTTTTAACTGGCACTTGCGAGTTACTTAATGACTTCCCATCGTACATAATAGAACTAGACAATAACGTAAAATGTTGAGTTAGAAGGGATAAAAGAGAATGCATAGACAATATGGCGAAAGAAGGAGAGAAATCAGTAAAAACAGTATACAGCAAAACTGTATCTAGCATACAAAAGAGGCTAACAGGTACTATTATATCCAAAGAAAGACCAATCCTTAACAAAACTGCCACCCTATCAACATCAAATAAAATCCAAAAGCAAAGATGGACTGAAAACGTCCAAGAAATACTTAATCGACCACATAAAAAAAAAATGTTGATAAACTTTGAAACCAACTTACCAGTCCGACAACTAACTGCCAGCCTAGATGAAAGTAAATTGAATGAAACTGAAAGAGCAATGAATCTAATGGCTAGCAACATAGCTGCAGGTGAAGATGATATAACAGCCGAAATGTTAAAAGCTATTAACAGTAACAACATGAGCCAACTACAGAGAATGTGTAATCAAGTTTCAAATAAGAACATATCCCTTGCAAATTGAAAAAAAGGAATCATTGTTCAATCAATCAAGTGCTCTGCCGCGTGACGTAGGCGATCATTTCTCTTCACAATTCCCTGTCTTTAGACTTGGTTAAGAGATCCATCGGTGACTTTCATCTTAGCCACACTGACAGCCCATCCAGTAAATTATGTCTCTGTCTTTCTCTGTATCTTTTTCCCTCAGTTTTTTCAGTTGCCACAATGTGTTCAAATTTTCCTCTTCTCAGGAAATGTCCTACAAATCTTACGTGTCTGCCTCTGATCTCTGCTGTAATTTGCTTTTTAACTCCAGCCTCACTTAAGACTTCTTCGTTGATTTTCTTGGCTGTCCATGCTACCTTCAACATCCTTCTTATGAAACACATTTCCATGGGCTCCATTTCTTGCTGTACTCTCGTATTCATGAACCATGCTTCACATCCATAAAACAAAACTAGCTCGATTTAACATTTAAGCACACGGAATCTTGTTTCCAGTGATATCGATCTGTTGCACAAGATGTTTCTCATTTTCTAGAATGCTGACTTGACCTGAGCACGTCTGCTTTTCATGTCATTGTGACATTTCCCATCAGCTGTTATAATCTTTCCTAAGTACTTGAATCTATCAACTTGTTTCAGATTTGTGGCATCGATGGTAATGCTACATTTTGTTGGTATTCTTTTCTTTGAGATGACCATCACTTCAGTCTTCTTTTTGTTCAGGCTGAGACCTTTGTTTTTACTTTCACGAACCACGATGTCCAGAAGAGCCTATAGCTCCCCTTCACTTTTAACAATCAGAAATACTTCGCCTGCATATCTTAAGTTGTTAAGATTGTATTCACCACTTGATATTCCTAGCATGTTCTCTATATTCATCATTATTTTGTCACCCTACAAGGAGAAGAGGTCAGGAGATAGAACATACCCTTATCCCACTCCCAAATTTATGTCTTGGAATGCTCCTATTTTGTCCTCGACCTTCATTGCTGCTGATGAATCATTGTTAAAATACCTAAAATAAGGCAACCTCAGCGACTGAAATAACTGAAGGGGTGTAACCTTACTATCAGTTGTGTCAAAAGTGTTTTGCAAAGCAATTCTGAATAGAACAAAATATATAGTGGATACTGCAATGAGAGAAGAACACTCAGGATTTCGAAAAGGGAAAAACTGTCACGATCAGATCTTTACTTTAAGAATAATAATTAAAGAACATATTGAAATGCAAAAACAATTAATACTGAACTTTATAGACTTTAAAAAGGCATTTGATAGCATACACAGAGATTCATTGTGGATAATTTTTAACAAGTATGGAATACCATCTAAAATTGTCAACAACATTAAAGGCCTCTACAACGGATATGTTTGTGCAGTCAAGTCAGAAGAAGGGATGAGCGAATAGTTCCAGACTGAAACGGGGAAGAAAGAAGGATGTATATTATCTCCCTTTCTTCTTGCAAATGTCATTGACTTCATAATGAACAAGAATTCTGCACAGGTAAAACGGACATTGATTGGGTACATGGGACCCAGCTCGAAGATCTTGATTTTGCTGATGACGTAACTCTTATCCCTGACAATGTGAAATCAAGACAAGAAAAAACAGATACCCGGTCTTCACTGGCTAGTAAAAGAGCACTTGAAATTAACAAGGAAAATGTCCATTAATCAAGAAGAAAAAATATAGGTACAAGGAACAGCTGCTGAATAAGTACACCGCCGTGTATACTTTGTCAGCTACACAGATCAAGGTAGTGACACTAGAAAGTAAGTTAGAATTAAAATTGCAAAAGCAGCATTGTCCTTCAAAAATTTTGACAACACATGGAATGCTAAGGTTATAAGCAGAAAAACCAAGTTAAGATCATCCAATTCAAATGTAATATCCACCCTCATTATACATGCGAAAGCTGGAAATAAACTAAAGAAATAGACAAGAAATTAGACGCTTTGAAAACAAATGCCTAAGGAAACAAACTTGATATAAAGTGGAAGAAATTCAAGAAGAAGGCAGAAATAATGCAGATGAGCGAACAACCGCCTGTCTCATATGTGATCAGAAAAATTAGATGGGCATATGTCAGTCACCTGGTGAGAAGAAACAGATTCTCAGAACCAGGTATCAGGTGGAAAACAACGGGGTGAAGAAAAACGAGTTCGACCACGTGATACTCTGAAGAGGACACTGTTAAGAGAGTGCAGTGTAGTGGGCGTAAAATCTTTTGAAGTTGTTGAAAAGCTCGCCGAAAAAAAGGAAAATGTTGCGAACTACCATGCACGCCCTACATGATATTTAACGGCACGGGAAGGATGTAAGGTGTAAGAAGTAACTGTGGCAGTATTACACAAGGCTTACGCATTTATTTCTCACATTTATATTATTTATTTTTCTAAAATTTCAGCGCAATTGAAATGTTTAATTGAAATAGTAGTGCACTTCTCAAACTTTCGAGGAATAACACAGATAATTGGACAGTCAGACAGATAATTAGACAGACGGACAGATACTTAGACAGTCGGACAGATAATTAGACAGTCAGACAGATAATTAGACAGTCAGACTGAGAGACAATAGAGGGACAGAGAGAGGCATATAAATAGAAAGATAGACAGATAGACAGACAGCAGTAAATCTGACCTTACATATACACAAGTATGCTTACAAAGTGATGTTTATGGAACTTTAAATTGCGTAAAAAATAGTTCATTGTGAAAAATAGTGATTTCATTATTAATACACGTATATTTTTTCACAATGATTTCTCAGAATTAATGTATAATTTGATACAGTCAAAATATTGTTATACGAATGTCAGGTATAATTTCTTAAAATATTTGTAAATTATATATATATATACATATATATATATACAAATATATATATATATATATAAACGGTATACATTATATATATATTATATATGTATATATATACATATATACTTTAATACAGTCGGTAAGTGATTTATCTCAAAGAAAATGTGAAGTAGCCATGTCTATTACATGGAGGTAGAAACAAAACAGTTACAAGAATCAACTTGACTGCCATATGTTTGCACGATTTCACAGAGAATAAAACTAATTGACTGTGTAAAATAATACTAGTCTTATCATTTCATAACCAGAAATAACTTTGGTTTTATACATTTCCGAATCCAAATTTTGATAGTTTTCTTATCAAGTGTTTACACAACAATTAAAGTAAGTGGTTTTATCATTTCTAAATATTTGCACAGCTAGAAATATGGATTTTTGAACGGATGAGTGGTCAGAGATAGACATAAAGATAGACAGATGGATAGACATATAGATAGACAGATGGATAGACAGATAGATAGACATATAGATGGATAGACAGATAGATAGACATATTGATAGACAGATAGATAGACATATAGATAGACAGATGGATAGACATATAGATAGACAGATGGATAGACAAATGGATAGACATATAGATAGACAGATGGATAGACCTATAGAAATACATATGGAGAGACAGATAGATAGACATATAGATAGACTGATGGATAGACAGATATATAGACATATAGATAGACAGATGGATAGACATATAGATAGACACATGGATATACAGATGAATAGATATATAGATAGACCGATGGATAGACAGATAGATAGACATATAGACTGACATAAAGATAAACAGACAGACAGACAGAGATATAGATTCTCAAAAGAATATTATTTTTTTAAAAATGTGATTTAGAAATAATTTCACTGATGTATTTCCTGACATACTTTTCTTTTAGTATTAAACAAAATATAGTGTGTGCTTTGTAATGTTACAAAATATAGGTCTGTATACCTGTGAAGTACAAAAGTACACACATACAGCCATTCTCATATATAATTTTAATTACATGGATACAAACATAACTCTATACATACAAATCTTTGAAGCAAATAACTTTACAGTGTTTTCAAATGATTATTGCATTTAAAAAATAAATATTAGTAGAAAACATTTACACTAACAAACTTTTACACGTAGTGATTTCTAACACTTATTACTTGTTTTACAAACAAAACTTACTTTCTTTTCAAAAGAAAAAACTTTTATAAATACTTTAGAATTAATTTCTTTATCATTTGTAACACAATTTTCTTTTGTGACTGCATTTCAAAACATCGATGAAGTGCGTAAGTATTTTAAAAAGGTAAAGGTAAAATTCCCGTTTATATGCCTTTAAGGCACATTGGAGAACACAGTGTTAGGCCCGATTATTCCATGAACTTTCAGCACATGAAAGTCTGATGTGGCAAGTATCCCACCTAGCCTATTTACCTTCCCAGATTTCTTTGTTACCCATTTTTAGAGGTTCAGTGAAGCCTGGGTTTTACTTCATAAAAATGTTCTATTTTTGTCATTCTTGAATTGTAGAATATTTGATACATTCATATATATCACTTTGTAATTAAAACAGTTTAAAAAAAAAACAAAAAAACAAAAACACACACACACACACACAGACAGACAGACAGACAGACAGACAGACAGAGAGAGAGAAAATTCCTACATAACACCATTTAACATGTTCAAAGGGATATTTTGAATGCTGTGTCGGATTTGATCTTTTAGGTCTGCAATTGACTGTGGTCGACCAGCATACACCGTGTTCTTGAGGTACCCCTACAAAAAAAGAAGTCTGCGGTCGATAAATCCGGTGACCTTGCCGGCCAACGAATATTCCCAAACTCTTGAAATAAAACGATTAGGAAATGCTTGTCGCAGCATGGCCATGGACTGACATGCTTTTTTTCGCAGATGCTCCATCTCGTTGAAATCATATTAGTGTCTTATATCTTTTGGCCAATTCTGGTATGAAGAATTCAATGAACATCTGCATATCTCTATTCTCTCTTCTCTCTCTTTCTCTTTCTCTCTCACTCTCTCTCACACACACTCTGAACCTACGTGCCCAGGTCACACGGGACTTCCGCAAGAGATTTCCACAAATGCCTGTCTTTTGCCTTTCTCATGCTCTTGCCCAGGTGAGCCCTCTATTGCTCAACATCCTTTCTGTTGTTCTTCTCCGTGTCTCTTTTGGTCTACCCTTACTTCTGTTCCTCTATGGTGTCCATCTTAGAGCTATTTTTGGTAGTGAGTTGTCAGTCATTCGGAGCACATGTCCCAACCATCGCCAGCGTCTTTCCTAAATAATTGCTGTCAGTGGCTTCATCTGCAGTTCTACCAAAAATATGTTATTTCTTATGATGTTTGGCCAAAATATTTTTCTAATTCTTCATAAACACTTAGTCTGGAAAGAATTCAACTTGTTTTCTATTGTTTTGGTGATTTTCCAGCATTCCCTTCCATAGAGTAGTACACTTAGAACATTACTCTTAAATATCCTGATTTTCGTATTCATGCTTAGATTTTTTTTTTTTTTTGGTATTATTTCCATATAGTCTGCAGCATTGCAAAAGCCTGGTTTGCTCTAGTAAGTCTGGTTTTGATGTCCTTTGTGCTGTCTCCATTTTCTACTACTCTACTTCCAATATAAATAAATCCGTTGACCTCCTCCACTAACTTGCTATCTACTCTGAGTACATTTCTGTTGTTCACATTTTGCTTCATTAACTTTGTCTTTCCTACATTGATCTTTAGTCGTATGTTGTTTGCGTTCTGATTTATCTTGTTTATTTTATTGTGCATATCTTTGTGGCGGCACGATCGTAGACAGATGTTGGTTGTCTGCAAAGTCAAGGTCCTCCAGCACTGTTTCAAGTGTCCATTGTAATCCTCTGCGTTTGTCTGATGTTGCCTCCTTCATTAACCAGTCTACTGCCAGGATGAATAATGTTGGTGATAGTACACATCCATGCTTCACTCCTGTTTGTACCCTAAAGCTGCTGGAGATATGTTCTCCACAGATCACTTTGCTCTGAAAACCTGGGCTTTGATTACATTCACTATCTTATGAGGTGGGCCATGGCATCTTAGGATTTTCCACAATGTATCTCTGCACATAGTGATAGCTATTAATGTAGCATTCTCCCTCGTAAATAGGATTACCAATATTATTATGAATGTGACGATGAATATGATTATGAATGAAATTATGAATGTGATTATGGACACGATTATAAATATGAATATGATTATGAATATACAATGGGCAAAATAGAAACACCAAATAGCAAAATAAAATTTTGGAAATTTTGGAATCCTTACAAAAGGAAATGTAGAGAAAGATATAAAACAAACTTCCATGACACTGGCACGACAGGACGCTGACCAATGTAAACAGAGGAGACAGACAGACTGAAAGACAGAACAATGACGTCATAATATAGGACATACTAAGGAATGACGCCCGAAAGTTGGTGGTCCAATGATAACAACACAGATATACACAAACAACTAGCCGAGGTTGTAAAACAGACATTGAAACGAGACGGATTTAGGAATGGCCGAGGGTCTTGTTAACGACATATAGTTATGAAATGGCATGAAAAATAAATAAACGGACTAACCACAAGTAAATACAGTGCAGGCGTACTCCAGACAAAGGAATGGACACTAGACAACTTTAACCTGACAGGTTAGGACGCGAGAACCAATCGGGACGCTCATAGGAACCAGTGAACATCTAGGGGTGGAGCCAAAATACCTATTTGTCAGCCATCAGACCAGGCATCCGGATAAAAAGGTGGATTATAACAACTGAAAGAGAGATGAGCCCCCAAGAAAAGGAAATCCAGAGGCTAGAGGACAAGTGAGGGGGATTGTCAGAAGAAGAACGGTCAGGAAAGCGGAGACTGGTCAGAACCACAAGAAGGATGGTCAGCGCAACGTAGACGGTCAAGAGAGAAAGAGAAAGTCCGACCAGAACAGTCGAGGAACCATCAGTCAAGAGAAAGAAGTCCAGAGAAGAGAAAAGAGGACCCCATCTTGATAGTACTCAGCGAGTGAAGACGAAGACAGTCAATATTTCGATTCTTAGACACTCAGACTGAGACATAGATAATCTGATACCAGGAGAATTGGGCGCGGAGACGTAGGTAGATATGTCAAACTGATGAACTTACAAGCCAGGGGAACCAGAGAATAGACGTCAAATGCTAGTCAGCCGTGCTTGATATACTTGGAAGATATTCTGTTGTTAAGGAATTTCCTTGTGAAATGTCTGAGGAAATCTTCTACAACATGCTACAAGAGCTATTGATCTAGAAGTGTAAATAAACTATTCATTTACCATGTCGGAGGAAGAGACTTCCTCATATCACTGCATTTGTATAAGACGTAATGTCTTCGTGACCTCGTGTTCTCTTCATTCATGGATTTGTGAAGGTTCTTATGTTGTGGCTGCGTGTTAAAGTAAAGAAAAGCATGAAACTATTATGAACACTACAAGAGTACATACGGCAAACGATTTTGAAGGATACTTCATTAACAAGTAATACTGACTGGAATTAATAAGGAGATATTTAGATAAATTGGATAACATTGTAAAAGATAACTTATGAGAAGAGAGTTGTAGAGTGACATTGTTAAACCGTTAAATAAGGTGGCATTGATAAATTAGTAAACGGAAACACATTATGAGGAGGTACTGCAGAGAAAAGATATTCATGTGAGTAAAGAGACAGTATTTTACTGGATATATTTAAACTGGTACAGGTAACAATAACACAATATTATATTAACAGTAAGAGGATGCCCGTCTTCGTCTACAAAAGATATGAGGCAATGACGCGGAATGATGTAAGGTCACATCACACTGTCACTCGTTCTCTATGGAGCGGTTTCTCAAGCAGTAACTGAGGATTTGACCAGTATCTGAAATTCTGCTTGTTCACACTTCCTGGTGACTCTAAATCTGCTTCATCAGACAATATGAGGTTACTAAGCAAATTCGGATTTTCTTCAGTGCCTGTTAGAAAATTAGTAGCAAAGTTAATGTCTGTTACTTGTAACCAAATCATTCAGTTACTGCACAACTTGCAACTTGTAAGGGTGGATATTTAGATGATTATGAATTATGCCACGTAGCGAGCGATCCGACATATCAAGTGCCAATGCGTGGCTAACAGCTGATCGCCGAGGGCTACGAACCAATGCTTGAATTAGTTCAGGTGTCTGTTGAGTTCTTGAACGACCAGTAGACTTTTTATTAAGGCAATTAGCGGTTTCCTTAAATATTTTCGACCCGCCTCAAAATTGTTCTCCGATCGGGAACATTATCACAGGGCTCCAACTCAAAATGGTGAGGAAATTTTCATTGTACAGTAATAGACGATTTTCCGCTTTTAAATTAAGTTTCAACTGTGAATGCGCGATGTTGTGTTTGCCAAGAAGCCATTGTTAGAAATGATTGTTTGTCTGCTTCATCTCTGACGCCATGGTTTTTTTTCACAAGTATTCATTTTCTGTGCACTACGTCAGTTAAGTCCAGCTATGATTTATGTCGTACCCTTATATATATATATAATATATATATATATATATATATATATATATATATGAAGAGTGAGCCTAAGATGAAAAGGATTATTTGTGGACAACTTTTTTGAATTATTTCTCAACATAGTCCACTTGCATGTTTATGCACTTAGTCCAACGATCCTGGAGAATGCGGATCCTTTCTTTTGTAAAAGACAGCATCTTGTGCCAGTAGAATGAATGACGTCATCATCAGAAGCAAATTTGAGACCACTGAGCTCCTTTTTGAGTTTGGTAAACAGGTAATAGTCCGAAGGAGCCAAATCCGGGGAATAAGGAGGATGTTCAAGAAACTGGAAGCCGCGTTCATGAATGGCAGCCATTGCCATCGCCGACTTGTGAACTGGAGCATTCTCTTGATGAAAGATGACTCCTCTCGCCAATTTCCCTCGACACTTTTCCTTCAGTTTGACTGACAGTTGCTTCACAAGATTAGCGTAATATGCCCCGTTGACCGTTCTGCCCTTTTGAAGATGGTCTACCAATAGCACACCTTCTGAATCCTAGAAGATGGAAGCCATCACTTTGCTGCAGACAGAACCATCCTTGCTTTCTTTGGAGGTGGTGGTCCATGATGTTTCCACTGCTTTCTTTTGTTTCTGGTTGAAAATGATGAACCCAAGTCTCACCCATAGTCACACATTTCTGAAGAAACCTTTCAGGATCTGCAGCAAAATGGCCAAGATTGTCTCTTGACATGTTGAGACGTTGCGTTAGTGATCGGCTAAAATAATTTTCGGGACCCATCGAGCAGAGACCTTTGTCATTTGAAGATCATTGTGAATAATGGCATGAACACGTTCCTGGGAGATGCCCAACTCAGTAGCAATGTACCGCTCAGTTAGTCGCTGATCCTCCATTATCATATCATGGATTCTGCCGGTGGTTTCATCGGTGGTTACCGTTCTTGGTCTTCCTGGACGGGGATCATCTTCCAGACTCTCCCTTCCATGTTTGAATTTAGCTGCCTATTTCTTCACTGTGCTGTAAGAAGGGGCACTCTCCACTAGACCATATCCTCATAGATCTCCATCGATAATAAGATGCCCTTGATCCAGATGTAGCGAATGGCTGCTCGCTGAGAAATATTACCTATTTTCTCAGTTTCTGCCACCCCTTACCACTTCATTAGCCTCTAAAGAAAATTGGTTGCAGTTAAAATTTCTTTAAACTTGGTGTTAAATCTTACATTAGCCTGATCTACAACTGCGTTTAATATCAACTGTGCGTTTCAAGTATTTGTACCTTAGCCCGCGAATTTATCAATCAACACTCGTGTGTATATATATGTATACAGATGGTATTTAACTTGTTCTACTCATTCATAAACATTATTAAATGCAAGAGAAGTCTCAAATGGTTGTAATCATATGTTGAGCACTTAGAGTGAGAGTTTTCCTTTATTTCTATACCTGAGGAGCACAAACAGACCTACAGTAGACATACATACAGAGAGACAGACAGAGAGATAGACAGACGTACAGGCAGGCAAACAGACAGATAGAGACAAACAGGAAAGCATCTACAGAGAAGATAGACACTAACTTCCCTACTATTTTTTGTTCTGTCTATATTTGAAAATATTTATATACAGAAGGTAAGATGTTGCTGTCTTCTTTTTTTAAATATCGATATGAACATTGTTATCTCAGTATAGATCAAACTCAGTAGTGTTACTTGTTACATCATTATAGATCAAACTCAGTAGTGTTACTTGTTACATCAATATAGATAAACTCAGCAGTGTTACTTGTTACATCAGTGTAGATCAAACTCAGTATTGTTACTTGTTACATCAGTAAAGATCAAACTCAGTAGTGTTTCCTGTTACATCAGTAAAGATCAAACTCAGTAGTGTTACTTGTTACATCAGTAAAGATCAAACTCAGTAGTGTTACTTGTTACATCAATATAGATAAACTCAGCAGTGTTACTTGTTACATCAGTATAGATCAAACTCAGTATTGTTACTTGTTACATCAGTATAGATCAAACTCAGTAGTGTTACTTGTTACATCAGTACAGATTAAACTCAGTATTGTTACTTGTTACATTAGTATAGATCAAACTCAGTAGTGCTACTTGTTACATCAGTATAGATCAAACTCAGTAGTGTTACTTCTTACATTTACATAATTCTCACACATAAACATGGCAACTTTACTGTTCAAAATAGCTATAGAGTTTTTACAAAACTCGAACTAGCAATTGATGTGTCGTATTTATATCCTTAAGCGTTGTTAGGGAATAAAAATACTTTTCCTCACAACATCTGTTAAAATCCAATATCTTCTCTCAAAACACCAAAATAGCAATCTACAAAACTATAATAAAATTAAATAATATAAAATCATTGCATGTGGACTCATCCAATAATTTGTTTTTTACTTTTAATGATTAATTCAGAGAGTAAGTTTTTTTTTTTAAAGATGATATAGCAATCACTCAATTTATATTAAAAAGTATACAGTCATCATCTACTATTATTGGATATTTGCACACCAAAAAAAATGTAACAATATAATTACTTCACTACAAGAAGTAACTGTTACCGTATTACACAAAGCTAGAACTACCATTTCTTTCTCACATTTATATTGTGTCTTTTGTAAAATTTAGCATAATTTTAAATGTTTAGTTGAAAGAGTAGTACACTTCCCAGACTTTCAAAGAAGGACACAGACATTCAGGCAGATAAATATATAAAGAGATAAATCAATTGTACTCATGTCCCAATGAGGGAAATACCAGACCTCTCGCTTCCGCTGCCTTGCGGATAAGACAGGGAACCCAAATGCTAGCGAAGAGTCCGTACAGAAACCAACAAAAGGCAACGGGAAACCACTGTTGTAGCTCCCAAGAATAGTTATGTTTATACAAATTAAAAGATGCATCATGAACAACGTTAATGGATGTTAATCTTGAACAGCCTTGTCCGGTAGGGCAGCTCACGAGCCACGGGTGAGGCCAGATCGTCATCAAGCTACTGGTGGCAAAACTAACAAGTTTTAAATAGCAACATGTAATGTTAGAACTTTATTCCAGGCTGGAAAATTAGAAAATCTAAAGAGGAAAATGGAAAGAATGAAGATCAACATAATAGGAATGAGTGAGGTTAGACTGACATGTGCAGGGAAGATAAAATCTAATAAATGTACAATAATACATTCATGAGGTGAGAAACATGAACGAGGAATAGGAATAATATTTGATGAGAAACAGCAAAGACAGTTGTAAGATATTTGAACATCTCAGACCGAGTCCTGCTAGCCCAACTGAAAGGGCCACTTAAATATCATACAAGTGTACAACAGCTGACGGAGAGACAACCCTGAAACGCACAAATTCACAAGAAGTTACTACGGTCATGGGAGATTCTACTGCCAAAGTTGATAAAAGAAGAACTTCAGACATTGCTGGTCATTATTGACTAGGTGAGAGGAATGATCAATCAGTCATTTGCATATCCTTTGCTA
Source organism: Achatina immaculata (assembly GCA_009760885.1). Lineage (NCBI taxonomy): Eukaryota > Metazoa > Mollusca > Gastropoda > Stylommatophora > Achatinidae > Lissachatina > Lissachatina immaculata. The sequence continues at coordinate 682,988 of CM019698.1, forward strand.
AACTTTGCCTCCTTAACAGCTCTACTATAGGCCTCTCGGTTGTAAACAAGGTGTCTTGCTGCTGGTTGTTTATTCGCAGATTATCAACGATGTCTTGCAGCCACCTTCGCTTTGGTCTTCCTCTCTTTCCTTTTCCCATTGTGTACCCTTCCAAGACGGTCTTCTCTAGATTGTCATGACGTATAGCATGTCCAACATATTTACGTTTTCTCTTTTAATTTTCCTCACTAGACAACCTTCTTCAATATTAAGTTCTTGTAGGATGGATATATATCCATAAGGGAAAAAGAAAGAGAGGAAGACCAAGTCGAAGATGACTGGAAGACAACGTTGATAATCTGCAACTGGATGTATCAGCAGCAGGGCATCTTTCTTACAACCAAGAGCCCTACAGGAGATCTGTTTGGGAGGCAAAGTTCCCCAAGGTTCACGCAAATGACTGATGGCTGAGTATGGATATATTTGTTCTTTTTGTGTCCACGATATTTAAAGGACTCTTCTGTAGCATTTACATTCAAAGGTATTTCTGTGTTTCTCAGCTGTTTTGTTAAGTGTCCGGGTCTCATACACTAAAAAAAATCGTATTTTTAAAAATTCTGCCAATACTACAAAACATAAGAGGAATGAGTATTTAGTTATTTCTATATCCATTGTGGAACTTTGTCTCCCTGACAGCTCTACTAACGGCTGTGTCCTATTCGGAGACTGAAAATTGTGACTTGTTTCTTTTTGTTTAACATGTGATAGTCATCATGTGGTGGTGTTTGTGGCTTCCTGTAGTTTTTTATTATGGTTTTCCTCTAACTACAGGTGCTCAGTAAGTCTGGTTGCTCCATTTAAGTACCCTCTTTGGCCAGACGGTCAGTTTTTTCATTTCCTGGTATCCCACAGTGGGAGGGAATCCACTGCACGGTGATTGTGTTTTGAGCCAGTTTTTTGACAAGGCATCCTTAAGGTATGTAAGTGTGTTGCACAGAAGAGCTTCCAGTACTTATCTTGCATATGTGAGAATTACTATGGGGCATGTATCAATTCTGGAGTCTGATAATTTTTAAACAGCGGCCATAACTGTCCTAACATCTGCACCAAAGTTTTTGCATCATTTTCCAGTTGTTATGGAAAGCTTGTCAGTGGTGTTGCCTGGATATTCAATATGTGATCCTGTCAGTCTATTCTTTATGGTGTTGTGTGCAGATCCATTTGTATAAACATATGTCCAGCTGTCACATGGATATTTGTCATCTAGCACACTAAGTATGGCTGTTAATCTTACAAGACTTCCTTGCATCTCACCATTCTGCACACCTTACACTTCAGTCTGAATAGTTATTTGTGTACAGTCTGCTTCTTTCCATGGTGCATGCTTTGGTACAGATGATAATGTAGCAACTACAGCTGGAAGGTCAGGTAACGCATACGCTTGGCCCGATGAATGAAGCTGCTTCTTTTAAGCCGGCTTAATGCCAAGTTATTGAATCTCTCCTTCAGGGGATGGCTTACAGAGCTGAGGAATTTTTCTCCCATGGTCATGACCTTTGTGTCTCTACATTCTTTTAGCGCTTGAACACCAGCTATTTTCTGGATTTCTACTACTGATGTGGACCTCATGGCACTTGTGATAATCCGTATTGACTGATTTTGTACCTTGTCTAGATTATGCAGCGTATTGTTTGATGATGTGCACCAGATGTTGAGCCATATTCTAAATGTGGTAGAATACTTTGCTGATATACATTCTTGAGGATTCGTTCACTAGCTCCCCGTGTGGTTCCATTCAATTTTCTTAATATGGCTAGTTTTCTTCTGGCTTTTGCTTCTGCACTGTTGATGTGTTGCTTCCAGGTCAGTTTTGAGTCAATAGTCACTCCTACGTAAGTGGGTTGGTTGTCCATCCTTAAGGATATCTTATTTACAGAGTTCTTACCTGCTTTGTGTTTAGATGAGAGTGTGAACAGAGTGGTTCTCGATTTCTCAGTGTTAATACTTACACACCATGTGTTTGTCATCAATGTCAAGATGTCTGCTGCTTTGGAGTCTCTGTGTAGCAACTGTCGCATGTTCATATTTACACCAGGTTATCTTATATGCTGCATACAGTGCCGCTTTGATTCCATAGTGAAGTTCCTTGACCAGGACATTAATGAATACCAGGAATAGTATAGGTGAAAAGACTCTTCCTTGTGGTACACCATGTCGCAGAAGTACTTTCTGACTTTTGTGACCATCCATTACTACTCTAGCTTTTCTATTGTGCAAATAGGACTTAATCTAGTTGTACAGTCTTCCACTCCCATTGCAGTTTCTTAGTTTCCACAGCAGATCTTTTCCAAATACTTTATCAATGGCTTTCTTCAGGTCTATCCACGCTGCTAGTACAATGTTTTTTTCTCTTGGAATGCATCCTCAATCTATTGAGAGAGATAGGTCACTTGATCGTCTGTACTATATTATTGCCTAAATCCTGCTTGTTGTGGAATGAGGTTTTCACTTTCTATGTACCATTTTAGGCTCAGGTCAATGATGCGTTCCATCGTTTTGCAGAGGCAGCTAGTGAGACTGACTGGCCTGTAGTTGGAGGCCGTATCACTGTTTTTCCCTGGCTTTAGCAGTGGTACCATGCTTGCTTCCTTCCAGAATTGAGGTAACTTACCTGTGCTCCAGCACATATTAAAAATATCCAATAGCTTTCCCATTGCTGCCATTCCCAGGTTCTTGATCATTTCATTGGACACCCCATCTGGTCCTGGTGATTTCCTTGGTTTCAGTTTACTAACTGCTAGGTCTAACTCGCTGCGTGTGATTGGTGCATCCATGACCTCCACTTGCTGACTTGGTCCTCTTCTTTCTGTGGGTCATTGCGCACTGTGCACTCTTTCTCTGGGTGGATATCAATGTTGCAGTCTTGTAAAAACATGCGAGCAAAGTGATCTGCTACCTGCTTACGTGTAAGAATTTTCCCATTCTCTATTAGTGTAATCTTTAACTTCTTCCAGTGCTCTCATCATTTAACTGTTTGGTTAATTTCCACTGTTTCCTTCCATCCTTTTCAAAGTTTAGGGACTATTTTCTCTCTCCAACTTTCCCGCCTGGCTTACATAACTTGGCTCTCCTTAGCATGTTAGTAATTATTGTGCTGTTCTTGGCAATACCTATTTTCTGCTTGCTTTAGAGCTGCTTTCACGTCATCATGCAGTTGTCCCAGTTCACTAGACCAGTATGGTTTATAGACCCTACGAGCTCCTCTGGGAATGGTTTCACGGGCGGTCTGAAGGATACAAGCATTGAATTCCTTCACTATGTTGTTAATATCCTTACCTTCTATGGACAGCTGTCCCACCAGGATATCTGTACGATGTCTGTACATTGTCCAGTTTGCTTTTTTATAGTTCCATCAGGGGAGAAGGCTACTGGTGTTAAGGAGTTCATTTTCTATAGTCGGGAAGACTAATCGATGGTCACTACCTCCAAGTTGTTTTCCAACGTTGCGTGTACTGTTCCATTTCAGGTCTGAAGAGTGGAATGCCAGATTTGGTTTTGAGGTTTTATGCCAAGGCCGTGAGTAAAATGTTTGGGGATCCATTGGCTGGTTGATCAGTTCATTATCATCCTGCCAGCTCTCAATTTCCTCTCGTCTATGTGATCATAGCCCCAACTCCGGGAATGGCTGTTAAAATCTCCACAGACCATCAGTCTCTCTTTATGTGGGATTGTTTCCAGAGCAAGTGGGCAGTCATTAGGACAGTAATAGTTACGGAGATGGAAGTCTGTGTTACTGGTCTTTAGATGGATCACCTGGTATTCGGCTCCTTCCATGTACACTCCCACCTGACATGCGCTGATGTTATTCTTAACAAGTGTGAGTACTCCTCCTTTTCTTCTGTCCTGTCGGTCTGATCTAAAACACTGGTAGCCTCTGATTTTAAAGGCAACATCTTTTGTTAGGTGTGTCTCCTGTATGCAGCAAATACTTACCTAATCAGCAAAGAGTATGTTCTCTAGTTCCACCTTTTTACTATAGTTACCCCTAACACTGCTGACAGTCTCTAGTAATGTTTTGGTGACTAGAACGTACTAGAGGTTTCATTCGTTACACGTATATGTTTTTATTCACAATGATTTTTCAGAATTAACATGTCGCTTGACAGAAATGTTTGAAATTTTCTTCACCAGAATACAAGGTCTGACAATTAAGTAATGAGACTAATTCCATAAAAAAATAAAATAAAATAAACAACAGTTGAAGATATAACCTGTATTTTATTCAAAGTAAGCCCCTTGTGCATTGATACAGCGAGTGGCACGATCTAATAAACACTGGAACGACCTCTGCAGTTCTTCTGTTGGTATGATCCTTAAACTCGATGTTACGGCCCTTTGAATTTCATCAGTATCGTGAAAGAAGTTGTTAAGGAGATGGGAATTTTTAATTATGAGAATAAAAAATAACCTCAGAGAGACAAATATGAGGTATAGGGTGGACGGTTGAGACCTCTCACTTGTTTTTTGGCCAATACCAGGGGTGAGTGATAAGTTCACGCATTATGATACAACGGATTATTTGTGGACAAGATTTTTGGGTTATTTCTCAACAACCACTGCACGTTTATGCACTTACTCCCGCGATCCTCTAGCAGACAGATCCCTTCTTTGTAAAAGTCAGAATCTTGTGCCAGTAGAAAGTGGTCTAAAGAATGAATGACGTCATTATTTGAAGCACATTTGTGTCCACTGGGTTCCTTTTTTCATTTTGGTAAACAGGTAATAGTCCGAAGGGGCCACAGCTGAGGAATAAGGAGGATGTTCAAGAAACTGGAAGCCACATTCATGAGTGGCGCCCATTGCCACCGCTGACCTGTGAACTGGAGCATTGTCTTGAAGAATGATGAATACTCTCGTCAATTTCCCTCCACGCTTTTCCTTCAGTTTGACCAGCAGTTCCTTCACAAGATTATCGTAATAGGCCCCGGTGACCGTTCTGCCCTTATGAAGATAGTCTACCAACAGCACACCTTCTGAATCCAAAAAGATGGAAGCCATCACTTTGCCCTCAGACAGAACCACCCTTGCTATCTTTGGAGGTGGAGATCCATGATGTTTCCACTGCTTTGACTGTTCTTTGGTTTCTGGTTGAAAATGATGAACTCTGGTCTCATCCATGGTCACAAATTTCTAAATAAACTTTTCAGGATCTGCAGAAAAATGGCCAAGATTATCTCTTGACATGTTGAGTCACTGTCTCTTGTGATCAGCTCCAAGAAGTTTCGGGACCCATCGAGCAGAGAGCTTTGTCATTTGAAGATCATTGTGAATAATGGCATGAACACGTTCCTGGGATATGCTCAGTATCAGTAGTAATGCACCCCTCAGTTAGTTGTCGATCCTCCATGTCATGGATTGTGCCGGTTGTTTCATCGGTGGTTACATTTCTTGGTCTTCATGGATGAGGATCATCTTCCAGACTCTCCCTTCCATGTCTGAATTGAGCTGCCTATTTCTTCACTGTGCTGTAAGAAGGGGCAGTCTCCCGTAGAGTTTCTAACATATCCTCATGGATATCCTTCTATGATATGTCGTTGATGCAAAAGTAGCGAATGACTGCTCGATGAGAACTTTTATCTATTTTCTCAAATTCTGCCACCCCTTTCCATTTCAGTAGCCTGTAAAAAAATGGCTACAGTTACTTTCGTGAAACTTGGTGTTTAATCTTACAGTAATCTCATTTGCAACTGCACCTAATATCAACTGTGTGTTTCAAGTATTTGTACTTAGGCCGAGAACGTATCAATCACCCCTCGTATTCCTGTACAACTACCGCTCCGTGAGCGGGTGTATTATCATGAAGAAGGAAAACCCTGTCACATGTTGAATACTCGGGTCGGACTCGGAGAACCCTTTTAAATAGGCGTTTCAAAATACTTAAATAAACTTTGACAGTCACAGTCTGTCCCTCTAGAATAAATTCTTTGCGAATCATTTCTTTGCGGTCATAGAAGCACACCAACGTTGTCTTTATTTTCGACTTTTGAAGACGAATTTTTTTGCCCTTTGGTGATGATGATGACTTCCACCGAGCACTTTCGTGTTTAGTTGTAAGATTATAGCAGAAAATGCATGTTTCATTCCCTACGACAATCACATTTAAGAAATGTTTATTTGAGACACGTTTTGATGATGTCTTTTGCGTACAACACGCAAATGTTTTTGGTCATCAGACACCAAATGTGATGAAACCGGCAAGAAACTTTTTTTTTCCCAAATCTTCCACTAACATTTTACGAATGATCTCTTGATTAATACCAGATTCATCTGCTGTCACCCTCACAGTCAAACAACAATATTATTGTATCTGTTCTCTGACTTTTGCAATGAGTTCCTCATTACGAACAGAAATTGGGCGTTCATGTCTGGTTGTATTTGTAATCGTTTCCTACCCACTTCTGAATCATGAATACCATCTGAATATCTGTGCACGAGATAAACAATTATCCCCATAAACTTGCCCATCAATTCAACTATCTCAGTGGCACTTTTCCCGAGTTTTAAACAAACTTTAATGTTAGCTTTTTGCTCCATGCTGATTACAAAACAGTGCACATTTAACTAGGTCAACAAAATGGCGGCTTGTTTGTCGTCTTCTTATAGGGAAGGGATGAAAAGTTGCCAGATCATAGATGAAGGTTGCCTCTTTGGATTCCATGCTGTGCTTCATAGATGACATTTTTGTCTTGGCAATAATAAAATCAGACTCATTACTTAATTGCCGGAATTTGTAGTTACACGAATACTATATACAATGTTATTAAAATCTGAGTAGAGTATTAATAGATACATTTTCAAACATTAATGCAGTTCGTAAGTGATTTACCTCACAGAAAATGTAAAGTACTCATTTCCATTACATGAAGGTAGAAACAAAACATGTAAAAAAATCAACTTCACTGCCATATTTGTTTGTACAATCTCACAGAAAATAAAACTAATTAATTATATAAAATACTACTGCTGGTCTTATTTTTTCGTAACTAGAAATACATTTGAAATTTTACATTTCTGAATCCAAATTGTAATATTTTTTAATCATGTTTTTACGTGAAAAATATAGTAAGTTGATGTATCATATATATATATATATATATATATATATATATATATATACGCACAATTAAAAGAATCGATTGATGAACGAATCGGTAATCAGAGATAGACATATAGACAGACAAACAGATAGATTCTCAAAAGAAGATTTTCTTGAAAAGATATTTAGAAATAATTTCACTGACGTATTTTGAACTTACTTTTCTTTTCACATTAAAGAAAATACAAGGATTGAGTATTTCTTATTTTATACACATATCTGTATCTCTCAATTACACAATTTCAAATAAAACGTTTAATATTGAAGTATTGTTTCTACATCTGCATATTTTTTAAAAATCAGGTAACTACATTTCTTGATAAAGTTTGACAGAAAAATCGTTATCGCCCAAGCTTAAACTGTTTCTGTTCTAAATTCAGTTACTAACAACTGGTAGAGTTCTTCTTCAGAGCTGTATTTATTTCTTACTGGAATGAAGTAATTGCATCATTTCTCTAATTCTCCATTACAAAATATATAGATAGAGAACCAGAGAGAAAGACTTAAGGGGAAACACAAATAGACAGACACAGACAGACAGATGGATAAATGAACGGACGGACGGATGGAATGATGGATACTTGATTAGTTGCATACGTAAATTAAAGCATGGAAATGAATTTACAGTCTCTAATTACCAGCAGTTCCTTGTCTGAAAAATGTTATTTCCACTTTAGAACTATGTTTAGAACTAACTTTAGAACTAACTTTAGAACTAACATTAGAACTAACTTTAGAACTAACTTTAGAACTAACGTTGTGTGCACAGTGGATCTCAAAATTAACTTTGGCAAACGTAATTTGTAATTCTTTCCTTGACGGAAAAAATTCAATAAAATCATTGCACATTGACTCATTAATATCTTTAGTAATTTTGTTTTATTTTTAATTATTAATTCAGGCTGTAAGTTCCTTTTCTTGTTTTAAGCTGGTATATCGATCAAAGAAATTTTCTTACAAATGATATCCTCAACATCTACTATTATTGCACTTGCAGACCATACAAAACAACATAATTACTTCAAAGCAAGAAGCACTTATTACAGTAGTATACACAACTAGAACTAACATTTGTTTGTCTTATTTAAATTATAAAACCTAAATTAAAAAATAGATAGATAGATAGATAGATAGATAGATAGATAGATAGACAGATATATAGATAGATAGATAGATAGATAGATAGATAGATAGATAGATAGATAGATAGATAGATAGATAGATAGATAGATAGATAGATAGATAGATAGATAGATAAATGCATACATATATACATGCAATGCTTACGTACATTATATACATACATGCATGCATACATACATTCATACATACATACATACATGCATACATACATAACTGCATGCGTGTATGCATACATACATACATAAACACATTCATATAGAAATATAGACAAACATAGGTATTTAGTAATATGCTTGAATATACGAATACGCTGTTCCTCAAAATGATTTCTCAGAATTAATGTTTGACTTAAAAAAATGTTTACAATTTTCCTCATCGGAAATAGAATTTCACAAAGTCCATATAAAATGCTGTTAAAATCTATTACTTGAAACGTATCCAAAAATTAACACAGGCTGTAAGTGATTTATCTCATATAAGCATTTATTTCTTTTACGTAGAGGTAGAAACAAATAAATGTGACTGCCATCTGTTTCCTCAATTTCACAGAAAATAAAACTGACTATGTAAAATAATGATAATTGCCTTTTTTTAATAATTCGAAACAACTTTGGTGTTATACATTTGTGAATCCAATTTTGTTTAGTTTTTATTTTTTTTAGTCAGGTGTTTACGCAAAAATATAGTAAATGATTGTAATATATATATATATCTTTGCAGAACTATAAAAATGGATTGATGAAGGAATGGGTAATCAGAGATAGACAAATAGATGTACAGATTCTCAAAGATATTTAGAAATATATTCACTGATGTATTTTTTAACTTACTTTTCTTTTTATATAAAACAAAGTACAGTGGGTAAGTGTGTTTTTTCCTTTTTTTTTGTTATAAAGTATACATTTGAATACCTGTCAGTTACTAAAGTTCATATGAAATGTTCAATACTGTAGTACTGATTTCCTCATGGCATATGTTTCAAGATCAGTGTAACTATTTTTGTTGTTGATAAGATTGTTGACAACATGCAATGTCACTTGAACTAAACTTGTTCTTTTCTATATTTAAGGAACTAACTAGAGTTCTAGTTCAGAGCTTTTCTTCTTTTATTTTTTATGGATGTCTGTGTCTGGAGGACGACATCGGGTTGAATGATGACAATCACATCAGGAAGCTGATCGACCTTGAGAAGGAGAGAACGAACGAACGAACATGCTTTATTTTCAAATGGTTAAATAATGGCCACGCAGGCCCGTCTGACATTCTGCCCTTCATCATACAGCTTTCACTCAGACACAGTCATTCATCATTTGTTTATCAGTATATTAATCATGAAGACACAATTAAATGATTTCATAAATAAACAATAAACTTATCTCATGTCCATAAACTCTACATTCTGATTTATGCAACAACATGAAATAAACTTGCATTCTTTCATTCATTCAAAAATAACACATTTATAGAAAAGCAGTATTTTGTTTTTAATTACAACAATCAAGCCATACTTTAAACTACTTTAAACTAGCTTAGTGAGTCATATAGTCCATATCAAAGAGATGTTGATAAAGTTTAAAGTTATAAGAACGAATATTACTTATAATTTTACGTGAATTGGTAGGACATTCGAAAGGTGGGCAGCTGAGTAAGAGAAGCTTTTTTTTACACATGTCAAGCCTTGGTTTTGGGAGAATATTTTTTCTTAAGCGTTGAGTGGAAGTAGACGTATTTCAGGAATAAGAAATTTAGCGCGTTACCCACATCCAGAGAGTGGCTGGCTCCGTGTGTAGTGGGTCTTGGAACGGAAGTCGGACCACACAAGAGAATGCCCGGATTGTGGAGGTACCAGTCTTAGATTCCTGTTACAGTTATAGATTTTGTTGTCTGGAAGAAGTAGTTGTAACATTTCTGTAATTCTCTATCACGAAAGAGGCAAAGACGGAGAGACAGAGAAAAGACATACATATAAGCACACAAATAATCAGACAGATAGACACAAAAAGACAGCCAGATAAACAGATAGATAGTAGAAACTCGTGTACATATTTACACATTTACGTACTTAAACACAAATACATCTGTATATACATACAAGGTGTGTCCGGTAAGTAATGAGACTAATTCCATAAAATTCTATTTGTTCAGGATATACGAGGGGCGTTCAGAAAGTAATGCAACACATCGGTTATTTTTTCATCTACTAATGAAGATAGAAGCATGCAATTGTGTACACATTCAATATGGCTTGTTCTGATTGTGTGAACCAAATGGCGCCTGAACCGGCCGAAGAATATGGTTTCTCTAACCATTGAAATAGAGCGTGTTAGCAATTGGCAGTATAAGCAGCGGATTGTGATAGAATTTCTCGTTGCAGTAAGGAAACTATTGTGAACATTCACAAGCATTTATGTGACGTGTATGGAAGTTTTGCAGTCGACAGCAGTACAGTCAGTCGCTGGGTTCAGAGAATCAAAGAATCAAGAAGTGGAGATAAGGAGTGTTATCATCCGCAATCACCAGGAAGAAAGAAATTCAAGACAACTTCTTCAGCTGGAAAGGTCATGATCACTGTCTTTTGGGACAATGAATGTTTGATTCTTGTGAATATTATGCCATGAGGAGAGAATCAATTCGCAAGCTTACATTAATACAATGAAAAAACTCTGTAAACGTTTTCGCAGAGTTCGGCCGCACAAAAATCCAGCAGACCTGTTTCTCTTTCACGACAATGCCCGCCATCACACAAGTCTGGCAACACGGGAAGCAATCACCACATTAGCTTGGACTGACTATACACCCCATCCACCCTATAGTCCCGATTTGGGATCCTCTGATTTCTACATGTTTGGTCCACTTAAAGATGCGCTCTAAGGGGTAAGCTTTGAAAATGACGAAAGAGTGTTCTTGCAGCGAAGAAATGGCTATATAGTCTCTGGAAAATCTGTTACGGGCTAGGAATACAACAACTTGTTTCTTGTTGTCGTAAAGCCGTACATGTTGATGAGGATTACGTTGAAGAACAGAGATTTTTACATGGCATATCCATGTATATTGTGTGTAAATCTCATGCTTTTTGAATAAACAGCCCATCGTACTTACATATACTTAAAATTTCTTGAAAAAACATCCTTGAGCATCAATACAGCGTTTCCAGCTGTTCTGCCACCCGTCATAGCTGATTGAAAGTCTTAAACAGGGATCTCCTGCAAAGCACACATCAAGGCCGCTTGCAAGTATTAACAGTCCCACAACGGTTGTATTTCAAGCTTGATGTGAGCCGCGGAAACAAAGATAAGTCAGCCGGGATAAGTCCAGGCTGTAGGGAGGTTGGCACAGCGTTACAACGGTTTGTTTCGCCAGAAACCCTCCCACTAGCAGCGTGATTCTATTCTTCAGCCGTTTAAGCTCTTCCACGTAAAACTCTGCCTTGATCATCTGTCCGGGTAGTACGAACATCTTATGGACAACAGCTTTAGGGTCATAAAAGGCAATGAGCGTCGATTTCATCTCCGATTTGCACATTCGAGCCTTCTTTGATCGATGACATTCAGAAGTGTGCCACTGAGAGCACTGTCTTCTCGTCTCTGGATCGTACTGAAAGACTCACGTTTCATCACCGGTTATCACTTTCTCCAAAAAGACCAGGTTCACTCATTACACATTCGAAAACTAACGAGAAATCGACACACAGTTTTTCTTCTCTTCAACGCTCAAAACCAAAGGAACTAATTTGGCGCATGTGCACTTCTTTCGTGACAATTTCGTGAGCAATTAACTTTGGAAGTCCCATTTGATCTGCTATCAATCTAAGACTCAGACGTCAGCCAGAGTCCAAAACCGCTTTCACCTTATCAGCATTGTCTGAAGTCCACAACCGCTGTCACCTTACCAGCATTGTCGGAAGTGTGAGACGGTAATGGACGCACTGGGGGTTGTTCAGTCTCGACGCTCTCTCTTCCTTCGTTGTTCTTCTTGTGCCACAGAAACACTAGCGCATTCTTCCCGTAGGCTTTCTGTATCTGAGCAAGCGTCTCGGTCGCGGATCTTTCAAGTTTAACTCAAAACTGTATCGCTGCTCGATACTTCTCTGCATTTTGACCGTTACGCGACACTTAAACAGCTGTCCACTTCTCAAGCGATCCGCACTCTGTAAAAGCTAAGAGTTAAATGACGAGATATCTACTCTTTACGTAACATCCCTCATTAACCTTCAGGCCGAGAGATCCCCCCCCCCCCACCCTCTGGCCCTGCTGATTGGCTGAGCAAAGTAAGTCTAATTATATAAACGACACACCTTGTATATAATACAATAATATACGTCTCCAATATTCGCTGTTTATATTGAGTTATAAAAAAAGAAATGACCTGACATTGACATAATACTAATATCATGTTTTAAAGAATTAAATTACAGAAACACTATTCTTTTGAAAGTTATTTTTCTTTCAAAGGAAATATTGTTATTAAAAATATATGAAATATTTAACTCAGTTATCTCCTTGTCTTTTCTCTGCCCTTATTTCGAAATAAAAATACAGATAGTAAGTAATTATTTCTATAAAATATAAAGATGTAGTACAGAATGCAGAGATAAGACAGATGAGCGATAAACAACAAGTCTCATGGGTGATCAGGAAAAGGAGATGGGCATATGTTAGTCACGTGATGAGAAGAAATGATCAGAGAATCCCAAAACAAGGTATGAAGTGGAACACAACAGGCCGAAGAAAAAAAAGGCAGATTACGTGAAACTCTGCAGGGGACAATGTTAAGAGAGGCCAAATAAATAGACATAAACATCTTTGATGAGGTTGGAAAGCTCGGTGAAAACAGGAAAAATTGCCCATCTACCTTGTTAGCCCTATGTGACGCGTAACGGCACGGGAAGAATATAAGATATAAAACACACACACACATATATATATATATACATATATATATATATATATTACGTATATATTTCTGTTAAATACATATTTAATATCATTCATTCATTTGCATGTCCCTTGCGGAACTTTGCCTCCCAAACAGCACTCCTGTAGGCCTCTCGGTTGTGAGCAAGATGGCCTGCTGCTGTTGCATCCATTTCCAGATCGTCAACGATGTCTTGCAGCCATCTTCGTCTTGGTCTTCCTCTTTTTCTTTTTCACATTATGTATCCTTAAACTACGGTCTTCTCATATTTAATATATGGTTTATAATTCAACGGTGGCTTTTGTTTTCACGCTGGTGAAATGTTTAATTTTCCAGTCCGGTGGTTCTAGGTTGAAGTAACAGAAGTGGGACTTTCTTCTGATACACAACACAACCTCAGGATAGAGCCAGTCTCTAAAAATGTGAAGCACAGAATTTTAGGAAGATACCTCGTACATGCGGCCATGCCTGATACTGACCACATCACTCGTTCCTACATAAGGGTATATAAAAGACAGAAATCAGACAGATAGATTGACAGAAAAAGTACCAACCAGACAGTCTGACAGACAGAAACAGACACAATTGAACAGAAGACAGAAAAGCAGAAAGATGGATGAATGGATGGATGGACGGATGGATGGATGGACGTATGTATGGATGGATGGGTGAGTGGATGGATGAATGGATGGATGGAAGCACTGATGAAAAAATGGATGGGTTTATTTATAAATAGAAAAAACACATAGAGGGATAGATCAATGTATGAATTAAAGGGTGGATAAATGGATGGATGGAAGGATGGACAGAGAGACAGTAATACAGATGGACGAATTTCTGGGTGGATGGAAGGTAGGATAATTGGATGGGGAGACAGACAGATAGATAGATAGATAGATAGATAGATAGATAGATAGATAGATAGATAGATAGATAGATAGATAGATAGATAGATAGATAGATAGATAGACAGACAGACAGACAGACAGACAGATAGACAGATAGATAGATAGATCTTCATTTTTAAAGGGTAAAGAATTGAGCATGCAGGCCCGTCTTACATTCTGCATTTCATCACTCCATCTTTCATTCTTCCCACACACTCGATTTAAAACAAGTATACAAATTAAATTAGAAAAAAACATATCAAAAGAGTGTAAGATTTAACTTTTACTTTCAAAGTAAAAGAGAAGAAGTAATTAAGCTAATAAAATAGCTCTCACACACATACACACAGACATATACATAAACAAAAATGCATTGTAAATACAGATCTTCTAACATATGCTTTTTAACAAACATTAAAATAATTTCTAACCTTATCTAACAAGTTACTTTTCGATCTGTGTCGTTTTAGTACTTGATGGTTGGCGAGTCATGTGTTGAGAGAGTGCTGGTTATTTTATGGAGGCATATATTTACAAGCAAGTATATAATGAAACAGGTTTGAGTTAAAGGATGAAGTATTACCATTGGATTTTAAATGGTAGGGGAAGATGTTCCAGATCTGTACTGCAGAGTATGCAAGGCTTTTCTTGTACATATCAATCCTGGGTTTAAGAAGAAGATAGTTTTTTTTAAACGCTGGCTATGTTTAGTGTTATACGTAAACAGTGACCACAAGTAAGGAGAAGCATTGTGCGACAGAATTCTGTGAACAAACTTAACTTTGTTAAAAATGATTATATATTTGAGGGGTAGAATTTTGAGTTGTTTATGCTGATCTACAGTCTGTATTGTGTTTGTCGCAAAAAATCAGATTTAATGCTCGTTTGTGAAGTGCGTGGAGCCTTTTTGTGTTTGAGACTGAGCATCCATCCTTGATTGTGGAACAGTAATCTAAGTGTGTTTGTATGTGTTATATGTAGTATTTCTGTATTGTGTCTTTGTCGATAAAGTATTTAATTTTTGCTAATTGGTAAACGTTATGTGCAATCAAGTTTGTTAGGTTATGTGTGTGAGAATTCCAAGTTAAATGCTGACAAATAATGAGTCCTAGAGTTTTATATTCATGAACATTTTCTATTGCCTTAGTCCCAGCAGGTTCTGTCTTGTAGTGATGAGCATGGATTTTGTTTTGTTGGTGCTTATCACATTACCATTGTTATTACTCCATTAAACAAACTGTTTATATCATTTTAGAGCGTTGTCTGTAGTTTATTGATGTCATAGTCAGTATTGTATACTGAAAATATAATGAGGAATGTTAGAGAAGATGTAGACAAAGAATATTATGATGCCATAACAGTTGGAGGTTACGAAATACCAGAGATTAGATATGCTGATGACACAGTTTTGCTGTCCACAACACAAGAAGGAATGGAAAAACTAATTATGTCAGTCCGCAAGAACAGCGAAGAGCAGAACCTCTATCTTAATGCAAAGAAAACTAAAGTGATGACAACTGACAAAACAAACAAGGCAACTGAAATATGTATCAATGAGGAAAAACTGGAAGAAGTGGATAGTTTTGAATATATTGGATCCCTACTAACTAATAATGGAGATACAATGAGGGAAATTAAAAGGAGGACATCTATTGCTCTTCAGAAAGTAAAACAAATAAAGAATCTGTGGAGAGGAGCAGACAGAACCACAAAAATAAGATTTTTAAGGGCATGCATCTTTCCCATTGCAACATATGCATGTGAGACCTGGACACTTAACAAAACAGCTGAGAAACACATAAATGCCTTTGAATGTAAATGCTACAGAAGAGTTCTCCAAATATCGTGGACACAAAAAAGAACAAATATATCTATACTACAAGAGCTTAATATTGAAGAAGGCTGGCTAGTAAAGAGGATTAAAGGGAGAAAACTGAAATATTTTGGACACATTAAACGTCATGATAATTTAGAGAAGACTGTATTGGAAGGATACATAATGGGAAAAAGAAAAAGAGGAAGACCGAAACGAAGATGGCTGCAAGACATCGTTGACGATCTGGAAATGGATGCAGCAGCAGCAGGCCATCTTGCTCACAACCGAGAGGCCTACAGGAGTGCTGTTTGGGAGGCAAAGTTCCGCAAGGGACATGCAAAGGAATGAATGAGTCAGTATTGTAAAGATTAAAGTCATGTGCAAAAAGATCACATGAAGAGTGCTTTAAATGAAGTGTGGCAAGTCGTTAATATAGGTAGCAAAAAGAAGAGGACCAAGACTGGAGCCTTGATGAATACCAGTATCATCTACAGAAGAGCCAACTATTTTGTTTCTAAAGCGAACTACTTGTTTTCTACTTGAGAGAAAAGATGTAATGCATTTTGTTAGGTCAGTACTGGAAGCTCTTCAGTGCAACAAACTACCAGACCTTAAGGATACCTTGTCAAAAATTGGCTTACAACATGGAGTCACTGTGCAATGGATTCCCTCCCACTGTGGGATACCAGGCAATGAGAAAGCTGACCAACTGGGCAAAGAGGGCACTGAAATGGAGCAACCAGACATACCAATCACTTATAATCAGAAGAAAAGCATGATAAAAACCTACAGGAAGCCACAAACACCACCACGTGATGACTATCACATGCTAAACAGAAAGGAACAAGTCACCATCTTCCGTCTCCGAACAGGACACAGCCGACTCCGAAGTCATATGTATACAAAGTTTAAGGTTGGTACTACTAATCTATGTACATGTGCCCAGGTGCCCCAAACTGTGGAACATATCCTCCAGAACTGCATCAACTACGAGTCACTGAGAAATAATTACTGGCCCAGTGAAACCACTAAAGAAGATAAGCTCTACAGTTCCATACATGAATTACAAAAAAACAGTGAAATTTATCCAAGAGACAGGACTGCAGATATAGACAGACAGTGCGAACGAAGAAGAAGAAGAAGAAGTTAGGTCAGGGTGTAATCTATAGCCTTCCAGCTTTTTTGCAAGAATTTCATGATCAGTCATATCGAAGGCTTTCTAGAAATCAAGAAAGACAGCACCACACATTTTGTTATCATTTATATTAGACAGTCAGTTTTCTGTCATTTTAGTTAATGCTGTGTGACAGGATTGATATGGTCAACTACTGTCTATAGTATATTGTTTTATTGCATGTGGAGCAGTCTTAACTTTTGTATATGCTTTTCAAGAGGCTTAGATAATGATGCCAGAATGGAAATGGGTGTATAGTTTGTGAGGTCACTAGTCTGTCCAGATTTAAAAAGAGGAAACACTTTGGAGAGTTTAAAAGCGTTAAGGAAATAGTGTTTGTCAATGCACAAAGTGTATATGTATGTTAGTGTGTCTGTGATAACTGGTGCAGCGTAGCGTAGTATCTTGTTACTAATGTCATCACATCCTGCTGAGTTAGTGTTCTTTAAGGATCGGATGTAGTTATAAAACTCACCGACTGTGAGGAAAGGAATATTACTTTGTTTTATTTTTACACATTTACTGTCGCTGAAAGTTTTCAACACGCTCAGGTCACAATTAGGGGTCGGTAATGAAGATTTTAGAATACTAATTTCTACCCTAAAATGTTCACTGAAGTTAATACAAGCATGTTCACCATTAAGTGTTTGTGGGTCATATTGCTTTCTTTTATTTACAAGAGTATTAATCGCCTAAGTGAACGATAGCTACTGACATTTCTGCTTTTATGAGCTTCATCCCGTTTCCTCATGAGTTGCAAGATATCAGGAGTTATCCACGGGGATTGTGTTACGTGTTTTACTCTCATTTCTCTGATGGGTCATGCTTGTCAAAAATATTTCGAAATATCTTGATCCAGTATTCGATAACCTCATCTGGATTTGTTAACTGGAAAACGTACGTAAGAGGCGAAGCTTTCAGATCAGTTAAAAATAATTCCATATTAAAGTTTTTAAAGTTCCTATATTTGATGCTGGTATGTTTGTGTTTAGGCATTTTGTACCATTTATGTGACCACGTACAGCAGACCGGGTAGTGATCACTCAGCGACACATGATGGACAGTACATTCAGTAATGTTTCCTGGATCAGCTACATAAATATGATCTATTAGTGTTGATGATGATTCAGTTACTCTAGTAGGTTTGTTAACAATTTGGTAGAAGTTGTAGGATGTTAAAATGTTTTTCCATGTAGGATTGGGCTGATTAAGATCTAAACTGAAGTCGCCTAGAATGATTATGTCCTTGAGTTTATAAGTTAGAGCATCATCCATCATGGTCGCAAAGTGATCATACCACTCGTCTGAAGCATTTGGATCTAGGTATATAAAACTAATTAGAACTGGACAAAGATTTGATATTTTAATTTCTAACACAATACATTCAACCTCTGATGTTTCCAGGTCTTCTCTTCTACAAAATTTAATTGTGTTAGAAATGTAAACGACCAAACCTGTCTCTAGCTTCCTAGTTGGGTCGCGCCTGATCAAATTAAAACCATCTATTCGTATACCATTGTCAGTGATGTTTTTATGTAATATGTTTTCAGAGAAGCCAATCATATGAAAATGTCGTCGAAATATATGTGTAACCTGAGGGAGTTTTCCTAACACATGAAAAACATTTAAGTGGCCAACACGTAGGCCATCGTGTCGCAGCCACTCCTTCGGTTTCTGGGTCTTTATATAACAATGTAACATATTATATTTCAGTAAAAATAAAATAACTTTACTTGTGCAACAGTCAAACTTCAATCATACAATTATAGGTATGCGTTTAAGCTAGCAGAGATAATGAATCAAACTACATTTATAATATACTGAAAAATAAGGGGAAAAAGTACAAAAATCAACAATGCAATGAACGTTATGTAAGTGTAAATTGTAAAAGACTTGATGACAATATTAGCTGTAAGCTAGCACTAAGAAATGTCTGTTCTGTTGTAAGAACTTCTGTGGTTTGTTTTTTTTTTGTTTGTTTTTGTTTTAGTTCAGTTAAGTTTATCTACAAAAATTAAAAAGTGCTGAAAGTTTCAAGCTATCTGGTGTCTGTATGTGGGTGTTGCGTGTTGACTGTGTAGTAGAGACATCATTTAAGCGTGGCTCAGAGCTGCAAGACTAAACTGCATTAGATATTGTAGCTGAAATTTCCATGGATAATGATTCGAGGTTCTTGTGTTTGTGTCCTGTACAGTTGTTGTGGTATTCCTAAGTGGTGATTGTGCAGGAGTCTCCATGTTGTTCGCTGTACTAAGTGTTGGTATAATTTGTTGAGCTTGCCGTGTAGGCAGAGGCGGGAACATGGAATCGTATAGTGGGTCAGTGGATGGAGTGGGCAATGGTAGAGAGGCAGAGGGTGGTGTTTCTGAGGGTCCTTGGAGTCTTGTAGTTGGTGTAGAGTGTGTGTTTCTGGAGCTACGAGTTGTGGGTGGCTGTCTAAACTGTTTCTGGCTATTTGAGTTTATGTTCTGCTCAGTTCTTGCTGGATATTTGATATTTTTTATAAGGATGCTGCTGCCAGTCTTGTTAATGTTTATGTGGTCCCCGTAAAGGCGTTTTTTGGGAGCACCTGTGGCTGAAGTATAAAATGGTGTGTTATTTATATCCACCATGCGATGTCCAGGACAAGGTGGAATGACGGAGAAAATGTTTATGGAAGTGTTGGGGTATTTTTTTTATGGTGGATATGAAGTCACGTATATCAGAGAGCAGAAGATTCCGGCAGTTCATGCTGTCATTAATGCCAACATTTACGGTCGTTCTCCTCACTCTCAGACCGATATCAAGTCGTCTCAGTGTCTGCCTTAGTTTTATAATACCAGCTCCAGGTACTGTCATGACTGAGACATTGTCTGTCTTAGTTTTATAATACCAGCTCCAGGTACTAGCATGACTGAGACAGTGTCTTCAGAGGTAACTGAAATCTGCTCACCATAGATTCCTTTAAGTAAGGAATCTCCAATTATCAAGTGTGTTGCATATTCTTTGATATTGTTACTGTGTTGTTGAGTATCTTGTTCGTGATGTTTGTTAGACCTAACTGGGGAGTGGATGTCTTGTTTGGGTCCTTGTTGCTTTATGGTTATGTAAAGTGGGGCTATCTTGTAAATCTTGAAACCTATTACTTATCTGCACATCAATAGGGTGAACTATATCTTCATGTGCTACCTTTATAGGTGTTGTGGTGCTGGTGTGTTTCTCTTGTGCAGCTCTTTGCTGTGGCGTGTGTTCTTTGTTGATATATGGTGCACGTGTGCATGAATTTACAGTCATATTATCTGTGTCAGCAGTCACTTCTTGAATACTTGTCAACACTTCCTTGCTGTGTCTGCGTGGCTCACTCTGCCATTCTGATATCATGAGTCTCATTTTAGTGTTTTCGTCTCTCAGTGACGTAAGTTCAGCCCTGAGACTGTCATTCTCCAACTTGAATGAGTTCTTAATCTCCGCTGCCATGTCAGTAATAAGCTTTATGACGAGGTCTTTGACTACATCAAGTATGTTCTGGCTACATAATGTAGCTAATTCTTCCTCGACAACTGTAGACTGCTGAGATGTATGTGGTGAATCAGCCACACTGGATGCAGAGAACTCTGGCGCTGGAGCTTCACTGTCCCCCAGATTTTCCACATCAGCTAAACTGTTGCTGGTGGAGTGTTCTAGCATTGTCTGAACGTCAGTGGGTTCAGCTGAGCTGCTTGCCTGATCTGACAGGGCTTTGTCAGTAAGATCAGCACTTGGACAGTTGATCTGCTTGCCTGATCTGACAGGGCTTTGTTAGTAAGATCAGCACTGGGACAGTTGATCTGCTTGCCTGATCTGACAGGGCTTTGTTAGTAAGATCACAACTGGGAGAGTTGATCAGAACGAGAGTGTTGGCGATGGCATTATCTTGTCTGTCGGAGGTTGTAGTGTTCTCTTGTCCTTCGTAGCTGGTGGTGCCTTGTTCTTGTATGTCGGAGGTTGTAGTGTTCTCTTTTTCTTTGTAGCTAGTGGTGACTCGTTCTTGTATGTCGTTGATGGTGGTAGCGCCTTGACTAATATCAGTGACGACAGTGTCGTGTCCGTCACTGGCGGTGATGGCCGGTCTGTCACTCATGGCAACAGATGATAGAGATGGATTCACTGTACCTGACAGTAGCAGGAAAGGTTTTAAAGCCCCATCTTGAATACGACTGAAGTCATCTGTGAACCAAGAGTCGACGTCATGAGCACCAACTTGAACCAATATTTTATTTCTGGTATGATACAGGTGGATTGTTACAAGCGCTGTTTTATAAAGTCCTCCACATTTGCACCATTTTTTCTGCCCTCTTTTCTGTGTGGCCGTGCTAGTACTCCCTGAACGCTTGTTTCACACACTCATAATCGAGTGAGTTGTTGAAAAGAACGACCAAGCATTGTCCCTCGCTGGTCTGTGTTATTGTCAGGCCGGGGACTTTGTCGCAGCCACGGAGCTTGGTGTATACCGCCTTTCTTCTGTTCAGGGAGTAATTCTTTACAGCCGCCAGCCGCATTCCATCCCGTCTTCTTATCTGGCTAGTTTCTTCCCGTCTTCTTGTCTGGCTAGCTTTTTAATATCTTCTTGTCTGGCTAGTTTTTTCCGTCTTCTTGTCTGGCTAGTTCTTTCCGTCTTCTTGTCTGGCTAGTTCTTTCCGTCTTCTTGTCTGGCTAGTTCTTCCCGTCTTATTGTCTGGCTAGATTCTTCCCGTCCTCTTGTATGTCTAGTATCTTCCCGTCTTCTTGTCTGGCTAGTTCTTCCCGTCTTCTTGGCTGGCTAACTTCTTCCCGTCTTCTTGTATGTCTAGTATCTTCCCGTCTTCTTGTCTGGCTAGTTCTTCCCGTCTTCTTGTCTGGCTAACTTCTTCCCGTCTTCTTGTATGTCTAGTATCTTCCTGTCTTCTTGTCTGGTTAGCTTCTTCTGAATCATCGTCCCGACTACAAGACAACAGTATTAGCTTAAGACGAAATAAATTATCCCAGACAGTGTAGTCTCACCTGGCCACACGATGACCTAGTTACAATGAGGAATCATTCGCGTGGTCACGGGCTAGGCCAGTATTAGACAAAGAGATATATATGTCATATATACTATTCTAACATTGTGGTAAATATTTAACAAACTACATGTATTTTTAAAATTTCACATATTTCACCAAAAGCACAAAAACACGTGGAATCCATAGATATCCATTTCACATCACAATCTTATAAAATGGCACTGTTAAAAATTAAAATGTAGGAGTTAAAATAAACACGTCCTATCATAACGCAGCAGATACAGAGAGATGTCATATAGATAGATAGATAGATAGATAGATAGATAGATAGATAGATAGATAGATAGATAGATAGATAGATAGACAGACAGACGGACGGATATATATATATATAGATAGATAGATAGATAGATAGATAGATAGATAGATAGATAGATAGATAGATATAGATAGATAGATAGATAGAGTGAATCAATCTTTATTTTTAAAGCGTAAAGAATTGGGCACGCAAGCCCGTCTATATACGTGCATGCATATATACAAGCATGGATGCTTACATACGTAAGTACATATATACGTAGACATATGCAGAAAACTCTACTTTAGAGAGCGGAATAACAACACAAATCCTTCAGATCATCAGAGGAAGTAACCCCCCCCCCCCCTCAGACAAGTGCGTTGGCCCTATTAAACTTCTGACACTCTGGGGGGGGGGGGCTATCTGGGTCGTGCCTTACAGAGGTCTTATGAGGTGTTCTTTTTATGTCCCGGGATTGACCCATGATCTTCCAGTTGGCACTGCACTTTGAAGTGCGTCTTTAACGATTTAGCTACGGAGGAATTGTATTGGTTGTGACTAACGAAATTATTTATGTTCTCAATGCTTGTTTCACATACTTCACAGCCAGCATGAAGCCTTTTTTGCTGTTTCTGAAACGCTTTTCAGTGCCCTTGCTCTTGCTTGTCCCTTTATGTCCAGCTGCTTACATAGGTCGTAAGCTGATGTTGCTACGAATCCTCTCGCTCCCACTTCTACAGCCACCACTTTTGCCCTGATTACTGCCCCCTGCCTTAGTTGCTTGACCAGGTCATTGTACTTCTCCAATTTGAATAGATGCTGCTCCTCTATTCTTGTTTCGTATGGAACCGTAAGCTCGATCATTATTAATTACTGTTTTTCTATGGAGTACACTACAATGTCCGGTCACATTCCTGTGTTCTTGATGGCAGTCGGGTATTCTCTTCTTCCTGGTAGGTCTACTATCACATCCCATTCATTTCCACCATCTAGCAGTGATGGTAAGAGAATGTCCTTGATTTCAATATTCGATGTTGTACCAGCGACTATGAAGTATTTAGGTGGGACCTCAACTATATATATATATATATATATATATATATATATATATATATATATATACCACTTTGTATGAAAAAGAATTGAAAAATGAAGTCATTTAATTAGTTACAATAGTTACTGCAATGATACAACGCTGTTTTGGGTTAGCTGGAATGTACCACTGAAATATTTATTATAACAGGTGTTAGAAATGTTCACCATGGGCTTCAAGACATGACTGTACACGTCTCTTCATGTTATCAAATAATGTTGATATTTCTTGAATGGTAGTTCTGACTGCGTTTTTCAGGTCCTCAATTGTTTGTAAATTATTTTTGTAAGCATTTCCTTTCAGGAAACCCCATAGATAATAATATAATGGATGTAGATCTGGAGAACGAGCAGGCGATATTCCACAAGATATTATACGATTTGCGAAAATTTCTTCCTAAAACAGTGTGTTGCTCTAGCTGTGTGTGCAGTTGCACCATCTTGCTGGAACCATGCTTCCTCAATTTCACGTTCATTCAGCTGTTTTTAAAAAAAAAGATTCCAGAATGGCAGTACGATACCGTGGGCATTTATGATGTTGTTGAAGAAAACTGGTCCAATTAAACGTTTTCTACTGATGGAAGATACCCCACCTTTCACATCGTGTAGCGGCGCTTCATGAAATGCATTGGGATTAACACTGCTCCAAATACGATTATTTTGGCTATTAACGTATCCAAGTAGATGAAACCATGCCTCATCAGAGAAGAATGTTACATCGAGAATTGACTCGTCTTCTTTAGCTGAAAGTGCTTGAAACCTCGTGTATTAGTTAACTCTGGATTGATTGTTACACTCTTTTAGTTCAGACACAACAGAAATCTTGTATGGAAGAAAATGTAACCGACGTTCAAGCATTGTGTGCACTGTTCTCAATGGCACGTTCACTTCATGCGACATTTTCCTAAAGGACCTGTATGGACTTTTCAGGATTCTGTCTTGGATATCTAGACATTTTTCTTCAGACACAGCAGGCCTACCAGATCGCGGAGCATCTTCCACAGTTCCCGTATCACGAAACTTATTCAACAAATTTCTAACCGTAGTGCGATGAGGAGGTTGTTTATCAGGAAATTGTGCTATAAATCTTTGAACACCCATCCCTGTGTATCGACCGCCATTTCTAAATACTTGTTCACTTACAAAAAATATTTCTTCCATTGATAACACCATTCTGTTTTGGGTGCAAAAAATTACTCCAGAAGATGGCAACCATTCACTGCATTTTTCTTCACGATTGACCGTGCAGCACATTTTTATGACGTCATTTTCTTCATTTTTACATAGAAAGTGTAGTGAGACTTTAAAAACACCCTGTATATGCAAACATGCATACAGAAATACATTCATAATATAAACATACACACATGGATTTATACATAGATATTTACATACATATATAATACAAACATACATCGGCATTGACAAAAACACTTACATAATTCCACAAATACTGATAAACTTAACATTCTTTACTTTTATTCGTTCACCTTTAGTTATAAAAAGAAACGTCAGGATATTGACACGATTCTAATATAATGTTCTAAAGAGTTAATTTTCAGAATCACTATTCTTTGAAAGTTATTTCTCTTTCAAGGGAAATGTAGTTATAAAAATACATGAAATATTCAACTCAATTATCTCCTTGTCTTTTATATGCCCTTATTGTGAAATAAAAATTACAGATGGTAAGTATTTCTATTTATATAATAGAAAGGTTTAGTACATTTCTTTAAATTAGTTACTCATTTGCTTGTCCCTAGCAGAACTTTGTCTCCCTAACAGCTCTCGTGTAAGCCTCTCGGTTGAAAGCAAGAAACCCTGCTGCTGGTACGTCTATTCGCAGATTAAAGACGATGTCTTGCAGCCATCTTCGCCTTAATCTTCCTCTCTTTCTTTTCCCTTTATGTACTCTTCCAAGACAGTCTTCCCTAAATTAACAAGGCTTTTAATGTGTCCTAAATATTTAAGTTCTCTCTGTATAATCCTCTTTACTCTTCTGGAATATTAAATTCTTGTACCATGGATATATTTGTTCCTTTTTGTGTCCATGATATGTGAAGAACTCTTCTGTAGCATTTACATTCAAAGGCATGTATGTGTTTCTCAGCTGTTTTGTTAAGTGTCCAGGTCTCACAGGTATATGTTGCTATTTGGGAAAGATGCATGGCCTTAAAATCTTATTTTTGTGGTTCTGTCTGCTCCTCTCCACAGATTCTTTATTTGTTTTACTTCTTGAAGAGCCACATATGTTCTTCTTTTAATTTCTCTCATTGTATCTAGATTATTAGTTAATAAGGATCCAAGATATTCAAAACTCTCCACTTCTTCCAGTTTTTCTTCATTGATACATATTTCAGCTGCCTTATTTATTTTGTCATTCATTCATTCCTTTGCATGTCTCTTGCGGAACTTTGCCTCCCAAACAACA
>CM019698.1:713877-825160 GCA_009760885.1 Achatina immaculata
GGAAATAATGGAACACATGGGATTTTCAACATATTTGATACAGTTAACATCACTGCTCTATCTAGATCAACAAGCAGCAGTAAGAATAAATGGTCAAACAACAACTTGGTTTGACATAAAACAAGGGGTCCGTCAGGGGTGTATATTGTCACCTTAATTATTTAATTTTTATACTGAAAATATAATGATGAATGTTAGAGAAGACGTAGACAAAGAATATTACTATGCCAAAATAATTGGAGGTTATGAAATAACAGAGATTAGATATGCTGATGACACAGTATTACTGTCCACAACACAATTATGTCAATCAGTAAGAACAGCGAAGAGCAGAACTTCTATCTTAATGCAAAGGAAACTAAATTGATGACAACTGACAAAACAAACAAGGCAGCTGATATATGTATCAATGAGGAAAATATAGAAGTGGAATTTTGAATATTTTGGACCACAGCCAACTAATAATGGAGATACACTGAGGGAAGTTAAAAAGAGAACATATGTGGCACTTCAGAAAGTAAATCTAAAGAATCTGTGGAGAGGAACAGACAAAACAAAAAAATAAGATTTTTAAGGGCATGGATCTTTCCCATCGCAACATATGCCTGTGAGACCTGGACACTTAACAAAACAGCTGAGAAACACATAAATGCCTTTGAATGTAAATGCTACAGAAGAGTTCTTCAAACATCATGGACACAAAAAAAGAACAAATATATCCATACTACAAGAACTTAATATTGAAGAAAGCTGGCTAGTAAAGAGGATTAAAGAGAGAAAACTTAAATACTGTGGACACATTAAACATTATGATAATCTAGAAAAGGCCGTCTTAGAAGTGTACATAATTGGATAGAGGAAGACCAAGGCCTAGAAAAGGCCGTCTTAGAAGTGTACATAATTGGATAGAGGAAGACCAAGGCCTAGAAAAGGCCGTCTTAGAAGTGTACATAATTGGATAGAGGAAGACCAAGGCCTAGAAAAGGCCGTCTTAGAAGTGTACATAATTGGATAGAGGAAGACCAAGGCCTAGAAAAGGCCGTCTTAGAAGTGTACATAATTGGATAGAGGAAGACCAAGGCCTAGAAAAGGCCGTCTTAGAAGTGTACATAATTGGATAGAGGAAGACCAAGGCCTAGAAAAGGCCGTCTTAGAAGTGTACATAATTGGATAGAGGAAGACCAAGGCCTAGAAAAGGCCGTCTTAGAAGTGTACATAATTGGATAGAGGAAGACCAAGGCCTAGAAAAGGCCGTCTTAGAAGGGGACATAATTGGATAGAGGAAGACCAAGGCCTAGAAAAGGCCGTCTTAGAAGGGGACATAATTGGATAGAGGAAGACCAAGGCCTAGAAAAGGCCGTCTTAGAAGTGTACATAATTGGATAGAGGAAGACCAAGGCCTAGAAAAGGCCGTCTTGGAAGGGGACATAATTGGATAGAGGAAGACCAAGGCCTAGAAAAGGCCGTCTTAGAAGGGGACATAATTGGATAGAGGAAGACCAAGGCCTAGAAAAGGCCGTCTTAGAAGGGGACATAATTGGATAGAGGAAGACCAAGGCCTAGTCTGCTGCAAGACATCGTTGATGATCTGCAAATATATGCATCAGCAGCAGGCCCACAAGAGAGGCCCACAGGAGAGTTGTTAGGGAGTCAAAGTTCCGCATGGGATGTGCAAATGAATGAATGAATGATCCTAGTTATACAAGATATATATTCTTTATTAATCATGAGCTGACTACACTTTCTTATCACAATATAGGAGCTACTTGCCAAGTCACCTAGATAACACATACATGCAGAACTCTACTTGCGCCAACATTTCACACAGAGAGCGAAAATATGAATGGTTCAATGACACTTTAATAACCAACTGTCACATTATGATACTAACAGATGAAGCATAGCATATCATTATAAAACAAAGTACACTAGATACTGCTCAGCATAAACACGTGAGCAACACATGAAACACATAGGATGACATTTCTGTGTCTATAATCAAGAGGTGAAACATCTGAAAATATGACGCATATTAATAAAAAGTATACATTGATGATGATTATACCTCTCAATTCTTGATGTAATAAAGAAATCACTCAACACTGAAGACTTAACACTGAACACTTAACACTGAACACTTAACACAGAAAAGTGAGCACTTACACAAAGCTCAGATGTAGGAAAACATGCATATATCAACGTTACCAACATGGGCCGGCAGGGACAGCTCCTGGGTTCATATCTTGACAATCACCTTATCAAATAATATATATGGAAGCTGCAGCAGACACATCACATATTCCACAATAACGACCTCCTCCAGATAAACGTGTGCTGCTAATGCCGACATGCCACTTGAAGACTGAACTAGCTAACACATTACCTGACCAACACACCCATAGCCACGTGAAGACTGAACTAGCTAACACATTACCTGACCACCACACCCATAGCCACGTGAAGACTGAACTAGCTAACACATTACCTGACCATCACACCCATAGCCATATGAAGACTGAACTAGCTAACACATTACCTGACCAACACACCCATAGCCACGTGAAGAATGAACTAACACATTACCTGACCAACACACCCATAGCCATATGAAGACTGAACTAGCTAACACATTACCTGATCAAAACACCCATAGCCACGTGAAGACTGAACTAACACATTACCTGACCAACACACCCATAGCCACATGAAGACTGAACTAACACATTACCTGACCAACACACCCATAGCCACGTGAAGACTGAACTAGTTAACACATTACCTGACCAACACACCCATAGCCACGTGAAGACTGAACTAGCTAACACATTACCTGACCACCACACCCATAGCCACATGAAGACTGAACTAGCTAACAAATTACCTGACCATCACACACCCATAGCCACGTGAAGACTGAACTAACACATTACCTGACCAAAACACCCATAGCCACGTGAAGACTGAACTAGCACATTACCTGACCAACACACCCATAGCCACGTGAAGACTGAACTAGCACATTACCTGACCAACACACCCATAGCCACGTGAAGACTGAACTAACACATTACCTGACCAAAACACCCATAGCCACGTGAAGACTGAACTAGCACATTACCTGACCAACACACCCATAGCCACGTGAAGACTGAACTAGCACATTACCTGACCAAAACACCCATAGCCACGTGAAGACTGAACTAGCACATTACCTGATCAACACACCCATAGCCACGTGAAGACTGAACTAGCACATTACCTGACCAACACACCCATAGCCACGTGAAAACTGAACTAGCACATTACCTGACCAAAACACCCATAGCCACGTGAAGACTGAACTAGCACATTACCTGACCAACACACCCATAGCCACGTGAAGACTGAACTAGCACATTACCTGACCAACACACCCATAGCCACGTGAAGACTGAACTAGCACATTACCTGACCAACACACCCATAGCCACGTGAAAACTGAACTAGCACATTACCTGACCAACACACCCATAGCCACGTGAAGACTGAACTAACACATTACCTGACCAACACACCCATAGCCACGTGAAGAATGAACTAACACATTACCTGACCAACACACCCATAGCCACATGAAGACTGAACTAACATATTCCCTGACCAACACACCCATAGCCACATGAAGACTGAACTAACATATTACCTGACCAACACACCCATAGCCACATGAAGACTGAACTAACATATTAACTGACCAACACACCAATAGCCACATGAAGGCTGAACTAACATATTAACTGACCAACACACCAATAGCCACATGAAGGCTGAACTAACATATTACCTGACCAACACACCCATAGCCACATGAAGACTGAACTAACATATTACCTGACCAACACACCCATAGCCACGTGAAAACTGAACTAGCACATTACCTGACCACACACCCATAGCCACGTGAAGACTGAACTAGCACATTACCTGACCAACACCCCATAGCCATATGAAGACTGAACTAGCTAACAAATTACCTGACCATCACACACCCATAGCCACGTGAAAACTGAACTAGCACATTACCTGATCAACACACCCATAGCCATGTGAAGACTGAACTAACACATTACCTGATCAACACACCCATAGCCATGTGAAGACTGAACTAGCACATTACCTGATCAACACACCCATAGCCATGTGAAGACTGAGCTAGCACAATACCTGATCAACACACCCATAGCCATGTGAAGAATGAACTACAACATTACCTGATCAACACACCCATAGCCATCTGAAGACTGAACTAGCTAACACATTACCTGATCAACACACCCATAGCCATATGAAGACTGAACTAACACATTACCTGACCAACACCCCATAGCCATATGAAGACTGAACTAGCACATTACCTGACCAACACCCCATAGCCACGTGAAAACTGAACTAGCACATTACCTGATCAACACACCCATAGCCATCTGAAGACTGAGCTAACATATTACCTGATCAACACACCAATAGCCACGTGAAGACTGAACTAACACATTACCTGATCAACACACCCATAGCCAGGTGAAGACTGAACTAACACATTACCTGATCAACACACCCATAGCCATATGAAGACTGAACTAGCACATTACCTGACCAAAACACCCATAGCCACGTGAAGACTGAACTAACACATTACCTGACCAACACCCCATAGCCATATGAAGACTGAACTAACATATTACCTGACCAACACCCCATAGCCACGTGAAGAATGAACTAACACATTACCTGATCAAAACACCCATAGCCATATGAAGACTGAACTAACATATTACCTGACCAAAACACCCATAGCCACGTGAAAACTGAACTAGCACATTACCTGATCAACACACCCATAGCCACATGAAGGCTGAACTAACATATTACCTGACCAAAACACCCATAGCCATATGAAGACTGAACTAACATATTAACTGACCAACACACCCATAGCCATATGAAGACTGAACTAGCTAACACATTACCTGATCAACACACCCATAGCCATATGAAGACTGAACTAACATATTACCTGACCAACACACCCATAGCGCGAGACCAGACACCTCAGGAGAAGCTTCACCTTGAAGCTCTGTATCTGTCGCTTTCGGAGAATCAAACCAGTCTCTCCACTACCACATATGGATGAATGGATGCATGGATGGATGGATAGGTAGATAGATAGATAGATAGACAGACAGACAGACAGACAGACATATAGATAGATAGACAGACAGACATATAGATAGATAGACAGACAGACAGACAGACATATAGATAGATAGATAGACAGACAGACATATAGATAGATAGACAGACAGACATATAGATAGATAGATAGATAGATAGAGATAGATAGATAGACAGACAGACAGACATATAGATAGATAGACAGACAGACAGACAGACAGACAGACAGACAGACATATAGATAGATAGATAGACAGACAGACAGACAGACAGACAGACATATAGATAGATAGAGATAGATAGATAGATAGATGGATTAACCATGAGAATATATTTATACAATTACATTCTTAAACACCGATAC
The DNA here is from genome assembly GCA_009760885.1 of Achatina immaculata. Taxonomy (NCBI): domain Eukaryota; kingdom Metazoa; phylum Mollusca; class Gastropoda; order Stylommatophora; family Achatinidae; genus Lissachatina; species Lissachatina immaculata. Next base: position 719,453 of record CM019698.1, read on the forward strand.
GTAACAACATACACATAAGCTTTGATTCATACGAAGGGAAATCACTAAATAACTCGCACATTGAACTGTTTTATTAGTTGCAGTTATCAGGTAGTATTTAAATACATCTTTAGATAGTACCATCATATAACTCTATAAAAGTTGTATGTAGGGTGCACTTGAAGTTACGTGCGCATGCCGAAAGCAGTAAAAAAAATGGGTACCAAAGAAGAACAGAGACGTTTACTACAAATTTTATTGGCTAAAGGACATTCATCTGATGACATTCATAAGGAAATGATTACAGTTTATGCTGGAAAGTGTTTATGACGCAAAGCGGTCTATAACTGAGAAAAAGAATTTTCTCAGGGATGCACCGAAATTGTTGACAAGTCCGACTTCGTCGTCCTGTTCAGATTGCAACAGAAGCGACTGTGCAATGTGTGGATGAGATTATCAGAGCTGATAGACGAGTAACACTATACAGCGTAGCAAATCAATCGGATGTTGACATGGCTTAGTCTACAGAATAATGCATGAGCAATTGAATTTTCGGAAAGTTTGCTCACGTTGGGTACCCAGAGATCTGAACTAACACATTACCTGACCAACACACCCATAGCCACATGAAGACTGAACTAACATATTACCTGACCAACACACCCATAGCCACATGAAGACTGAACTAACACATTACCTGACCAACACACCCATAGCCACATGAAGACTGAACTAACACATTACCTGACCAACATACCCATAGCCACATGAAGACTGAACTAACATATTCCCTGACCAACACACCCATAGCCACATGAAGACTGAACTAACATATTACCTGACCAACACACCCATAGCCACATGAAGACTGAACTAACATATTAACTGACCAACACACCAATAGCCACATGAAGGCTGAACTAACATATTAACTGACCAACACACCAATAGCCACATGAAGGCTGAACTAACATATTACCTGACCAACACACCCATAGCCACATGAAGACTGAACTAACATATTACCTGACCAACACACCCATAGCGCGAGACCAGACACCTCAGGAGAAGCTTCACCTTGAAGCTCTGTATCTGTCGCTTTCGGAGAATCAAACCAGTCTCTCCACTACCACATATGGATGAATGGATGCATGGATGGATGGATAGGTAGATAGATAGATAGATAGATAGATAGATAGACAGACAGACAGACAGACATATAGATAGATAGATAGATAGATAGATAGATAGATAGATAGATAGATAGATAGATAGATAGATAGATAGATAGATAGATAGATAGATAGATAGATAGATAGATAGATAGATAGATGGATTAACCATGAGAATATATTTATACAATTACATTCTTAAACACGGATACGTACGTACATAAACCGATACATGCATATATATTTTTATTCATACATGTATAATGCAAACATACACGTGTATACACACACACACTTTCATAACTCTACCTATACTGATAAACTTAACTGTCTTTAATATTCTTTGTTTAACTTGAATTTAAAAAAGAAAGGTACAGACATAAACATAATACTAATATAAAGTTTTAAATAATTATTTTTAAGAATGACTATTCTTTCAAAGCTATTTTTTTCAAAGGAAATGTTGGAATAAAAATACACGAAATATTTAACTCAGTTTTCTCTTCGTCTTTTCTCGGCTCTTACTTCGATATTTACACACAAAAAAAACAGTTTGTAAGTACTTCTATTCATATAATTTATAGTTGTAGTATAATTCTGTTAAATACATATTTCAAGTATGTTTTATTTTAAAACGGCGGCCTTGTTTGCAGACTGGTGAAGTGGTTAGCTTACACCCAGGTGGTTCTAGGGTGAAGTACCAGAATTGGGAATTTCTTCTGATACACAACACAATGACCCCAGGATAGACCTAGTCTATAAAAAATGGGAAAGAGGGAATCTTATGAAGATAAATGAACCCAGGCGTGATACTGACCAAATCACTCGATCGTATATAAGGGTATAGAAAAGAAAACAATCCGACAGATAGATTGACAAAAAAAAAGAACCAGCCACACAATGTGATAGTCAGATGCAGACACAGACAAACAGAAGACACATAGAAAAGCAGATAAAAGAAATATGGATGGATGAATGGATGACAGTTACATTCTTAAACACCGATACGTAACAACATACACATAAGCTTTGATTCATACGAAGGGAAATCACTAAATAACTCGCACATTGAACTGTTTTATTAGTTGCAGTTATCAGGTAGTATTTAAATACATCTTTAGATAGTACCATCATATAACTCTATAAAAGTTGTATGTAGGGTGCACTTGAAGTTACGTGCGCATGCCGAAAGCAGTAAAAAAAATGGGTACCAAAGAAGAACAGAGACGTTTACTACAAATTTTATTGGCTAAAGGACATTCATCTGATGACATTCATAAGGAAATGATTACAGTTTATGCTGGAAAGTGTTTATGACGCAAAGCGGTCTATAACTGAGAAAAAGAATTTTCTCAGGGATGCACCGAAATTGTTGACAAGTCCGACTTCGTCGTCCTGTTCAGATTGCAACAGAAGCGACTGTGCAATGTGTGGATGAGATTATCAGAGCTGATAGACGAGTAACACTATACAGCGTAGCAAATCAATCGGATGTTGACATGGCTTAGTCTACAGAATAATGCATGAGCAATTGAATTTTCGGAAAGTTTGCTCACGTTGGGTACCCAGAGATCTGAATTATGAACACATATTGAACCAGTTTGGTTTGTCATTGCAACATCTCTGTCATTACGCATACGAAAGTGAAGACATGTTCCAAAGGATTATTACTGGAGACGAATCTTGGGTGCACCACTACTAACCCGAATCAAAACGTGCCTCAATGCAATGGAAACACCCATCATCGCCATGCGCAAAAAAAATTCAAGATTACGCCTTCTGCGGGGAAGGTTATGCTGACAATGTTCATGGATTATCAAGGAATGTTGTTAACCAAGTTCTAGAAGTATGGTGACAGTGTGAATTCTCTATCGTATTGTGAAGTTCTGTCAATGCTACGGGATGCAATTCGAAGAAAACTTCCTGGTCTGCGGACTAGAGATGTGCTTCTCCTTCATGACAATGGCAGACCACATACAGCTCGGTTAACCCAAGAGAAAATGAGTCAATTGGGTTAGGAAGTTCTTGAAAATCCACCCTTTAGTTCTGACTTAGCTCCAAGTGATTTTCACCTGTTTGGTCCATTGAAAAACCACCTTGGCAGGAGACGATTCTCGAGTGAGGAAGAGGTGGAAACAGAAGTAAAAAATGGTTCAGAAATCAGACTCCCGATTTTTACGTCATGGGTATCGCATCACTGATTACACGATGGGACAGAGGTATCAATGTTGGGTGCGATTACGTTGACATTTAAGGGTATAATTCTGTTAAATACATATTTCAAGTATGTTTTATTTTAAAACGGCGGCCTTGTTTGCAGACTGGTGAAGTGGTTAGCTTACACCCAGGTGGTTCTAGGGTGAAGTACCAGAATTGGGAATTTCTTCTGATACACAACACAATGACCCCAGGATAGACCTAGTCTATAAAAAATGGGAAAGAGGGAATCTTATGAAGATAAATGAACCCAGGCGTGATACTGACCAAATCACTCGATCGTATATAAGGGTATAGAAAAGAAAACAATCCGACAGATAGATTGACAAAAAAAAAGAACCAGCCACACAATGTGATAGTCAGATGCAGACACAGACAAACAGAAGACACATAGAAAAGCAGATAAAAGAAATATGGATGGATGAATGGATGACAGTTACATTCTTAAACACCGATACGTAACAACATACACATAAGCTTTGATTCATACGAAGGGAAATCACTAAATAACTCGCACATTGAACTGTTTTATTAGTTGCAGTTATCAGGTAGTATTTAAATACATCTTTAGATAGTACCATCATATAACTCTATAAAAGTTGTATGTAGGGTGCACTTGAAGTTACGTGCGCATGCCGAAAGCAGTAAAAAAAATGGGTACCAAAGAAGAACAGAGACGTTTACTACAAATTTTATTGGCTAAAGGACATTCATCTGATGACATTCATAAGGAAATGATTACAGTTTATGCTGGAAAGTGTTTATGACGCAAAGCGGTCTATAACTGAGAAAAAGAATTTTCTCAGGGATGCACCGAAATTGTTGACAAGTCCGACTTCGTCGTCCTGTTCAGATTGCAACAGAAGCGACTGTGCAATGTGTGGATGAGATTATCAGAGCTGATAGACGAGTAACACTATACAGCGTAGCAAATCAATCGGATGTTGACATGGCTTAGTCTACAGAATAATGCATGAGCAATTGAATTTTCGGAAAGTTTGCTCACGTTGGGTACCCAGAGATCTGAATTATGAACACATATTGAACCAGTTTGGTTTGTCATTGCAACATCTCTGTCATTACGCATACGAAAGTGAAGACATGTTCCAAAGGATTATTACTGGAGACGAATCTTGGGTGCACCACTACTAACCCGAATCAAAACGTGCCTCAATGCAATGGAAACACCCATCATCGCCATGCGCAAAAAAAATTCAAGATTACGCCTTCTGCGGGGAAGGTTATGCTGACAATGTTCATGGATTATCAAGGAATGTTGTTAACCAAGTTCTAGAAGTATGGTGACAGTGTGAATTCTCTATCGTATTGTGAAGTTCTGTCAATGCTACGGGATGCAATTCGAAGAAAACTTCCTGGTCTGCGGACTAGAGATGTGCTTCTCCTTCATGACAATGGCAGACCACATACAGCTCGGTTAACCCAAGAGAAAATGAGTCAATTGGGTTAGGAAGTTCTTGAAAATCCACCCTTTAGTTCTGACTTAGCTCCAAGTGATTTTCACCTGTTTGGTCCATTGAAAAACCACCTTGGCAGGAGACGATTCTCGAGTGAGGAAGAGGTGGAAACAGAAGTAAAAAATGGTTCAGAAATCAGACTCCCGATTTTTACGTCATGGGTATCGCATCACTGATTACACGATGGGACAGAGGTATCAATGTTGGGTGCGATTACGTTGACATTTAAGGGGATAATGTCGGTTCAAAACATAAAAGTTTTCAAATTACCGTCGCTTTAGTTGTTATTTTTTTTCAAACAGGCACTTGCGAGTTACTTAATGACTTACCATCATATATGTATATTGCAAATATACAGGTGCATACACAAACAGACCTACATAACTCCACCAAGACTGATAAACTGAACAGTCCCTAATATTCTTTGTTTACCTTGAGTTAAAAATAGAAACGTCCACACATTGACATAATACTCATATAACGAAGTGTTGGAATAAAAATACATGAACTATTTTACTCAGTTATCTCCCTGTCTTTTCTCTGCCCTTATTTCGACATAAAAAAAACCAGACAGTAAGTACTTTTATTCATATAATTTATAGATGTAGCATATTTCTGTTAGATATGTATTTCAGCTATGTTTTATTTTAACACGGCGGCCTTATTTGCAGACTGGTGAAGTGGTTAATTTTCCACCCAGGTGGTTCTAGGGTAAGTCTCAGAAGTGGGACTTTCTTCTGATACACAACACGACCCCAGGATAGACCTAGTCTCTAAAAATGGGAAACAGGGAATTTTAGGAAGATAAATACGGGCCAGGAGTGATACAGACCACATCACTCGATCTTATATAAGGGTATATAAAAGACAGAAATCTTACAGATAGATTGACAGAAGATAGAACCAACCAAACAATGTGGTAGATAGAGGCAGACACAGACAAACAGAAGACAGATAGAAAGTCAGAAGATGGATGGATTTATGTATGGATGCATTGATTGATGGATGGATGGATGGATAGACAGACAGACAGACAGACAGACAGACAGACAGACAGACAGACAGATAGATAGATAGATAGATAGATAGATAGATAGATAGATAGATAGATAGATAGATAGATAGATAGATAGATAGATAGATAGATAGATAGATAGATAGATAGATAGATAGATAGATAGATAGATAGATAGATAGATAGATAGATAGATAGATAGATAGATAGATAGATAGATAGATTAAACACTCGAATGTATTTATACAATTACATTCTTAAACACGGATACGTAACAACATACACATATACTTTCATTCATACGAGGGAAAGTCACTAAATAACTCGCAAATTGAAAATTTTTATCAGTCGCATTTATCAGGTAGTATTTAAATATATCTTTAGATAGTACCGTCATTCAACTCTTTAAAAGTTGTATGTAGGGGGGCCCTGGAAGTTACGTGCGCATGCCGAAAGCAATAACAAAATGGCTTCCCAACTATTAGTGTGTACCAAAGAACAGAGAAGTGTAGTGCGATTTTTATGGGCTAAAGGACATTCATGATGGCATTCATAAGGAACTGATTACAGTTTATGCTGGAAAGTGTTTATGACGTAAAGCGGTCAATAACTGAGTAAAAGAATGTTCTCAGGGACGCACCGAAATTGTTGACAAAGTCCGACTTGGCCGACCTGTTCAGATTGCAACATAAGCGACTGTGCAACGTGTGAATGAGATTATCAGAGCTGATAAACGAGTCACGATAGACAGTGCAGCAAGTGCAGTCGGATGTTCACATGGCTCAGTCTACATAATAATACATGAGCAATTGAATTTTCGGAAAGTTTGCTTACGTTTGGTACACAGAGATCTGAATTATGAACACAAAATGAACCAGTTTGGTTTGTCATTATAGCATCTCTGTCATTACGCATATGAAGGTGAAGACGTGCTCCAAATAATTATTACTAGAGACGAATCTTGGGTGCACCACTACCAACCCGAATCAAAACATGCCTCAATGCACAGAAAAATACCCATCCAGACAGTTTGATAGTCAGAAGCAGACACAGACAAACAGAAGACAGACAGAAGAATGATGGATGGATGGATAGATGAATGGAAGGATGGATGGAAGGATGAATGAATGGATGGATAGGTATATAGATAGTTATGTGAGTATGTACGTATGTATGTAATGTATGTATGCAAATATGTATTTAGTGTATATGTGTGTATGTACGTATGTAATATATGTAATGTATGTATGTAAGTATGCATGTAGTGTTTGTATGTATGTATAGTGTATATGTGTGTAATGTGTGTATGTATTTATGTATGCATGTTCAACATAACCGTAACATTTAGAAGATTCATTGTATGTATATTTTTTACTAACAAACTGTTCTACACAATGTTTGAAAGGTTTTATTTTGTTACATGTACAATGTCTACCTTGTTATTAAATAAAGTAATTGTTATTCGATCTTTAAAACTATTTGTGTGTCTATATTCCAAAATATGATTTAAGTCAGTAAGGATGTTTTTTATAACATATCTTATTATTGATAGAAAGAACATTCTTACATTTCGAAGCTTAGCGTGATAATTTACACAATTTTCACAAAAAAATATAATTTATTTGCTAATTAAAATATGAATAACATTGTTGTACACATTTATACAGAACTCTTTATATGTTAAAATGTTCAAATATTCCTGATAATATGGTTAAATGCCTTAAGTGAAGTTGTACCGTCATTTCTTTATCTGGACTAAACAGACAGACAGAGAGATAGACTAATACAGAAATATGGATATACACATTTAGACAAACAAACAACCTTAATTAATTACGTACATTCAAAAATTGTTTTACAAGTTACAGTAACAAATAATGGCTAATCTCTCTCTTTCCCTCTTTCCTTCTATCTCTCTCTCACACACACATACACACACAGAAGGTCCCTGCTAACAGACCTAGGATATCATGTCCTCCCATAACCCTGGATCTCTCTCTCTCTCTCTCCTCTCTCTCACACACAAAGTCTCTGCTGGCAGGCCTAGGATATCATGTCCTCCCATAACCCTGGATCTCTCTCTCTCTCTCTCTCTCTCACAAGGTCTCTGCTGGCAGGCCTAGGATAACATGTCCTCCCATAACCCTGGATCTCTCTCTCTCTCTCTCACACAAGGTCTCTGCTGACAGACCTACGATATCATGTCCTCCCATAACCCTGGATCTCTCTCTCTCTCTCTCTCACAAGGTCTCTGCTGACAGACCTACGATATCATGTCCTCCCATAACCCTGGATCTCTCTCTCTCTCTCTCTCTCTCTATCTCTCTCTCTCACACACACAAGGTCCCCGCTGGCAGGCCTAGGATATCATATACTCCCATAACCCTCGATCTCTCTCTCTCTCTCTCTCACACACACACACACAAGGTCCCTGCTGACAGACCTAGGAGATCATGTCCTCCCATAACCCTGGATCTCTTCTGCATCTCAACACAGAATCTTTCCCGCGCCATGATGTCAAACCATCAAACATCTTTTCTCTCTGTCTACCTCTGCCTCTTCTACCTTCCATCTTCCCTGGTGCCACAATGTGCTCTAGGTTGTCTCTCTTCCCTGGTGCCACAATGTGCTCTAGGTTGTCTCTCTTCCCTGGTGCCACAATCTGCTCTAGGTTGTCTCTCTTCCCTGGTGCCACAATCTGCTCTAGGTTGTCTCTCTTCCCTGGTGCCACAATCTGCTCTAGGTTGTCTCTCTTCCCTGGTTCCACAATCTGCTCTAGGTTGTCTCTGCTCCCTGGTTCCACAATGTGCTCTAGGTTGCCTATCTTCCCAGCATGCCTCAAATATGGTTCTTGTTTTGTGATCCTCATTATAATTTTCATTTCTTGTGCCTCTTTCAGAACTTCTTCATTTGATGTTTCCCCTGCCCATGGCACTGTAGTAATCTTCTTAAGAAAACACGTAAAATTAGTGTATAAGTATAGAAAACTAAGTATAGAACTATCACGAAGCCTCTACAGTAAAGCCTTGATAACAAAATGTATAAACTAGGAAAAACATAGGAACAACTTTATTCATTAAGGAGCACAGATTTCTGGTGTTCTGGTTTTCATCTTAGTCATAAAAACACACGGGACAAGAAACAGAGAAAGAAAATAAAAGATAAATTCAAATGAATGCTATGTAAAAAGAAGGAATGGAAAAAATAGAGTAACATAAAGTGGAGGACTTAGCTGTGACGTGTAAGAAGTGGTGACCTGTAAGAGACGGTGTACAGAAGTGTGCATGGTGGGTTGTGGTGAATGTTTAAACAGAGACTTGTGATGTGTGATAAAGAGGTCGTAAACTGGGGGTGGGGGGGGGCGGAAGGTTGAATATGTGATTGTAGTTGGAGTAGAGGCGTTGTAATATACTGCCATGAGGAGGTTTTGAAAGAATGGAGTGGAACTTAGTGTAGATGAAATATGATTGTGAGAGACGGGAATGTTATGTATAGCTGAATTCATATCATGCTCATATCATGTAGTTCCAGCGTCCCATATTCCTATATGTTGAGGTTCGTAAGCGCTAGATGGCTTCTGTCATCAGGGTGACATTATTCGATGGCTGTTACCAGAAAATCAGATTTGCCTCTTTGGTTGGGGAACGTCAAATAAAGGGCTTGTTTTTAGATGATCATCACAGCTGTTATATTTGTGTTAAGATTTAGTACGTGTTTCTCGATTTTATTGATGACTGTATTAAGTAGAGACTGTGGCTGCCTTTCACTCTTAGCTGTCAACACCGTGTCGTCCGTGTATCTCTAGTTGTTAACATTGACAGCTCCTACTTCTACTCCCAGCATGTCTTCTATGAGTTTTATTGTATTTGTACTATACAGGTGACAGAACACATCCCTGCCGTACGTCCAGCCTTATCTTATGCTATTCTCCTATTTGCTCCTCCACTTTGACAGCTTCTTTATTGTTCCCAGTACATTCTCATGATCATTCTCAGCTCTTTCACGTCAATGTTTATGTCCTTCCAGATGTTTACTATAACAGTGTGTTTAACTTTATAAAATGCATTGCAGTAGTCAATGAAAAATAAGTATAGATCTGTTTTCACTGTTATCGCCCTTTCTGCCAAAGTTCTTAACATGAAGACAGCATTTCTTGTGTGGCCCTTTCCTGCCTCAAAGCCGGATTACTCTTCTCATAATTCAGTGGCTATCTTATTACTGATTATTGTCATTATTATCCACAGTATCATCTTGGTGACACGACTTATCAGACTTATAGTTATACGGTCTTCACGGTCTATTGTTCCTAGTTTCTTTGGTGTAGCAACGAACACGTATCTCAGCAAGTTATCAGGAATGTAACCTGTATTTTATATTTCTCTCATTTAGCATTTTGCTTATTATCTCCCCTCCACGATCTCATAATACTTTCAGTTCTTTTCTTATTTCGTCTGGTCCTGGGACTTTCTCATTATTTTTGTTTATGTTCTGACTTGATTCTTCTACCTCACTTGGCCCTTCCATGTTGTCCCTTAGATCTATGTTCACTCTTTCTGTAGCATAGCCTTGTAAGTAATGATTATAGTTATTATTATTATTATTATTATTGTTATTATTATTAGTGAAATGATCAGGTATATAGTTAGGAGGGTATTGGGTGGCAGGATGGTGGATCAAACGGCGACAAAGAAGGTATAGTTAGAGGAGCGAGGAACGGATACTCGGTACTTCAAAGACCTGATCAAAGGTAAACCGAATCGACACGGGTACGCCGATAGATCGTAACATTGCGACTTCACGCACACCTGCAGTAGCCGAGGGGGAACAATTGACCAGTAGATCAAACGACTGAACAGAGAACGGACTAGGTCCCGAAGCAGATAACTTGAAAGAGATGAGGGACTGGGTTAATTGGAGGTAACAATTGGACCGACGGAGATGAAAGCGAATAACACGAAGACGCTAGTTGCGGCCTGTCAGAACTTAGGAATATAAGGCAGAGTAGAGAGAGGAGAGCAGATGAGGATTCAGGAGGCAGGGGGAGGTGCAGGCAGCTGCAGGTAGACAGATTAGGACTCAGCTGCAGGTAGAGAGAGGATTCAGCAAGAGAGATGTAGAGATAGAGACACAGTGTTAGACTGAACCAGTGTAGCAAGAGATCGTACAGTAATTGTTACCAAGAGCTTTTTTATTACTGAATATTGTGAACGCTGCTTAAATACTGCTTGTAGAATTATGAGAATTATGATATTGTGAGACTTTGAGGTTACGTGCTACAATGATGAAAACAATGAACTGTATATAATATTGCATATTATTCTAAGCGAAGTGATCAGCTAAACGTATTGATCTTGTTTGACATAATAAAATGATGTCAGTGAATTGTTCAGGAGGCTTCATTTGATGTAAAATGTTGTGAAACCTCAAAGTGTGAGGTATTTATGTGTGATGTGATGAGGAAAGAGAAACCGCTTGAATAATATGATAGTACAAAGAACATCTTCTTGAACAATAATAGAAAATCAAATAAACATTGTTATATTTCCTCATGGCACAAATAGTTATTTTATATATTCATCCTACCTTTTCAATATTTTTTCCTTGCACGTGGTGATATTCTCTTCTTTTGTTTTTTAAACTCTCTGTTATTAGGCCTGTCTGAGAGTATCTATTTGTTTGTACATATCTATATTGTTATGTCTGTGTACTTCGTCTATTCCCTTGCATTTCCGATCTGACAATTCTTCTTTAGCTATGTAACACCTGCTCCATAATTCTTTGTTAATGTGTCGAATTTATTTTGATAATTTCCCACTTTTCTTCATTTGTTTCTCCTTAGCCTGGCTAGTCTTTTCAGGTATTGTTTAATATGTTTTATGTTGTATGGCTTCTTTCATCATTGTCCACTCTTTATCTGTTGTATGGCGTCTTTCAGCATTGTCCACTCTTTGTCTGTTGTATGCTTTCTTTCAACATTGTCCACTCGTTATCTGTTGTATGGCTTCTTTCAAAAGTGTCCACTCTTTATCTGTTGCATGCTTCTTTCAACATTGTCCACCCTTTATCTGTTGTATGGCTACTTTCAACATTGTGCACTCTTTGTCTGCTGTATGGCTTCTTTCAAAATTCTCCACTATGTATCTGTTGAATGGCTTCTTTCAGCATTTTCTACTCTTTGTCTGTTGTATTACTTCTATCAACATTGTCCACTCTTTGTCTGTTACATGGCTTCTTTCAAAATTGTCCACTCTTTGTCTGTTGTGTGGCTTATTTCAACATTGTCCACACTAAGTCTGTTGTAAGACTTCTTTCAATAGTGTTCACTCCTTGTCTGTTGTTCGTCTTCTTTCAACATAGTCCATTCTATTTCTGTTGTATGGCTTCTTTCAACATTGTCCACTCATTATCTTTTATATGATTATTTCAGCATTGTCCACACTTTGTCTGTTGTATTCCTTCTTTCAACATTATTCACACTTTGTCTGTTGTATGGCTACTTTAAATGTTGTCCACTCTTTGTTCTTTCTATGGGTTTTTTAAACAATGTCTACTCTTTGTCTGTTGTATTGCTTTTTTCAACATTGTCTACTCTTTGTCTGTTGTATGGCTTCTTTCAACATTGTTCACACTTTGTCTGTTGTATGACTTCTTTCAACATTGTCCACTCTTTGTCTGTTGTATGGCTTCTTTCAACAGTGTCCACTCTTTGTCTGTTGTATGACTTCTTTTAACATTGACAACTCTTTGTCTGTTGTATGTCCTCTTTAAACAATGTACACTTTTTGTCTGTTGTATGGCTTCTTGCAATAGTGTCCACTATCTATCTGCTATATGGCTTCTTTCATCATTGTCCAGTCTTTGTCTGTTTTATGGCTTCTTTCAACATTGTTAACCCTTTGTCTGTTGTTTGACTTCTTTCAACATTGTCTACTCTTTGTCTGTTTTCTTTCAACATTGTCCACTCTTTGTCTGTTGTATGGTTTCTTTTAATATTGTCCAATATTTGTCTCTTGTTAGCCTTCTTTCAACACTTTTCTCTCTTTGTCTGTTGTATGACTTATTTCAACACTGTCCACTCTTTGTCTGTTGTATGGCTTATTTCAAAATTGTCCACTCTTTGTCTGTTCTATGGCTTCTTTCAACATTGTCCACTCTTTATCTGTTGTATGGCTTCTTTCAATATTGTCCACTCTTTATCTGCTATATGGTTTCTTTCAATATTGTCCACTCTTTGTCTGTTATATGGCTTCTTCAACATTGTCTACACTTTGTCTGTCGTATGGCTTCTTTCAATATTTTCCACTCTTTGTCTGCTTTATGGTTTCTTTCAATATTGTCCACTCTTTGTTTGTTGTATGGTTTTCTTTCAATACTGTCCACTCTTTGTCTGTTGTATGACTTCTTTCAACATTGCCCACTCTTTGTCTAATGTTTCAATCTTTTCAACAACAATGTATTTGTTTTGTATGATGACATTGTACTGTTCATGGGTGGCTGTGTTTCTTCTTTGCATACCTTTATACAGTCTTCTGGTCTGTGTTATGTGTCTTTGTAGTTTATTTAGCCTGCTTCTGAATTTGCCTATCATCAGGACATGATCATTGTTACAGTGGTTAGTTACTTCTCACTTTAGGACATGATCATTGTTACAGTGGTTAGTTACTTCTTACTTTAGGACATGATCGTTGTTACAGTGGTTAGTTACTTCTTACTTTAGGACATGATTATTGTAACAATCATTAGTTGCTTCTTACTTTAAGATGACAGTTTCAATATCCGAAATAATTCTTTGTCCTCCACTATTCTCATAATTTCTGTTTTCTGCTGAAAGTTCTCATTTACTTTCTATGTAAAAAGTGAGTGGTATAAAAGTCTTAGAAATGAATTCCTGCAACTTTCTACTAACTTTTTTTTCCATACTTCGAATCATTAATACAGCCTGTAAGCTTTTAAAACTGATAGAATATATGAAATTATATGTATTATATATATATATATATATATAACTGGAATTTATATTTCTTTCTCACATTTATGATCTTTACTGTGGCTAAACTTTTAGTCTAGTTTTTAATGTTTACGAGAACTAGTCATATTACAATATGTTGATCATTTCGAAACAAATGACAGAAATAGTTAGATATATGTCTGTATATATTTAAACAGACAGACATACAAATACAGACAGAAAGACAAATACAGACAAGCATGAGAGACAGGTGGTGGGAGGGATAGACAGACAAAGAAGGCAGACAGAAAGATGTATGTACATCTGTCTACACAGACACACACCCACACACGCATTCTCTCACCTTCTCACACACACACTCACTCACATACACACACATGTGTACACATATATGTGCATAACTGAATAAAAACAAACATGCATACATGCATAATATTTTAATATGTTGTAGTTAGTACTACTCCCTATTTCTTAATTAAGTTCTTGATAAAAGTAAATTTTGGAATGTTTTCATTATGGACATAAATTGTTCTTCTAAGAGAGCTTTCATAGTTATAGTTTGATTTGAAATGGTTCTTTATAGTTTTCCACAAAGAAAAGAGGGTCATAAGAATACCGAAATTAGTTTAGTAAAGTGTTCACTTACCTTTTCTAGACACATTAAAGAAAAACAAAATTATTACAGGCAGTAAGTGATTTATTTTACAAATTAAGAAGTTGTCGTAATATTTTAAAAATAAAAATAGACACTAAAGATCAATAAAAATTGATATATATTAACATTTGTCACATAAAATGTTACAATCTGAAAATGTAAAATGACACTTATATAATTATTCCAAACAAGAACTAACATTGACGCTGTACATTTACTTCCTAGCTGTTGGTAGTCTGTGTTTTCTTAAATATTTAAACCAGTAGCTGAATCAAGAAGAAAGAGAGGAAGATGAAGGCGAAGATGGCTGCAAGACATCGTTGATGATCTCTGAATAGACGCATCAGCAGCAACATACAGACAGATGGATGGATGGATGGATGGATGGATGGATGGATGGATGGATGGAAGGATGGATGGATGGATGAGTTTGGGAAGGTCGATAGGCCGGCAGAATGCAGGTTGGTAGATTATTTTATGTGTACATACATACATACATACATACATACATACATACATACATACATACATACATACATAAATACATACATACATACATACATATATATATACATACATATAAATGCATACATACATACATACATACATACATACATACATACATACATACATACATACATATATATATATATACATACATATAAATGCATACATACATACATTATTAAACATATTTATATATATATATATATATGTATACATAATATTTCAGCAAATAACGCTATTTTATTATCAATAAATTAACGGCCTTATGTATATAATATCCTAATAGATATCTTCAATGCTAACAAAAAGTTCTAGCAAAGATTACTAAAGGCTATTGTTTTATTTCTGAAACAGAATCTAACATCTTCTGAAATGAAATATGTACTATAAGAACTTTAGAAATATTCTCATTAACATCTTTAAATAAAACTTCATTTTCTGTGACCGTATTTCGAAACATGCGTGCAGAGTGTAAGTATGTTTATGTACAACATTTTCGTTATTTTATGAAACAAAAACCACATTCAAAACATTCGGAAGAATTAATTATTCGTTTATACATTTTCTAAAATAAAAATAACTAATTTCATATCTCAACTATGAATTAACTGTTAAAGAATCACTCACTCACTCACTCACTCACTCACTCACTCACTCCTCACTCACTCACTCACTCACTCACTCACTCACTCACTCACTCACTGACTCCTCACTCACTCACTCACTCACTCATTCATTCACTCACTCACTCACTCACTCACTCACTCACTCACTCCTCACTCACTCATTCACTCACTCACTCACTCACTCACTCACTCACTCACACAGTCACTCACTCACTCACTCACTGACTCCTCACTCACTCACTCACTCACTCACTCACTCACTCACTCATTCACTCAGTCACTCACTCACTCACTCACTCACTCACTCGCTCACTCAGTCACTCACTCACTCAGTCACTCACTCACTGACTCCTCACTCACTCACTCACTCACTCACTCAATAACTCACAACTCACTCCCTCACTCACTCACCTTCTCACTCACTCACGCACATATTTAAACATTAAAATTCTCAGATGTTCCTGGTCAGATAGGTTAATAAATAGAAAGACAGAGAGTGGTCAGATAGGTTAATAAATAGAAAGACAGAGAGGTGGTCAGATAGGTTAATAAATAGAAAGACAGAGAGTTTTCAGATAGGTTAATAAATAGAAAGACAGAGAGTGGTCAGATAGGTTAATAAATAGAAAGACAGAGAGGTGGTCAGATAGGCTAATAAATAGAAAGACAGTGGGGTGATCATATCGGATAAAAAAAAACAGAAAGACAGAGAGGTGATCAGATAGGCTAATAGAAAGACAGAGAGGCGGTCAGATAGGCTAACTGATAGAAAAACAGACAGGTGGACAGATAGGTTAATAGACAGAAAGACAGAGAGGTGATCACATAGGCTAATAGACAGAAAGACAGAGAGGTGGTCAGATAGGATAATGAACAGAAAGACAGAGAGGTGGTCAGATAGGCTAATAGACAGAAAGACAGAGAGATTGTCAGATAGGTTAATAGACAGAAAGACAGAGAGGTGATCAGATAGGCTAATAGACAGAAAGACAGAGAGATTGTCAGATAGGCTAATAGACAGAAAGACAGAGAGGTTGTCAAATAGGCTAATATACAGAAAAACAGAGAGGTGGTCAGATAGGATAATGAACAGAAAGACAGAGAGATTGTCAGATAGGTTAATAGACAGAAAGACAGAGAGGTGATCAGATAGGCTAATAGACAGAAAGACAGAGAGATTGTCAGATAGGCTAATAGACAGAAAGACAGAGAGGTTGTCAAATAGGCTAATATACAGAAAAACAGAGAGGTGGTGAGACAGATTAATATACAGAAAGGCAGATAATTGATCAGATTGGATAATAGACAGAAATACAGAGAGGCGATCAGATATATTAATAGACAGAAAGAAAGAAAGGTCAGAAGATATTAATTTCTCTCCTGACGTTTTGTCTTTCCATATTTCAAAACATACAGTAAGTAAGTTTATTTGTTTTGTACAAAACAAAATATGCAAAAAGATATTTTTTTTACATTATTATATAAAAACGTCAGCAGTATTATTTTGCTAATTTATAGAATTGTATCAACTAATAGAGAGAGAGTGATGGTATTAGGTGTCTGAGAAGCTGGCTCGGTAACACCATAACAATTAGAAAGCTGAGATACTTCGGCCACATCAAGAGACACAACAGCTTGGAGAGGTTGATAGTAGAAGGCATAGTGCCCGGCTACATCAAGAGACACAACAGCTTGGAGAGGTTGATAGTAGAAGGTATAGTGCCTGGCTACATCAAGAGACACAACAGCTTGGAGAGGTTGATAGTAGAAGGTATAGTGCCTGGCTACATCAAGAGACACAACAGCTTGGAGAGGTTGATAGTAGAAGGCATAGTGCCCGGCTACATCAAGAGACACAACAGCTTGGAGAGGTTGATAGTAGAAGGTATAGTGCCTGGCTACATCAAGAGACACAACAGCTTGGAGAGGGTGATAGTAGAAGGCATAGTGCCCGGCTACATCAAGAGACACAGCAGCTTAGAGAGGGTGATAGTAGAAGGCATAGTGCCTGGCTACATCAAGAGACACAACAGATTGGAGAGGGTGATAATAGAAGGCATAGTGCCCGGCTACATCAAGACACACAACAGCTTGGAGAGGGTGATAGTAGAAGTCTTAGTGCCTGGCTACATCAAGAGACACAACAGCTTGGAGAGGGTGATAGTAGAAGGCTTAGTGCCTGGCTACATCAAGAGACACAACAGCTTGGAGAGGGTGACAATAGAAGGCTTAGTGCCCGGTAAAAGAGAAAAGGGACCACCTCGCCGCAAATAGACTTACGACATTACTGAAAGTCTGAATGTGTCACTCAAGAAGCCTGTCAACTTTCAGAAGATCGTATTGGATGCAGAGAGGCTGTGACAGAAAGACAGAGAGGCAATCAGACAGACTAATAGACAGAAAGAGAGAGAGGTGATGAGATAGACTAATATACAGAAAGAGAGAGGTGATGAGATAGACTAATAGACAGAAAGAGAGAGGTGATGAGATAGACTAATAGACAGAAAGAGAGAGGTGATGAGATAGAGTAATAGACAGAAAGACAGAGAGGTGATCAGATAAGCTATTACGACAGAGAGATGGCCACATAAGCTAATAGACAGAAAGAAAGAGATGTGGTCAGCTAGGCTAATGGACAGAAAGACAGAGGTGATAAGATAGGATAATAAACAGAAAGACACAGAGGTGATCAGATAGGCTAATAGACAGAAAGACATAAAGGTGATCAGATAGGCTAATAGATAGAAAATCAAAGAGGTGATCAGACAGGCTAATAGACAGAAAGGTAGAGAGGTGATCAGGCAGGCTAATAGACAGAAAGACAGAGAGGCGGTCAGATAGACTAATAGACAGAAAGACAGAGAGTTGATCAGATAAGCTAATACGACAGAGAGATGGTCACATAGGCTAATAGACAAAAAGACAGAGGCGATAAGATAGGATAATAGATAGAAAGACACAGAGATGATCAGATAGGCTAATAGACAGAAAGACAGAGATGCAATTAGATAAGCTAATAGACAGAAAGACAGAGATGCAGGCACCGATGCAGATATTAATTTATCTGCTGAAGTTTTGTCTGTCCATATTTCAGAACAAACAAGAACTAAGTTTGTTTGCTTTTTACAATCAAAATATGCAAATGATACATTTTTTTACATTACTATATATAAAAGTTAGCAGTATTACTGTGCAAATTTATACAATTTTAACAACTTATAAACATATTTTGATGGCATTAGGCGTCTGAGAAAACTGGCTAGTTAACACCGTAAAATTTAGAAAGCTGGGATACTTCAGCCACATCAAGAGACATTTTCTTGGACATGATAGTAGAAGGCATAGTTCCAGGCAAAAGAGAAAAGGGACGACCTCGTCGCAGATGGACTCAGAACATCACGGAAAGTATGAATGTGTCACTGCAAGACACCGGTCAACTTTCGCAAGACCGTGTTGTAAGGGAGGCTGTGAGAGGGACAACCTTCTGGAAAGGACACATCACGTGAATGAATATGACTATATAATAATTTGAAATGACAGAAAAGATTTATACACAGTTTGAACTGACATTTGTGTTTTTATATTTATCTTTTAACTGATGGTAGTCATCTGATATACTGGGTTTCTTTTTTCCTTTTTAATTGGAAAAGAAGATTTAATTTTCTTTTTAAACCTATGCGAACGATATAGATTAATAGACAGACAATCATGAATGCAGGCAGGGTGGAAGACAAACAGACAGATGTACGGATGGATCGGTGTCTCGATGGACAATTGATGGATGGATGGATGGATGGATAGATGGATATATGGATGGATTGATGAGTGGATGGATTGATGGATGGATATATGGATGGATTGATGAGTGGATGGATTGATGGATGGATGAAAGCTAGATAGAGAGGCAGATCAATAGACGTACAAACTGGCGGACAGATATACAGGCAGGCAGACAGAAGAAAGGACACACAGATTACAGAATGAATGCATGAATTAACTTTATTTTAAACGGGTGAAGAACTGGACGCTCAGACCCGTCTTACATTGTATCTTTTATCACTCCATCTTTCTCTCTTACCACACCCTGCATGTAATATAAGTATACAAATAACATTATATATATATATATATATATATATATATATATATATATATATATATATATATATATATATATATATATATACAAGGTCCGACAAATAAGAAATGAGTCTTATTTTATTTTGGAGAAGACAAAAATGCCATCTATGAAGCAAAACATGAAGTTCAAAGGGGCAACCTTCATCTATCATCTGTAAACTTTTCATCGTCACCCGATAAGCGGACGACAAACATGTCGCCATTTTCTTGACATTGTCAGAGGTGCAGTGTTACGTAATCAGCATGGAGCAAAAAACTAACATTAAATTATGTTTAAAACTCGTAAAAAGTGCCACTAAGACAGTTCGATTGATGTTACAAGTTTATGGGAATAATTGTTTGTCTCATGCTCAGATATTCAGGTGTATGCACGATTCAAAAGTTGCGAGGAACTGATTACAAATTCAACTAGACATAGAAGCCCAATGTATGTTCGTAATGAGTAACTCTAACCTTCATTGATTACACCAAGGCATTCGACAAGGTGAAACATAATGAAATTATTAAAATGCTTGAAGACATCAATATAGACGGCAAAGACCTGAGATTGTAAAACATCTATACTGCCAGCAAGAAGCAGCAATTCGAGTTGAAAATAGAACTGGAAAATATCAACCTATGAAACACGGGGTGCGACAAAGATATGTACTATTTCCGAACCTTTTTTCTCTGTACAACGAGAATATTATAAGAACGATCATCACAGAACCAGGCATAATAATTCGGTATGCTGACGACACAGTACTGATAACTGAGAACCATCAAGACCTGTAAAATCTCTTGGATAAAGTGGCCATAGAAAGTGAACAGAAAGGCCTTACTTTGAACATCAAAAAGACATAGACTGTGGTTATCTCTAAAAAAACAGAATCCACCAGCATTCCGTATACATTAAACGGAACTATTCTAAAGCAGGTGCAGAAATTGAAATACCTTAGAGCAGTAATAACTTCAGACGGGAAATGCAGAACAGAAATTAGGAACATAATAGGCCAAGCAAAGACTGCATTTCAGAGAAAGAAAAACATTATCCAACAAATCCTTATCAATGAATGTTAGAAAACGAGTCCTAAAATGTTATATTGAAACGATCTGGTTATACGGAAATGAACCATGGACAATAGGCAAGTCTGAATGTTGCGAATCCCCTGGACAACAAAAATAACTAATGAAGAATGTATGAGAAGAGCTGGAGAGACAAAAAACCTTGTCAAAAAAATAAGAGTGAGACAATATATTTTCATAGGACTTGCATTGAGAAGGGGGGAGGGGGCAGTGAAAATATTATAACAGGAAAAATAGAAGGAAGAAGATCAAGAGAAATGATACTGGACAGTCTGACGGGATGGTGTGAGAGGAGATCAACAACTGAGCTGATGGCCTGAATGAAGGATCGTGTACTCTGGAGAAGCATAATAGCAAACGTTAGTCGGCACGGCACATCATGATGATGATGATGATGGTGACGATGATGATGATGATGATGATGATGACGATGATGACGATGATGATGAGGAACTCATTGCTAAAGTTAAATAACGGATACGTTGTTTGTGTGTGAGGATGAGGGCGGATGAGTCTGGTATTAATCGTGAGACCACTCGTAAAATGTTGGTGGAAAATTTGGGCTAGAAAATGTATAAACTAGGACAAAAATAGGAACAGCTTTATTATTTAACGATTACAAAGAGATCATATATTCAATATAAGATTAATAATAGAGAAATGCAGGGAGTTTAATGTGTATTGTGCCTTTATAGACTACTCAGTCAGCGGAATTCCGCTTGATCTGTTACATATCATGTACCGAGAGTTGGGCATAAGGCTAACAACCTTATCCTGGGACCTATCTAGAGGCAACTCCAGATGGGAAAAAAAGATATCGTTACGGAAACTAGCAGAGAAACCAACCGACCATCAGGGATGCCAACTCCGAAGAGCTCATTCGTCGGCCCCAAACATGTGACAAGGGTTGGATTCTGGAATGTGAGAACGATGGCAGCACCAACAAAAACTACTCAGGTCATCAAAGAAATTGAGAGATACCATCTAGACATACTGGGCATCAGCGAAATGCGATGGCCAGAAGCAGGTAAAAGATCGGCGGAAAACAGTAAGTTAATAATACATGCAGGCAGAAATGACGATAAAATCCGAGACGGAGTGGGCATTATTATGTCAAATGTAGCTGCAAAGAGCCTTGTAGAATGGGAACCTTTGAACAGTCGTATAATAAGAGCACGAAACAACCTACGACACGGAAGAATGGCAATAATACAGTGTTATGCACCCACGAATGATGCAGATGATGATGTGAAAGACGACTTCTATCACCAACTACAACAAAGTCCCTAAACACGGCGTCCTAATTGCTATGGGGGACTTCAATGCTAAGATAGGGAAGGATACTACCGACGTTGAAAAAGTGATGGGGAAAGAAGGAATTGACATGGTTAATCAGAATGGAGAAAGATTAATTGAAGTATGTCTAACAGAGGGCATGGTCATTGGAGGCACAATATACCCACACAAAGAGATACATAAAACAACGTGGATATCTCCAGATGATAGAACTAGAAATCAGATAGACCATTTTTGTATTAGAAAGCAATACAGAACATCTCTCATAGATGTAAGGGCTTATAGGGGTGCAGATGTCAACAGTGATCACAACCTGTGCATAGGGAAAATAAAACTAAAATTGAAAAGTCAACACAAGAAATCAGTACACAGAAAGATAAACACTCAATCGACCACACCCAAAAGAATTGTTAAACCTTGAAATTGACTTACCAGCCCCACAACTAAATGTCAACCTAGATGAAATTAAATTGCATGAAATTGAAACAGCAGTGAATTTAATGGCTAACAACAAAGCTGCAGGTGAAGATGAAATAACAGCCGAGATGCTAAAAGCTGTCAATAGTGACAACATGAGACAACTACAGAGAATGTTTAACAAGATCTGGAAAGAAGAAAAGGTCCCTTCTAATTGGAAGAAAGGAATCACTGTTAAAATACCCAAAAAGGGCAACCTTAGTGACTGTAACAAATGGAGAGGAGTAACCTTAATATCAGTTGTGTCAAAAGTATTTTGCAAGGTCATTTTGAATAGACTCAAAGATATAGTGGATATTGCAATGAGAGAAGAACAAGCAGGATTTAGAAAAGGGAGAAGCTGTCTCGACCAGATCTTTACTCTCAGAATAATACTTGAAAAACATATTGAAAAGCAGAAATTAATACTGAACTTCATAGATTTTAAAAAGGCATTTGATAGCATACACAGAGATTCATTATGGAGCATTTTATGTCTATATGGAATACCATCTAAAATTGTCAACATCATTAAGGACTTATACAGTGGGTATGCTTGTGCAGTCAAGACAGAAGAAGGGATGAGTGAATGGTTTCAGATTGAAACAGGCGTGAAACAAGGATGTATACTGTCTTGTTTACTTTTTGGGATTACAATAGACTTCATAATGAAAGAAATGCTGCACAAGAAACACATGTATTGACTGGGTACATGTGACCCAACTAGGAGATCTTGATTTTGCTGATGACATAACTCTTATCAGTAATAATGTGAATTCCATGCAAGAAAAAACAGATAGCCTGTCTTCACTGGCTAGCAAAATAGGACTTGAAATTAACAAGGACAAAACAAAAATAATGAAAATTCCCATCAATCAAAATGGAAAAATACACATAGAAGGGACAAATATTGAAGAAGTCAATCAATTTGCATACCTTGGCAGCTACATAGACCAGGATGGTGACACTAGAAAGGAAGTTAGGATCAGAATTGCAAAAGCATCATCAATCTTCAAGAATCTTGAGAACATATGGAATTCAACGTTATAAGCACAAAAACCAAGTTAAGACTATTCAATTCAAATGTAATATCCACCCTCATTTATGCATGCGAAAGCTGGAAAACAACTAAAGAAACAGAAAATAAATTAGACTCTTTTGAAAACAAATGCCTAAGGAAAATACTCGGCATCAAGTGGAATGAATTCCAGAACAATGCAGAGATATGACAGATGATTGAACAACAACCAGTCTCATGGGTGATGAGGAAAAGGAGATGGACATATGATGGTCACTTGATGAGAAGAAATGATCAGAGAATCCCAAAACAAGCTATCAAGTGGAACACAACAGGCCGAAGAAAAAGGGGCAGACCGCGAGAAACTCTGAAGAGGACATTATTAAGAGAGGCCAAGTAAACAGGCATAAAATCCTTTGATGAGGTTGAAAGACTCGCCGAAGACAGGAAAAATTGGCGAACTACTTTACAAGCCCTATGTGACGTTTAACGGCACGGGAAGGATATAAGATATAAGATAAGACTACTCAAAGGCACTTCATTGTGTACAATACCAGACACTTTGAGATTTAATGGGATTTCCAACACATTTGATACAAATAACATCACTGCTGTTTCTAGACCAACAAGCAGCAGTAAAAATAAATAGTGAAACAACAACTTGGTTTGACATAAAACAAGGGGTCCGTCACGGGTACATATTGTCACCTTACTTATTTAACTTGTATACTGAAAATATAATGAGGAATGTTACAGAAGATGTAGACAAAGAATATTACAATGCCGAAACAATTGGAGGTTATGAAATACCAGAGATTAGATATGCTGATGACACAATATTACTGTCCACAACACAAAAAGGAACGAAAAAACTAATTATGTCAGTCCTTAAGAATAGCGAAGAGCAAAACCTCTATCTTAATGCAAAGAAAACTAAATTGATGACAACGGACTAAACAAACAAGACAGCTGAAATATGTATCATTGAGGAAAAACTGGAAAAAGTGGAGAGCTTTGAATAATTTGGATGACTACTAACTAGTAATCTAGATACAGTGAGGGCAACTAAAAGGAGGACATATATCGCTCTTCAGAAAGTAAAACAACTAAATAATCTGTGGAGAGAAGCAGACAGAACCACAAAAATAAGATTTTCAAGAGCATGCATCGTTCCCATCGCAACATATGCCTGTGAGACCTGGACACTTAACAAAACAACTGAGAAACTCATAAATGCCTTTGAATGTAAATGCTACAGACGAGTTCATCAAATACCATGGACACAAAAATGAACAAATATATCCATACTACAAGAACTTAATATTGAAGAAGGCTGGCTAGTAAAGAGTATTAAAGAGAGAAAGCCTAAATACTTTGGACACATTAAACGTCATGATAATCTAGAGACGGGTACATAAGTGGAAAAAGAAAGAGAGGAAGACCAAGGCGAAGATGGATACAAGACATCGTTTATAATCTGTGAATGGATGCAAGAGCAGCAGGCCGTCTTGCTCACAACCAAGACGCCTATATGAGTGCTGTTAGGGGGGCAAAGTTCCGCAAGTGACATGCAAATGAATGAATTAACCAACAAAAGAACTACAAAGGTCGTTCTAGTATTTGTTAGATCATGCCACATGCTGCATCAATGCACAAGAAGCTTACTTTGAGTTAAATACAGGTTATATCTTCAACTGTTGTTTGTTTTATTTTTTATTTAATTATTCTCATTATTTAACTGTCGGACCTTGTATACATATAAGAATATCAAGTAGAAACTATATGAAATACAAGAATACACATTACATGAAAAAATATCTGGGAATGAAAGATGAAACTATATATGAAATACAAGAATACTCATTACATGAAAAAATATCTAGGAATGCACGATGAAACTATTATATTTACAAATCTAGGGTAATGAATTACATGAAAAGTAACAAATGTAACAAGATAGCGCTCATGCAAATAAACACACAGACAATACATTTCAGTAAAGTTCTTCTGACATTCCACACTTGGACATTTACTAAGATAATTACTAACAAGATATAACACACTGACATTCTATTCTTGCACATTTACTAAGATAATTCCTAACAAGATATAACACGCTGACATTCCATTCTTGCACATTTACTAAGATAATTACTAACAAGATATAACACGCTGACATTCCATTCTTGCACATTTACTAAGATAATTCCTAACAAGATATAATAAGCTGACATTCCACTCATGAACGTTTGCTAAGATAATTACTAACAAGATATAATAAGCTGACATTCCACTCATGAACATTTACTAAGATAATTCCTAACAAGATATAATAAGCTGACATTCCACTCATGAACATTTACTAAGATAATTCCTAACAAGATATAATAAGCTGACATTCCACTCATGAACGTTTGCTTATCTTGTAGAGATCTAGGCTGGGTTTAGGAAGAAGACCTTTTCTTACACGTTGGCTATGTTTAATGCTGGACGTAAACAACAGCCACAAGTAAGGCGGAACATTGTGTGGCTGAATTCTATGAATACACTTGAGATTGTCAAAAATTATTCTATATGTAGGGGTAGAAGTTTCAGGTTGTTTTTTTTTCTTTGCTGTTCGGCAAATTACATTAGGTATTTTCCAGATAGATAGATAGATAGATAGATAGATAGATAGATAGATAGATAGATAGATAGATAGATAGATAGATAGATAGATAGATAGATAGATAGATAGAATGAATGAATAATCTTTATTTTTCAAGGGTAAAGAATTGGGCACGCAGGCCCGTCTTACATTCTGCCCTTCATCACTCCATCTTTCATTCTTCCCACACATTTGATTTAGTACAAAAATACAAATTAAATTAGGAAAAACATATCAAAAGAGTGTAAGATTTAACTACTACATTCAAAGTAAAAGAGAAGAAGTAATTAACCTAATAAAATAGCACTCACGCACACATACAAACGCAGACATATACATAAATAAAAATACATTGTAAATACAGATCTTCTAACATATGTGTTTTTTTTTAACAAACGTTAAAATAATTTCTAACAACATCTAACAAGTTGCTTTTCTAACTATGTCATTGAAGTACTTGATGGTTTACGAGCCATGTGTTGAGAGAGTGCTGGCTATTTTATGGAGGCATATAATTACAAGCAAGTAAATAATGAAACAGGTTTGAGTTAAAGGATGAAGTATTACCGATGGATTTTAAATGGTAGGGGAGGGTGTTCCAGAGCTGTACTGCAGAGTATGCAAGGCTTTTCCTGTACAGATCAACCCTGCGTTTTGGAAGAAGACAGTTTTTTAAACGCTGTTGGACAGATAGATAGATAGATAGATAGATAGATAGATAGATAGATAGATAGATAGATAGATAGATAGATAGATAGATAGATAGATAGATAGATAGATAGATAGACAGACCACCGCGCTTATATATATATATATATATCTTGCATCTTACTTCTTTCCCCTACTGTTATACGTCACGTTGGGCCCGCGTTGTAGTTCGCCGAGATGTCCTGTCTTCGGCGAGTTTTTCAGTCTCAGTAAATGATGTTATGCCACTGAAGTTGCCTCTCTTTACAATGTTCTCTTTAGAGTGGTCGACCTATTTTTCTTCCTCCTGCTGTGTTCCATTTAATAGCTTGTTTGGGAATTATGTGATTGTTTCTTCTCATCACATGACCGACATACGTCCAACTTCTTTTTCTGATCAACCATGAAACAGGTTGTTGTTTGCTCATCTGTCTGATATCTGCTTTGTTCTTGAATTCATTTCACTTTATACCGAGTATTTTACTTAGGCATTTGTTTTCTAAACAGTCTAATTTCTTATCTGTTTTTTAGCTGTTTTCCAGTTTTGGCATGTATAAATGAAGGTAGATATTACATTTGATAAAATAATCTTAACTTGATTTTTGTGTTTATAACTTTCGAACGCCATATGTTCTCAAGATTCTTGAAAGTCAATGCTGCTTTGGCAATTCGAATTCTAACTTCTTTTCTGGTGTCACCATTGTGGTCAATATAACTGCTGTGATTTTATACATTTCTCTATGTCGTCTAGACATGGATGTCTCACCCTGCCTCTTGTTCTCTACCAATGTATCACTTTTGTGTAGGTTCTTTTTGTGTATCTTCCATTCTCTCGAAGTGTCTGGTACCAGCTTAGTTTGTTATTTTCCGTAACAGTTGTTGTAAGTAGCATTACCATCGTTGGCACAAATCTGCATCAAGTTGATAGATTCAAGTACTTAGGAACGATTATAACAACTGATGGGAAATGTCACAAAGAAATAAAAAGCAGACGTGCTCAAGCCATTTCAGCATTCCAGAAAATCTTGTGTATCTTGCACACATCTTGTGCAATAGATCTATATCAGTGGAAACAAGATTCCGAGTACTTAAATGTTACATCGAGCCTATTTTGTTGTATGACGTGAGCCTCACTATCACGTTGCTTCACTCACACCAGAGAAAGAAAGACAAGAGCCTCACTATCACGTCGCTTCACTCACACCAGAGAAAGAAAGACAAGAGCCTCACTATCACGTCGCTTCACTCACACCAGAGAAAGATAGACAAGAACCTCATTATCACATCGCTTCACTTACAACTGAGAAGGAAAGACAAGAACCTCATTATCACATCGCTTCACTCACACCAGAGAAAGAAAGACAAGAACCTCACTATCACGTCGCTTCACTCACACCAGAGAAAGAAAGACAAGAACCTCACTATCACATCGTTTCACTAACAACTGAGAAAGAAAGACAAGAACCTCACTATCACATCGTTTCACTTACAACTGAGAAAGAGAGACACGCAGGAACGTCTTGTCAGCGACCATCAGTTTATTGCGTGTTTAAGATGACCCAGATGCTGACTCGGAACTCATGATGTTGGCAAGTTATGACAATATAACGTAACAAGCTGCAAATGAAGAAAAAACGTATCGCAAGATCGTGCAACAACGTAAGACAAAATTAATCAACGATGACTTCATCTTCAGCTTTCCGAGCCATTAAGGCGCATTGCTGCAGATAAAGTTCCCCTCCACCCCTCTACATTCCTAATCTTCTTTCTCCAGTTGGTGATATCAATTATTTCATATCCTCTTCTCTGTTATTTTTACATTTACGTCTTGGTCTACCCCTTGGTTTTGTTTCCTGCATCTCTTGCGCGTATATAATTTCGGTGTTCCGACCACAGATAGTAATCTTTGTCTCTTTCCTCGTCTGTCTGTCGCCCTGCCCACTGGCCTTGGCTATCACGCTTTTCCACAACTCCCTGCTCCCAGCGCTGATTATAAGCTCTGCCCGCGTTGTTTGTCCCTGCCATCTAGTAATCCCTCCAGCATTTTCTCCGTCTCCCTTGGTCTCTTTTGCCTGCCATATTTTCTGTTGTCCAATATATTCTAGTTTACCTCGCCGTAAATCGTGTCCTAAGAATCTGGATTGTCTTTTTTCTGACTTTTCTTATTGTTTGTATCGCCTCTTCAGCCCCTCTCAGAACATCCTTCTCTGATTTCTTTGCTATCTCTGGTATTCATAGCATTCTTCTAAGGAACCACATTCCCATGGCTTCAAGTTGGAGCTGTACTTCATTAGAGACTGACAATGACTCACATCCGTAAATTAAAACTGGCTCAAAGCAGCAATGGAGCAGTCTTTTCCTCATTCCCAATGACAGTGATTTATTACACCGAGTGCTCTTCTTTTTTCTGAAACATTATTTTGGCTTGCATTCTCCTGTTCTTTATCTCACTTAGGCGTCTTCCATCTGGGGGCAGCAGTGTCCACAAATATCTAAATGTGTCCACCAGTTTCAGCATTGTGCCGTTTAGTGTTATTTTACATTTATAAATCAGTTTTTTTTCCTTTGAGATGAGCAGAACTTCTGTTTTCTTCTTGTTCAAGGCAAAGCCCCTGTTTTCACTTTCTTGTATAACTATGTTCAGCAATTCTTGTAGTTATTGTTCACTCTTTGCTATTAATACCGCATATCTCAAGTTGCTGACGTTGTCTTGTCTTGTGGTATCTCCATGTAACTGCGAGCTGGTGTTCTTTGAAGCCGATGCTGTGTGGGTGTTGAGAGAGGGGTATCTTATCTTATCTTATATCTTATATCCTTCCCGTGCCGTTAGACGTCACATAGGGCTCGCAAAGTAGTTCGCCACTTTTTCCTGTCTTCGGCGAGTCTTTCAACCTCAACAAAGGATTTTATGCCTGTTAACTTGGCCTCTCTTAATAATGTCCTCTTCAGAGTTTCACGCGGTCTGCCCCTTTTTCTTCGGCCTGTTGTGTTCCACTTGATAGCTTGTTTTGGGATTCTCTGCTCATTTCTTCTCATCAAGTGACCAACATATGTCCATCTCCTTTTCCTGATCACCCGTGAGACTGGTTGTTGTTCAGTCATCTGTCTTATCTCTGCATTGTTCTTGAAGTCATTCCACTTGATGCCGAGTATTTTCCTTATGCATTTGTTTTCAAAAGAGTCTAATTTATTTTCTATTTCTTTAGTTGTTTTCCAGCTTTCGCATGCATAAATGAGGGTGGATATTACATTTGAATTGAATAGTCTTAACTTGGTTTTTGTGCTTATAACTTTTGAATTCCATATGTTCTCAAGATTCTTGAAGATTGATGCTGCTTTTGCAATTCTGATCCTAACTTCCTTTCTAGTGTCACCATCCTGGTCTATGTAGCTGCCAAGGTATGCAAATTGATTGACTTCTTCAATATCTGTCCCTTCTATGTGTATTTTTCCATTTTGATTGATGGGAATTTTATTATTTTTGTTTTGTCCCTGTTAATTTCAAGTCCTATTTTGCTAGCCAATGAAGACAGGCTATCTGTTTTTTCTTGCATGGAATTCACATTAATACTGATAAGAGTTATGTCATCAGCAAAATCAAGATCTTCTAGTTGGGTCCCATGTACCCAGTCAATACCTGTGTTACCTGTGCAGCATGTTTTCATTATGAAGTCTATTGAGGGGTATGGCAGCTATTTTATCAGTCACGAAGTATAGCTAAAAAGCAAGGGTTGTGCAATGCTTCTTTGGGAGACTCCACCACTAATGGGGACTATGGCGACCCCTGTCCCGTTAGCCAGGCTAGGCCTGTTACTAGGGGTACCAACGGAGAGGTGGGGCAGGGTCTTGATCAGCTATGCCTCGCTAACCCTGACGCTAGCTTTAGGTCGCTGATTGCCATATCTGACGTCTTCACCACCTGGTCAGCTTGCATCCGCCCACTGATACCAGCTAGTTCATCTATATGATGCATGATATTCTCACTGTAGAGGGAAATTAAATCAAGAGACAGTACACATCCATGACGCACTCCGAGTTTAAGTTCTCGATATTTGCCAATTTCTTGTTCTATCTTTATTGCTGCTGATTATTGCCAAAAGATGTTTTCAATAATTCTCAGGTCATTTCTGTCTATGTTTAATTTTTCTAATATTTCCAATACTAGGTTGTGCCTTATTTTGTAAAACGTTTTTCAGTAATCTATGAAACACAAATACTGTGTATAGATCAGTTTTACGTTCTGTGGCTCTTTCTGAGAGTATTTTTAACATAAATATTGCTTATGTGTTCTACCCTTTGACAACTCCACATTCTGCTTCAGCAATCTCTGGTTATATCTTATCTCGTACTTGTTGCATGATTATGTGAAGCAGAATTGTGGTGGCGTGACTCATAAGACTGATTGTTCTACGATCTTCACATTCTACTGCACCTGTTTTCTTTGGTACAGCGATAAATATTGGTTTTATTAGAACACTTGGTATACATTGTGGAAGTCATTCAAAAGTTCAGCTTTTATTTCTACTTTATATTGCTCAAATGCTTCCAGCTCTTCTTTGGTTGTTGTCTGGACCTGGTGCTTTATTATTCTTCATTTGGTGAATGGTTTCTATGGCTTCTGCTGCTGTATATGAGGTTCCTCACTGTTACTTTCAGGGTTTAAATAAGTTCTCTCATAACAGTATAAATCACCGAGTTGTAGTGCAGGCTCCTACACTTTCCCTCAGCAAACATCAAAACTGTCGCCCGGCTTGAGCTGCCTAAATATGCTACAACACGTAGGAAATCCAGCTACCTGAAAATAATATGTCACATCACATAAGAACTCTGGCTCCTGTAAATATTATGCTATAACACATAAGAACTCCAGCTACCTCTAAATATTATGCTATAACACAAAAGAACTCCGGCTCCTGTAAATATTATGCTATAACACATAAGAACTCCAACTACCTCTAAATATTATGCTATAACACATAAGAACTCCAGCTATCTATAAATATTATGCTATAACACATAAGAATATCAGCTACATCTTAAATATTATGCTATAACACATAAAAACTCCAGCTATCTCTCAGTAGTATGGTTTAACAAATAAGAACTTTAAAGTAGTATTAGTTGCGACTGAGGAGGCATAGTATAATTACTGTACTCACCTAAATCCGTATTCTACTGGGTGATTAATCTTCATGTGGAGTACAGTTTTCATCTTAGAAATTACTTCTTGTTGTTGGTGTTATAAGTCAACCTATTTTTCTCTGTTACACACTAAGAAAATCCAACAAGACTCCCAGGCTTTCACTCCACAGAATAATACTGATACAACCACTTAACTGAACTTGGTAGTCTCCCACCATAACAAAACTTGTCAAACAGTGAGAGTTCCAACAAACCCAGTGGTGTAGTTTATATATTCAGACAACACAAGTTTATTTATGGGAAAAATGAGGGGTGAAATTATGAGGATGGAAACGTAGCCGTTAGGCTGGACAGAATTCACAATGACAATGCCCGGCGTGAGAGAACTCTACGCCATATGGGCGAAAACCTTACAATGTCCTTAATACAAATAAAACCATACTTACAACGTTTTCACCCGAACAAACCTCAGCTATCACAAAACAAAACTGAATCCTACATCTCAACTACCAAAAACTGCTACTACTGAAAAACTCTACCTAACCGAGACACCATCTACATCAAAACTAGTAAGGTTCTTTTTTCATTCCATGCTCTTTGACATTCAGCTATCTTCCTGTTATTCAAGGCTTCATTAGTGTTACTATGTGCTTTGATATTCTCAGTGTTTGGGTTGTGCTCCATTTTTTTTCTCTGGTCTCATATAGGTCGTTATTCAGCTTCTCCAGTTCTCTGCTCTAGTGGGGTTTGTAGTTGTTTCTTGTGTCTCTGGGTATGTACTTCTTGGCAGCTTCTCCAGTTCTCTGCTCTTGTAGGGTTTGTAGTTGTTTCTTGTGTCTCTGAGTATGTACTTATTGGCAGCTTATCCAGTTCTCTGCTCTTGTAGGGTTTGTAGTTGTTTCTTTAGCCTCTACGTATGTACTTCTTATCAGTTTCTCCAGTTCTCTGCTCTTGTAGGGTTTTTAGTTGTTTCTTGTGCCTCTGGGAATATACATCTTAGCAGTTTCTCCAGTTCTTTGCTCTAGTAGGGTTTGTAGTTGTTTCTTGTGTATGTACTTCTTGCAGCTTCCAGGATTATGTTTGTTAGGACTATCACACTGTGGGTTATGTTGTTGATCAGAGTGATCTGCAGGTATTGCTGGGGTGTTTCCTCCTTGTATTGGTCCACGTTTGCTTTTTTGAAGTTCCAACAAAGTGCCATGTCAGGTTGTTTTGGACACTCTTCTCCGTAGATTTTGAGTGTAACTGGCACATGATCGCGTAAACATAGTTGTGTGATGACTGTTCTGTCTGTATGTCCATGTATGTCGTATGTTACTTCCCTCTAGTTGTATGTTGACTGTTCTGACTGTAAATCCATGTATGTCGTATGTTACTTCCCCCTAGTTGTATGTTGACTGTTCTGACTGTAAATCCGTGTATGTCGTCTGTTACTTCTGTCTAGTTGTATGTTGACTGTTCTGACTGTAAATCCGTGTATGTCGTCTGTTACTTCCTTCTAGTTGTATGTTGACTGTTCTGACTGTAAATCCATGTATTTCGCCTGTTACTTCCGCCTAGTTGTATGTTGACTGTTCTGACTGTAAATCCATGTATTTCGTCTGTTACTTCCGTTTAGTTGTATGTTGACTGTTCTGACTGTAAATCCATGTATTTCGTCTGTTACTTCCGTTTAGTTGTATGTTGACTGTTCTGACTGTAAATCCATGTATTTTGTCTGTTACTTTCCCCTAGTAGTGTGTTGACTGTTCTGACTGTAAATCCATGTATTTCGCCTGTTACTTCCGCCTAGTTGTATGTTGACTGTTCTGACTGTAAATCCATGTATTTCGCCTGTTACTTCCGTTTAGTTGTATGTTGACTGTTCTGACTGTAAATCCATGTATTTCGTCTGTTACTTCCGTTTAGTTGTATGTTGACTGTTCTGACTGTAAATCCATGTATTTCGTCTGTTACTTCCGTCTAGTTGTGTGTTGACTGTTCTGACTGCAAATCCATGTATTTCGTCTGTTACTTTCCCCTAGTAGTGTGTTGACTGTTCTTACTGTAAGTCCATGTATGTCGTATGTTACATCCTTCTAGCTGTATGTTGACTTTTCTGACTTTAAGACCAATTATGCCGTCGTTTACCTCCTTCTAGTTGTATGTTGACTGTTCTAACTGTAAGTCCATGTATGTCGTCTCTTACTTTCCCCTAGTTGTCTGTTGACTCTTTCGACATTATGTCGATGTATGTCGTCTGTTGCTGCAGTGAGGTCAGACTTGCTTGGTTTTTTCCATGCCCTGGAACAATTGGTTATTTTATCGTTTCGTCGGTTAATGAGTGTTAATGTGTTTTCTGTCTTTCAGTCTTCCAGTTCTTCTCCTCTGTGGTTCAGCGTCTCGTAGCCCCAGCTTGGAGAGTGGCTGTTGAAGTATCCAAAAAACAAGGTATTTTGTGCTTTCGGCTTTTATTTTGTGAAGCTGTAGGGCTGTGGCAGGAGGACTGTAGCAATTTGTAATGTGTATGTCTCCACTGGTTAGGAGGAGTTTCACTGTTAGGTATTCCAGTTCACCTTCTGTGGATCTGCTAATTTCTAGAAGCTGGGACGGATGTTCTGAATAGAATCGGTATTCCAACTTTTGGTCTGTTCGGGCTGTCATGTCGAAAGCACTTGTAGTCTCGTATGGAAAGCCTGAGTGTATCTCTTAGATATGTTGACTGCAGAGGACGTCTATGCCGTTTGTTGTTATAATATCTAGCACTTCGATTTTATTGTCTCGCACTCTCTTTCCATTCCAGGGAGCCACTGTGAGTACTGGACTGTTGAGTTTTCTATCTCTGGTCTGTCACTGTGAGTACTGGACTGTTGAGTTTTCTATCTCTGGTCTGTCACTGTGAGTACTGGACTGTTGAGTTTTCTATCTCTGGTCTGTCACTGTGAGTACTGGACTGTTGAGTTTTCTGTCTCTGGCCTGTCACTGTGAGTACTGGACTGTTAAGTTTTCTGTCTCTGGCCTGTCACTGTGAGTACTGGACTGTTGAGTTTTCTATCTCTGGTCTGTCACTGTGAGTACTGGACTGTTAAGTTTTCTATCTCTGGTCTGTCACTGTGAGTACTGGACTGTTGAGTTTTCTGTCTCTGGCCTGTCACTGTGAGTACTGGACTGTTAAGTTTTCTGTCTCTGGCCTGTCACTGTGAGTACTGGACTGTTGAGTTTTCTATCTCTGGTCTGTCACTGTGAGTACTGGACTGTTGAGTTTTCTATCTCTGGTCTGTCACTGTGAGTACTGGACTGTTGAGTTTTCTATCTCTGGTCTGTCACTGTGAGTACTGGACTGTTGAGTTTTCTATCTCTGGTCTGTCACTGTGAGTACTGGACTGTTGAGTTTTCTATCTCTGGTCTGTCACTGTGAGTACTGGACTGTTGAATTTTCTGTCTCTGGCCTGTCACTGTGAGTTCTGGACTGTTAAGTTTTCGGTCTCTGGTCTGTCACTGTGAGTACTGGACTGTTGAATTTTCTGTCTCTGGTCTTTCACTGTGAGTTCTGGACTGTTAAGTTTTCGGTCTCTGGTCTGTCACTGTGAGTACTGGACTGTTGAATTTTCTGTCTCTGGCCTGTCACTGTGAGTTCTGGACTGTTAAGTTTTCGGTCTCTGGTCTGTCACTGTGAGTACTGGACTGTTAAGTTTTCGGTCTCTGGCCTGTCACTGTGAGTTCTGGACTGTTAAGTTTTCGGTCTCTGGTCTGTCACTGTGAGTTCTGGACTGTTAAGTTTTCGGTCTCTGGTCTGTCACTGTGAGTATTGGACTGTTGAGTTTTCTGTCTCTGGTCTGTCACTGTGAGTATTGGAATGTTGAGTTTTCGGTCTCTGGTCTGTCACTGTGAGTACTGGGCTGTTGAGTCTTCTGTCTCTAGCCTGCCACTGTGAGTACTGGACTGTTGAGTTTGGTGACTCTGACCTGTCACTGTGAGTACTGGACTGTTGAGTTTGGTGACTCTGACCTGTCACTGTGAGTACTGGATGTTGAGTTTGCTGGCTCTGGCCTGTCACTGTGAGTACTGAACTGTTGAGTTTGGTGACTCTGACATGTCACTGTGAGTACTGGATTTTGAGTTTTCTAGCTCTGGCCTGTCGCTGTGAGTACTGGATGTTGAGTTTCCTGGCTCTGACCTGTCACTGTGAGTACTGAATGTTGAGTTTGATGGCTCTGACCTGTCACTGTGAGTACTGGATGTTGAGTTTGATGGCTCTGGTCTGTCACTGTGAGCACTGGATGTTGAGTTTCCTGGCTCTGACCTGTCACTGTGAGTACTGGATGTTGAGTTTCCTGGCTCTGACCTGTCACTGTGAGTACTGAATGTTGAGTTTGCTGGCTCTGACCTGTCACTGTGAGTACTGGATGTTGAGTTTGCTGGCTCTGACCTGTCACTGTGAGTACTGGATGTTGAGTTTGCTGGCTCTGACCTGTCACTGTGAGTACTGAATGTTGAGTTTGCTGGCTCTGACCTGTCACTGTGAGTACTTGATGTTGAGTTTGTTGGCTCTGACCGCTTTTCTGATAATTTCAGGCCGTGGTGGATGGTGTGGGAGGGTAGTTCTCCTGATTGGTTGTTTTGAGGCGCGAGATTCATTCCTTTTCCTTCCCGCCGTGACGAACCCGTGTCCAGAGATGCGACTGTATCAAGAACATTCTTAACCTCGTAAGAGCGTGTGTGTCATGTTTTACGCAGGTACTGCGCCGCAGCCAACACCCTCCGTCTTCGGCAGGCCAGGGGGTCCCAGACAAGGGGGCTACATCGTACACGTGCTCTCAGTGCTCGGCATTAGTTTACAGTCCGTTTCTTAGCGCGACAGTTTTTAATTATCCGGTAAATTTGGTTAGAATTTCCCCACCAGAGAATATTTTAGCGAGGTCCTGGCAATCCCGTCTTGATAATATCATTAGATTATAATCCGTGTCCGAAATATTACGAAGTGTTTCACTATTTCACAGCGTGTAGTAAACTCGACGCAAATCTGACCGGAAGTCTTCAGACATCTGTAAATATTGTGCTGTAACACATAAGGACTCCAGCTACCTACAAATATTATGCTACCACACATATCAACTCCAGCTACTCGCATATATTCTGTCTCTACTTGCCTCTCTATATTCTTGACGTCCCTACATACCTCTATATATTCATGTTGTATCTACATGCCTCTCTATATTCTTCTTGTATCTGCATGCTTCTCTATATTCCTGTTGTCTCTACATTCCTCGCTATATTCATTTTGTCTTTACATGCCTTTCTATACTGTTGCTGTCTCTTCATGTCATTCTGTATTCATGATGTCTCTACAAGCCTCTCTATATTCATGTTGTTCCTACATGCCAGTCTATGTTCTTCTTGTAACTGCTTGCCTTTCTATATTCTTTTTGTCTCTACATGCCTATATTTATATATATATATATATATATATATATATATATATATTCTTGTTGTCTCTACATACCTTTCTATATTCTTGTTGTCTCTACATGCCTCTCTATATCCCTGTTGTCTCTACATATATCCTTATATTTCTTTTGTCTCTACATATTTCTCTATATTCCTATTGTCTCATAATGTATCTCTATATTCACGTTGTCTTTACATGCCTTTCTATATTGTTGCTGTCTCTTCATGTCACTCTATATTCATGTTGTCTCTACATGCCTCTCTATATTCATGTTGTATCTTCATGCTTATGTTGTTGTTGTCTCTAAATACAATTCTATATTCTTGTTGTCTCTAAATGAATCTCTACTTTCCTGTTTTCTCTACATGTCTCTCTATATTCATGTTGTCTCTACATGACAGTCTATGTTCTTGTTGTAACTGCTTGCCTTTCTATATTCTTTTTGTTTCTACATGGCTATATATATTCTTGTTGTCTCTACGTGCATTTCTATATTTTTGTTGTCTCTACATGCATCTATATATTCCTGTTGTCTCTACATGCCTCTTTATATTCCTGTTGTCTCTACATACATCCTTACATTCCTTTTGTCTCTATATTCCTATTGTCTCACCATGTATCTCCATATTCACGTTGTCTTTACATGCCTTTCTACATTCCTGTTTTCTCTATGTGTCTCTATATTCACATCTTCTCTACATGCCTTTCTATATTACTGTTGTCTCTACATGCCTTTCTATATTAATATTGTCTCTAAATGCCTATCTATATTCCTGTTGTCTCTAATAATATCCCTATATTCCTGTTGACTCTACATGCCTCTCTATATTCACATTGTCTCTACATTATTTTCTATATTCATGTTGTCTGTACATCCCTTTCAATATTCATGTTATCTCTACATGTTTCTCCATATTGCTGTTGTCTGTACATTCCTCTATGTATTCTTGTTATCTCTATCCGCCTATCTATATTCTTGTTATCTCTACACCTCTATATACTTTCTTGTTATCTCTACCTCTGTTTATATTCTCGTTGTCGCTACATGACACTCTATATTATTGTTGTCTCTATGCATCTATCTATATTCTTGTTATCTCTACCCGCCTATCTATATTCATGTTATCTCCACACCTCTATTTATATTCTCGTTGTCAATACATTACACTCTACATTATTGTTGTCTCTATGTATCTATCTATATTCTTGTTATCTCTATCCGTCTATCTATATTCATGTTATCTGTACACCTCTATGTATATTCTTGTTATCTCTACACCTCTATCTATATTCTCGTTGTCTCTAAATGCCACTCTGTATTCTTGTTGTCTCTACACTTTTATATATATTCTCGTTATCTCTAGACGTCTATTTGTACTCTTTTTATCGCTACCCGCTTCCTTATAATCTTGTTTCCTCTACTCGCCCATCTTTATTCTTTTTATCACTACACCTCTGTCTATATTCTCGTTGTCTCTACATGCCAGTCTATTTTTTTGGGTCTCTACTGGCTTATCTATATTCTTGTTATCACTACCCGCATCTCTATAATCTTGTTATCTGTACACATCTATCCATAGTCTTGTTATCTCTACACCTCTATCTATATTCTCGTTATGTCTATATGCCACTCTATATTCTTGTTGCCTCCATATCTCTATCTATATTATTGTTATCTCTGCCCGCCAATCTATAGTCTTGTTATCTCTACACATCTATCTATATTCTTGTTATCTCTACATATCTATCTATATTCTTGTTATCTCTAACCGTCTATCTATATGCTTGTTATCTCTACACCTTTATATATATTCTTGTTATATCTACACCCCTATCTCTATTCTTGTTATCTCTACACATCTACCTATAATCTTGTTATCTTTACACCTCTATCAATATTCTTGTTATCATTACCCCTCTATCTATAAATCTTGTTATCTCTACCTGTCTATCTATATTCTTATTACTTCTATAGCTCTATCTAATTTCTTCTTATCTCTACACTTCTATCTATACTCTCGTTGTCTCTACATGCCACTCTATTTTCTTATTATCTCTACACCTCTATCTATATTCTTGTTATTTCTACACCACTATCTATATTCTCGTTGTCTCTACATGCCATTCTATATTATTGTTATCTCTAACCGCCTCTCTATATTGTTGTTATTTTTACACCTCTATCTATATTCTCGTTGTCTCTACATGCCACTCTATATTCGTGTTATCTCTACCCGCCTATCTGTATTCTTGTTATCTCTCCTCCTCTATCTATATTCATGTTGTCTGTTAGTACTGTTTGGATCGGTCGTTTCCAATTAACAAAAGTCTGCGGGGCCCCTACTCTTTAAAAATCCAGGTCACAGACCCCAGTATTTTGGAAAACTCTCATCTTTTTGTGGTAGCCATACGTTCTCAGTGCAGAAGAATTTTCTTTTCGTAAAACATGGACGCCGTTTAATGAGTAAAAAGTTCAGGTCACTAAAAACACAGGACAAGTGTAATGAATTTTCAAACTGGCAATAATTTAGTTTAGAAATAATAGAAAAATAGACAGCAATTAACATTCCAACCTGTTCTAAAAACTGAATTGAATGTTAAATATGCAACAACTAATCAACCTAAGCATGGTAGGAGAAATCGTGCATATTTTTATTCCGAACAATCGCTTCCACGTCTGGTTCAGTATATCCTATTTTTAATCTCAAAGGATTGACGTCCTCTCTATTTATGTGCTTGTTCTTTATGTTTCTGTCACGGACGCTCAAGACAGGTTCCGTGGACCACCAAACTGAGAACCACTGGTTTAGATCATTCAGCCAGTGCTACATTCCTTTGACATTTTCTTTTGTACTGCTTCCTCACAAATACTGTTTAATCATTTACTTTTCCCACCTGGGAATCTCTCTCAGGCATGTTTCTGCTGATAATTATTGTGTAGTTTGATTAATGGATTCCCATCTTTCGTCAATGTCCTTGTATTGATTATTTTCTAGACACTATTCGTCTTTTTTATTTCTTCAATATACGTCTGTCTTATATGTTCTTCTCTTAGTTCTTCTCTAAGTTCTTCTCCTAGTTCTTCTCTTCGTTCTTTTCTTAGTTCTTCTCTTAGTTCTTCTCTTAATTCTTCTCTTAGTTCTTCTCTGTCTACTACATTCTTTGTTCAGGTTCTTTTGCTGTAGAAGATCTTATGAGTTTCTTCTTCATTTTTACTCCAACCAAGAAATGGTCACTGTGACATTTTGCTCCTCTGTTGGATACTTTTTGTATCTCTGTTGTTAATTAGGACACTAATAGACATCTTGAGGCTTGAATCTAGGCTTTAGCATCATCACAATCTGGCCACACCCAAATATGCTCTGTTCTCTATTTCAGTAACCACCGAAATGTATGACCATGTACCAGTCAGATGTTGGTTCTGACAACCTCGAATTCTGCCAACCATCCATCCTTCTCCTCCTTTCCCATCCCGCCCACCTCTAAACTTCATCCTCCGTAGATATATATTGACGCATGGCCTTTCCTCCACCTGCACCAATTTCTCGGCCACTGACTTCAATATATCCGTCCTGTCCAAAGAGATAATGTCTGCTGTAACAGAGTTACGGGCAACATGGTCGGCTACTTCATTGCCTGTCACTCAAGTATGTCCTGGGCACTATATCCACGTCAGTTTGGTGACACTGGCTTGTAGCAAGAGCTGACCCATTCATGACGTAGCAAACCCGCCTCTGTTCTGGGAAGCTTTGAGAGTCTGTCATCGTACACGTCATCGTACACGTCATCTTGTTAAACTAGCCAGGACAGGGGCTTGGTCACTGCCCCAGTTCTCATCTACATGCTCATGTCCTCGTGTAGAGGGCCCTTGCTGTACCACCAGTCTGCCTGGCCTATAGACCACAAAGCCCCATCTACTCTTTTTGCCTTTCAGCACTGAACCGTCCGTGAAGATGGCTGAGACATGTGGTTGAGCATGAAGGTAAACAAAGGTTCAGTATTAGACTCCGGCGTCATTGTATTCAGGGCAGCCCCGTAAATTCCCCCCCCCCCCCCCCGCGTGCCGCAGCATACATCCAAGTGTGTGAGTGTAAACGAGATCCTAATTGCACAGTCAGTCCTGAGATGACCACTCTGGTGAGCTTTTTGGTGTCACTCTCGCTTCTGTCCACTCTGCTCCTGTTGTTATATCATTCTCAGCACGCACACAGCTCTGAGGGATGTTTCTGGCTCAGTCATCTATAGTGTGCTCGGAAAATAACTGTGCACTAACCCAGTATCGATTCAGGTGTAGTATTCTCCACCATACAGTATAAGGTCTGCGGCAGGTAGATTTGGTTAGATACCGCAGACATTAATATATCACACCAATAACGGAATCGATATTGAGTTAGTGCCAGTTACTTATGGAACACCCTGTATTAACTACCAGGTTTAATACGACAACCTTTCTTTACTGCCAGTGATTTATGAAGGGGATGAGCTGTTTTGCCGACCACATTGAGATAAGCTTTGACCTGTACAACTTTGTGTCTAACCCCCATATCAGGCAGACCCGGGAGATAACTCATGCTCATAGTCTGAGTATCTCTGGTGTAACCCAGGACAGTCCACAAAGTCTGAGCATCTCTGGTGTAACCCAGGACAGTCCACATAGTCTGAGTATCTCTGGTGTAACCCAGGACAGTCCACATAGTCTGAGTATCTCTGGTGTAACCCAGGACAGTCCACAAAGTCTGAGTATCTCTGGTGTAACCCAGGACAGTCCACATAGTCTGAGCATCTCTGGTGTAACCCAGGACAGTCCACAAAGTCTGAGTATCTCTGGTGTAACCCAGGACAGTCCACATAGTCTGAGCATCTCTGGTGTAACCCAGGACAGTCCACAAAGTCTGAGTATCTCTGCTGTAACCCAGGACAGTCCACAAAGTCTGAGTATCTCTGGTGTAACCTAGGACAGTCCACAAAGTCTAAGTATCTCTGGTGTAACCTAGGACAGCCCACAAAGTCTGAGTATCTCTTGTGTAACCTAGGACAGTCCACAAAGTCTAAGTATCTCTGGTTTATACCAGGACAGTCCACAAAGTCTGAATATCTCTTTCGTAACCTAGATCAGTCCACACGGTCTGAGTATCTCTTTCGTAACCTAGATCAGTCCACACGGTCTGAGTATCTCTTTCGTAACCTAGAACAGTTTACAAAGCATGAATATCAATTTCGTAACCCAGGACAGTCCACACAGTCTGAATATCTCTTTCGTAACCTAGAACAGTCCACATAGTCTGAGTATCTCTTTCGTAACCTAGAACAGTCCACAGAGTCTGCGTATCTCTGGTGTAACCCTGGACAGTCCACAATGTCTGAATATCTCTGGTGTAACCCTGAACAGTCCACAAAGTCTGAGTATATCTGGCGTACCCCTGGACAGTCCACAAAGTCTGAATATCCCTGGTGTAACCCTGAACAGTCCACAAAGTCTGAATATCCCTGGTGTAACCCTGAACAGTCCACAAAGTCTGAGTATCTCTGGTGTAACCCAGGACAGTCCACATAGCTTCATTTTGAATTCTCTCATATCTATCAATCTTTGTAAAGAGTGTACTAATAGACATGCATACACATGTGCACATAAATATTTAACACGTTATAGTAATTAATATTTATTCTATATACATGTTTATAAATGTAAGAAAAATATGATGTTTATAAATGTAAGAAAAATATGATGTTTATAAATGTAAGAAAAATATGATGTTTATAAATGTAAGAAAAATATGATGTTTATAAATGTAAGAAAAATATGATGTTTATAAATGTAAGAAAGACATTTTCGTTACAGCATGAAACTGCGCTAGAACATTCATTTTCTGTACTACTATATTGTTTGTTTCAATTTTCTTTTGCTAAAGTGAAACTGTAACGTGTTGAACTAAAAGCTACCACTAACCACGTG
Organism: Achatina immaculata; assembly: GCA_009760885.1. Taxonomy (NCBI): domain Eukaryota; kingdom Metazoa; phylum Mollusca; class Gastropoda; order Stylommatophora; family Achatinidae; genus Lissachatina; species Lissachatina immaculata. Next base: position 762,900 of record CM019698.1, read on the forward strand.
TTACAAGTACTGGGCCAGGTGTTGGCCTACTATTGACGTGTATCGCACCTACTATACGAACGGTGTGTAGATGTGGTACACAGCAAATAACTAGTTCTGACTCTTGGATACTTCACGTCACTATTACAGAGGATACATTGACTTACTGCTTCACACGTGACAACAACACGTTACATTAATATACTCCATGTAACAATAACAACCCACATAACAATAACATATCACTACAAATCAATACACTGATATGGCCAGTACATGAGTAACAGCTCAACTCAACAGCTCAACTCAACACCACAGTTGGCACACTCAACATGAATCCAAGAGCACATGATTCAGCAGTTACAAAACTCAACAAAAATTTAATGATGAAGACCCCATTTGTAAATGAGTGCTGTAGATGGATGAGGACTGGAAACTGATGAGACAATCACAAACTAATAACAGAAACACGGTCCGGCTATGAACATCGCCATGAGACACTGACACTGTCACACAACATCAAAAACATTCTAACTTCATATTCACCAAAACTCCAACATACCATCTATCACGAATCCATTCTATGTCCACAGGGACGAATCAACTTACAAAACTACATAGCAACTCTAACACAAGTTTTTGTCCTGAGAAGGACAAACAACCAAAAACTAACACTATGAATCAACCCATTCTAGCAAACATTCCCGAACAAACTCTAACATACGTTATTGTCTTAAAAAGGACATGAAATCAGAAACTTCCACTACGAATCAAATCATTCTAACAGACGTCCCAGAACAATTCTTAACATACAACCTCTTTCTTCAAGAGCTCGTAACGAAGTTTCTTTCGGGAATCCCCAAGCTCATAGCTTGTGCTCAATCAGCCAATCAGAGAAAGGTGGTAACTTCCAACGTGCTCGCTTAAACAGCTGAGTTATGGTCAAGACTTTTGACCACAACAACAGGGTTTCTAATCCACATTCTGCAACAAAAGAAACATTCTGTCACAAAATATTGTTATAAGAACGTTTGAAATAATTTCACTGACTTCTGTACTATCCTCTTTCCTATCCATATTCCACAACATCATTACAGCTCGTAAGTATTTCAATTCATAGAATGCAAATATGTAGGACATTTTTGTTAAATAGATATACCCAACTTTTATCTCAGTATACCTTTTAGAACTAATACATCTCTTGCATTACTGAAACTATCAGAATCAGAGTTATCTAAAATTTAAATTAATTTTTCTTTGCACAATTATTTTAACTATTCGTTCTCTAGTCTCTGCTTCTTTTAATGTCTAAGTACTATGATATCTGTGTACGAAACTGGTTTTTATTTATTTAGTTAATTACTGCAATTTTCAACAGTGTTAATAAATTAACTTTGTGTACTGACTTTGTTTGGTGCAAGTTTTGGTGGAAAATATTTTCTTGGTGTTGGAGAGATGTATCTCAGTAATAAAGTTGTTCTGCTTTTTTATTTGATGAAAATAGTTTTAGGATATTGTAATTGATTGTTGGTGGAGGATGAACTGGAATGAAAGATGAAGGATTAATTAGGAGTTTTGGATATATGTTACTTGCATGGGGGTAGTTGATTTAAGAGTAACTGGCCATGAAGGTAAAGACTCTGGGTTAAATGTTAGGTCGGGGACGGGCAGTGTGGAACTGGGGGTCACGTGCAGCTGTAGCGTGGGTCCCATTCCATCTGTAGGCTAAGGATTAGCAGTGCTCCCGTAACAGAGTAGCGTGGGTCCTATTCTATCTGTAAGCTAAAGATTAGCAGTGCTCCCGTAACAGAGTAGCGTGGGTCCCATTCCATCTGTAGGCTATATACAGGAAACTCTCTACAGTAGAGAGCAGAACAACACAACTCCTTCAGATCATCAGAGGAAGTACCCCCTCTCAGACATACATACATACATACATACATACAGACGTGCATACACACAGACATACATACACACATACATACATACATACATACATACATACATATGAAGGAGGATTTATACGTTCGCGACCTAAGGTACAACGGTATATTTTTGGACAACTTGTTTCGGTTATTTCTCAACATGGAAGAAGCTAGTTTATTCACTTATTCCAACGATCCTAGAGCATACGGATCCCTTCTTTGTAAAAGCCAGCATCTTGTGCCAGTAGAAAGTGGTCTACAGCATGACGTCATCATCTGAAGCAAATATGGACCACTGATCTCTTTTTTGAGTTTGGTAAACAGGTAAGAGTCAGAAGGGGCCAAATCTGGGGAATAAGGAGGATGTTCAAGAAGCTGGAAGCCGCATTCATGAATGGCAGCCATTGCCACCGCCGATTTGTGAACTGGAGCATTGTCTTGCTCAAAGATGACTCATGTCATCAATTTCCCTCAGCGCATTTCTTTCTTTTTGACCTGCAGTAGCTTCACAAGATTAACGTACTAGCCCCTGGCGACCATTCTGCCCTTTTGAAGATAGTCTACCGGTAGCAATTATGGTTACCGTTCTCTGTCTTCCTGGACAGAGATCATCTTTCAGACTCCCCCTTCCATGTTTGAATTGAGCTGCCCATTTCTTCACTGTGCTGTAGAAGGAGCACTCTCCCCTAGAATCTCTACCATATCCTCATGGAGCTAATTCGATAATAAGCCCTTGATGCTGCTGTAGCGAATGACTGCTCGATGAGAAATTTTATCTATTTTCTCAATGTCTGCAACCTCTTACCATTTCAGTAACCTGTAAAAAAAAATACTTGCAGTTAATTTCTTGAAACTTGGTGTTTAATCTTATATTAATATGATCTACAAATGCACCTAATATCAGCTGTGTGTTTCAAGTATTTGTACCTTATGCCGAGAACTTATCGATCACCCCTCGTACATACATACATACATATATACATAATACATACATACATACATACATACATACATACATAACATACATACATACATACATACATACATACATACATGCATGCATGCATACATACATACATAAATACATGCGTACATACACAGATTCAAACATTCATGCAAATAGACATACATACATTCATAAATATATTCATTCTAATTTATTTTGTTATATACTGAGTTTTCCTGAAATAGCCTTCTTCTTAGAATGAAAATTGTCCATGTTTCAGTATACAAATAAAGTGTTCTTCAATATGATTTCGCTGAATTACTGTTTGATTTGAAAAAAAAAAACATTGTTTAGAATTTTCTACAATGGAAATATAACCATTATATACTGAACAGCTTTTTAGTTAAGTTTTTCTTAACTTTTCCGTGATATTCTAAAACATTAATACAGAGGGTAAGTGATTTTTCTTTTCAGAAAATAAGAACATGAAGTCCTTTCTCTCAGAGAAAAGTAGAACAGAAACAGTAAGACATATTGGCATGACTGACATGTTTAGACAACTCTGACAGCAAATACAACTACTTGACTGAGTAAAATACTGCTTATATAAACATTCTAGATTCTGTCGTTCTACATTTACTCTTAACATATTTGAAAGTTGTATAAATCTGATATTTTCATAAGTTAAGTGAATTTATCATATCTTTATCTCTGCTGCACTAGACAGACAGGCAGACAAAAGGACAGAGAAATACAGACAGACTGACATACAGAGAGGCAGACAAACGTACTCACAATAGGACTCAGAGACAGATGGATGGATGGATGGATGGATGGATGGATGGATGGATGGATGGAAGGATGGATGGATGGATGGAAGGATGGATGGGTGGATGGATGGAAGGATTGATGGATGATTCTGAAAGAAAGGATTTTTTTAAGCACTTAAGAAATACTTTGAGAAACCAGTTTACTAACATAATGTAATGCTAATATTTCACAACATGAATACAGGAGGTTAATATTTTAGTTTATTTTTCAGATTATAAATATGTACAACTTTCTGTTCAAATGAATTATATAACACATATTTATTCCTATCGCGACCACATTTACATATTTTTCAGAATCAATATATCTGTTTTGTTGTTTAAAACGTTCGTTATAGAATTATAAATTTTGTTGACAATATTCACTTGTTTTACTTATTTTTATTATTTCGCTGCAGTCTCTCTAAAAAGAAAAACAATTACTTAAATGAAGAAGCTGAATCACTTCTATGACTCAGTACTAAGAAATTGGCAGACAGGCAGACGGGCGGACAGACAAACAGAGAGACAGACAGACAGACAGACAGATACATAGATAGATAGACAGACAGACAGACAGACAGAGAAACAGAATGAATGAATGAATGCATGAATAATCTTTATTTTTCAAGGGTAGATAGATAGATAGATAGATAGATAGATAGATAGATAGATAGATAGATAGATAGATAGATGGATAGATGGATAGATAGATAGATAGATAGATAGATAGATAGATAGAAAGAAAGATAGATAGATAGATAGATAGATAGATAGATAGATAGATAGATAGATAGATAGATAGATTGACAGATAGATATCTAGATAATTGACAATACTTATGTACATACACATATACCAACAAACATATATCCTAGCATACATACGTATGTACGTAAAGTACGACAATTAAATAATGAGACTTATATTATTATTGCCGAAACAAAAATGTTATCTATGAGGCATATAATGGAATCTAAAGAGCCAACCTTATTCTATGATACAGCAGCATTTCATCGCCGCCTGATAAGCAAACGACAAACAAGCCGCCATTTTGTTGACCTACTCAGGATGTACTGTTATGTAATCAGCATCTAACTAAAGGATAACTCTAATATTCTGTTTACAACTCGAAAACGTGCCGTTGAAACAGTTAAATTGATGAGACAGGTATATGGGGAAATGTTTAATCTCGTGCAGAAATTTTCAGGTAGTATTAACGATTCAAATTGGTGGAAACGATTACAAATGCAATTAGACATGGACGCCCAATTTCTGTTCGTAATGAGGAACACACTGCAAAATTCAGAGCACGGATACAAGAAGATCGCTGTTTGACTGTGAGCTGATGGCAGATGAATTGTGTGTTATCAGAGAGACCATTAGTAAAATGTTAGTGGATGTTACTTGCTGCTTTGTACCACATGCGTTTTCTGATGACCAAAAACATCAGCGTGTTGAATACGCAAAAGACATCATCGAAACGCGTCTCAGAAATAAACATTTGTTAAATTTGATTGTTGCAGAGGATAAAACATGAATTTTCCAGTATGATCCTACAACTAAACGCCAAAGTGCTTAGTGGAAATCATCATCATCCCCAAAAGGAAAAACATTTCGTCATCAAATGTCTAAAGTGAAGGCAACGTTGGTGTTCTTCTGCGACAGCAAAGGAGTTAATCACAAAGACTTTATTCCAGAAGGACAGACTGTCACTGCGAAAGTTTATTTAACTATTTTGAAACGCCTATTGGAAAGGATTCTCCCAGTCCGGCCCGAGAATTCAACAGCTGGCAGTTTTTTCATTCTTCATGATAATGCACCAGCTCACCGGGCGGTAGTTGTACAGAAATATTTGGCCCACAAACAAGTGTGTAATCTCAACCATCCACCCTATTCCTCATATTTGGCTCCCTGCGATTATTTTCTATTCCCAAAATTAAAGTTACCATTGAAAATACGCTTCTTTGACTATACTGATAATATCCAAAGGGTCGTAACATCGAGTTTATTCGCCATACCAGCAGAAGAAATTCACCTCTGTTCCTGTGTTTGCTAGATCATACCAGTCGATATATCAATATACAAAGGGCTTACTTTGAATAGAATACAAGTTATATGTTCAACTGTTGTTTATTTCATTTTTTATGTAATTACTCTCATTACTAATTGTCGGACATTGTATATAGACAACTTTATACATGCATACACATCTTACCTACATCCTTCCTGTGCCACTAAACGACACATAGGGGCCGCATGGTAGTTCTCCAAGATTTCCTGTCTTCGGCGAGTTTTTCAATCTCATCAAGGGATGTTATGCCCACTGAACTGACCTCTCTTAACAATGTCCTCTTTAGAGTTTCACGTGGTCGACGTCGTTTACTTCGGCCTGTTGTGTTCCACTCGATAGTTTGTTTGGGGATCCTCTGATTGTTTCTTCTCATCACACAACCGACGTATATCCATCTTCTTTTTCTGATCAGCCATGAGACATACGTAGTGTGAGGGGAGGGGTATGTTTGTCGGGACGTGGCCGACTTCGATGTCTGGACCCACGCTCTGTTCGTAATTCTGCTGTGTATGCAAATGAAGTTTTGAGCACGTGATCGAGAGAGAGGAGAAGCGGAATGTGCTAGATTTCTCCAGATAAGACTAGTCCCGTCAAGGGGTATGATATATATATATGGAAATAGAAAATAAGAGTAGCAGTTTCATTTTTCGTTGTGGTGGCTCCAAAAATTGTGTGCGCGATATGATATTTTTGTATGTGCGCGGCCGCGCAAGCTGAAGGGAGCAGTGGTCTTGAGTATGATTGTCTTGTCAGCTGTGATCTCAGAGTGCAGCTCGAGCCGCCTCTATCGTGTCAGTTATAAATGTCTGTGAATGTCAGTGTCAGGTGATGTCCAGTCCACACATGATGTCAACAGTCATAAGATGACCTTTTGATTGATGTATTAGTTGTACCCTGGCTTTGCAGATGTAAGTCTTAATAATATGTTAGCTTCAGAAATATATTTGATATAGATTTGATGGAATGTTATTACTGTTTGTAACTCATATGTGTCTCTGTGTGTATACACTGATAGGGCGACATGTGTGAGGATAATATGTTAGCTTTGAGCCATGCGATATATATGTAATATGTGTTATATTTTAGTATTTCAAGGGTTGTTTGTTGTAGTGTAGTGAATCCCTTAAATGCCTGTGTGGGGATACGGGCTAAAACTCCCTGGTGGAGTTTTGTTATGTTGATCTCATTTCTGACGAACAGGAGAGCTGTAACAAGGGAAACGTTGAAGTTTATTCATTCATTCATGTGCATGTCCTCTGCGGAACTTTGTCTCCGTAACAGCACTCCTATAGGCCTGTTGGTTGTGAGGAGGATTGCCTGCTGCTGATGCATCCACTGAAGATCATCAACGATGTCTTGCAGCCATCTTCACTTGGTCTTCCTCTTTTTCTTTTCCCATCATGTACCCTTCCAAGACGGTCTTCTCTGGATTATTATGATGTTTAATGTGTCCAAAATATTTAAGTTTTCTTTGTTTGATCCTCTTTACTAGTAAGTCTTCTTCAATATTAAGTTCTTGTAGTATGTATATATTTGTTCTTTTTTGTGTCCATGATATTTGAAGAACTCTTCTGTAGCATTTACATTCAAAAGTATTTATGTGTTTCTCAGCTGTTTTGTTAAGTGTCCAGGTCTCACAGGTATACGTTGCCATGGGAAAGATGCATGCCCTTAAAACTCTTATTAAGTTGAAGCTAGGTATCATTTAATGTAAGAATATGTTATGCGGAGTTTTGTGTTGGAATATTTTTGTTAGTGTTTATATAGCTATATTAGTAATAAAGTAGTTTGTTGCTGGTTTGATCACACAGTGTGTTAGAATTGTGTTTTGCTGTTGGTGAAGAATGTGTGTGTTGTGTGATGAAGAAGAATGTTATCAGAAGTTATAAGCTAACAAGGGGGTGGCTGATTTAAGCAGAACGTCCATGAAAAACAGATCCTGGGTTGAGTGTTGGTTGGGGGCTGGCAGTATGAGAGCAGGGGCCGCGCGGAAGCTGTAAAGCGGGTCCCACTCCAACTGTAGGCTACAGATTAGCCGTGCACCCCCCAACTGTAGGCTACAGATTAGCCGTGCACCCCCAACTGTAGGCTACAGATTAGCCGTGCACCCCCCAACTGTAGGCTACAGATTAGCCGTGCACCCCCCAACTGTAGGCTACACATTAGCCGTGCACCCCCCAACTGTAGGCTACAGATTAGCCGTGCCCCCCCAACTGTAGGCTACAGATTAGCCGTGCACCCCCCAACTGTAGGCTACAGATTAGCCGTGCACCCCCCAACTGTAGGCTACAGATTAGCCGTGCACCCCCCAACTGTAGGCTACAGATTAGCCGTGCACCCCCCAACTGTAGGCTACAGATTAGCCGTGCACCCCCCAACTGTAGGCTACAGATTAGCCGTGCACCCAACAGAAAGCAATAAGGGTTAGATAGTCGGGATGTCAGAGAGGCAGGAAATTGTGATTTCCACCCAAGCCACAAGGCTGGTTGTCATATCTCCTGACCCAAAAGAAGAATTACAAGACCCCCTGGACTGTAGTCCAACACATGTAATGGGGGCTTAATAAACAGAAGAATTTATAAGATTGAACACACACATATCACAAATAATAGTTTACAATATAAACACACATAAATCTATACATATATAACTATATATACATACACATCGATACATAACCATATACACATATAAACAAAGTTTTCAAGCAAATTACATTTCTTTATATTACATCATTTAATCGTATTTATAAAACATACTATTTCTAGATACCCGTTTTGTATACCCACAAACCGCTTCACCCAGTCTTCTAAGAACTTTTGCTTTGTTTTAGAAGCACCAAATTTTATATTTTTAAAATGAAATTGAAAGGATGTTATAGGAGCTTTAAAACTAATTTCATTAATATATTTCATATCTTTCTTTTATGTGAATGTATTTCAAAACATGAATGTAGTTAGTAAGTATTTTGTCACAAAATATTGTGTTTGTATATATTTAGTTGAAAAGAAGCATACTTGAAACAATTAGAAAATATCACTTGTTAAGTGACACAGTTTTTACAACAAACCTAAATATTGTACTATTTAATATGTCAGTTAAATTGTTATACACTTTGGTTTGTTCATTAGAATTCTCCCATGTACCTAGTCCTATTGTTAAGTGCTATGAGTGTAATTATTCCATTATTTCTATATCACGAAAGCACAGAATACATAGGGAGATTGGTAGGCAGACAGACTTCTTCTTCTTCGGCTTTCCAAGCCACTAAGGCTCATTGCTGCAGATAAAATTCGCCTCCATTCCTTTCTATTCCTAATATTCTCTTTCTGCAGGTGGTGACACCAGTTTCTTCTATATTTTCTTCTATGTTGTCTTTCCATCTCTTTCTTGAACTACACCTTGATTTTGTTTCCCTCATTTCTTGTGCATACATAATTTTCAGTTGTCTGTTCTGTTTTATTATTTCTACATCTCCCAGCCAGAGTAGTCTGTTCAGTTTAAAGAAGTTTATAATTCGTTGGCATTTAAATAAGCTGTTCAGTGTTGTTTCTAACAAGTGCTGAATGACTATGACTGCGTTGAAGTTGTATGATGAATCTAACAAGTGCTGAATGACTGTGACTGCGTGGAAGTTGTATGATGAAGGGCAGAATGTTAGACAGGCCTGCGTGTCCAATTCGTAAAACTTAGAAAAGAAAATATGTTCGTTCGTCCGTTATCCATTGTTGGTATCCTTTGTGGGCCCAAAGATTGTTCTTAGTGTCTTGTTCTCAAAGATCTGCAAGTGATGTTCATCTTTCTTTGTTGTAATCTACGCTTCCGATCCATACATGATGGTTGGTCTTATTACAGTTTTGTAGATTGTTATTTTGGTGTGTTGGGACATGATTTAGGATTTTAACAGGTTTTGCAAGGAAAATATAGTTTATTCCATATCTGTACTCTGCTTCTATTTTCCCTGCTTACTGTATTACTTCTTTTGAAGGATGTGTCTAGATATTTGTTTGTTTCTGCTTTCCTAATAATCATATCTCCACCATTTATATAATCTGGATCATTCTGCCTCTTGTCTCTTGATATGTTCATACACTCTATCTTCTGTTATTTAGTGGTCAAGACCACTTTTAGTGCCACATCTCTCAGGTGTATGCAGGTATTGATGACTTCTTGCACAGTTTCCCCCACTAGATCGATGTCATCAGCGTATCCTAGTATTTTAGCTTGTTCTTCTGTACTGCTTTCTTCTTTCATTTTTATGATTACCTTTTCTAGTATTAGGCTGAATAGTAATGGAGATAATGTATCAACAGTTCTTATAGAGAAGGGTTCTGACTTTCGTCCTTTTTATATTACTATATTTTGTGCATCCTCCATGTATATTATTGTCAAATTTATTAATTTATTAGTTATATCGGACAGACAAAAAGACAGTGAGATAGGCAAACAAACTGGCAGACAGAAAAAGCAGGCAGACAGAGAGACAGACAAAAAATGACAGGGAGATATGCAGACAGACAGGCAGATAGGCAGACAAACACAGAGAGACAGACACACAGAGAAAAAGACAAGGAGAGAGGCAAAAAGACAGACACACAGACAAAAAGACAGAGAGATAGGCAGAAAAACAGACAGGCAAAAATATAGAAACTGATCTCTCTATTGGATTTTTTCTGACCATATTTCAAAAAACTTTCGTACAGCTTGTAAGTACTTTCTCACAAAAAATAAACACGCAACACCTTTTGTCAGAAATGTATGTCAACGACAGTGTAGCAGTTTTGGTTTCGTTTACATAACGTTTTTACATATGGCTTTTTCACTACTTAAAATATCACATACAAAGATTTACAAACTCCAACCAACATTTTATTATCATATTTATGTTATTAACTATGGGTGTGTTATGATACTTTTTGTTTTTCTTGTTTAGAAGTGCTAATTTTAGTTTTTAAACTACGAAGCCCAAAACAGACAGACAGACTGACAGACAGCAGGCAAGTGGACAGAATGATAGATAGGGATTCATACATACACAATACATACATGCTTAATTACGTATATTCATTCAATCATACAAAGAATTATAAAATGTTACAGTAATTAATTCTTGGCATTCTCCATTGAACACTTTGACACTGAAATTTAACTTTTTGTTACGTATTAGAAATTATTAATGTAGACTGTAATTAATCATGAGCTGATATAAACAAAGAACACTTTTTTAAAAAAATGTATAAACTGAAAACCTACTATTGTAACACGTGCATCTATACACTATACACAACATTACAAATTACATCAATGTCTGAAATAACAATTACATTAGAAAACATAAAAACTATAACAGTTACATTAGAAAACATAATAAAATATTTTATGATGCACTTGTTATATTTCGTTTTCTTCTATTCTGTATCTGTTATATTTTGTTATGTTTTATTATGTAACTGTTATATTTTATTATGTTTTATAATGTAACTTTTATATTTTGTTATGATTTATATTTGTAACTGTGATATTTTGTTATGTTCTATAAAGTAACTGTTATATTTTGTTATGTTTTAAATGTAACTGTTATATTTTGTTATGTTTTATAGTGTAACTGTTATACTTTTAAATTTTATTATGTAGTTTGTTACTACATAATAAAATTAAAAAGTATAACAGTTACATTATAAAACATAATAAGCATCAACGTTTGTTTCTCTCGTCCCTGCATGTTTCTGCTGCACAAATGTCCGCCTATTTTTAAATGTTTATGTAACTTGGTTGTTCAGTTTCCAAATAGACTGATGAGACAAACAGTCAGACAGACAAACAGGCAGACACACAGACAGATATAGAAACAAACAATATATAGATAGACACACACACATACTTACAGGCAGGAAGATAGAAATACAGATAGACTGACAGACAGAAAGAAAGACAGAATGATAGATTGCTCATATATGCACACTTGCATAAAAATTTAGAAACACACATGCATACATAATGTAACAAATAGATACTTTCATACATAATACATACATATATACATGTATACATTCATACGTACATTCACAGACACATACACTACATACATACATTAACATTTTACTAGCTAATAGTACTTAATATACCGAAGATAGCGTTCGAATGTTTTTATTATACTAATAAACTTTTCTTTCAAAATCATTTCTCAGAATTATCGTTTGATCTGAAGCAATTTCTTACACTCTTCTACAACGAAAACAGGTTGATCAGAATAGTGGAAATAATTTCCTTAAAGTCTGTATTAACTTGTTCTTGCTATATACAGGCTGTAAGTGACTTACTTCACAAAATATGTATTTATTGCACATAATATTCGCAAAAACTCTGATTGCTTCACTATTCAAATTATTAGCTAGTCATACGAAACTTCATCTATCGTTTGCTTATATATATATATATATTTTTTTTTTTTTTCACTATTTATAGTCGTCTACCACACAGAGAAAGGAATTGAAAAACTAATTATGTCAGTCCGTAAGAACAGCGAAGAGCAAAACCTCTATTTTAATACACATAAAATTAAATTGATGACAACTGACAAAACAAACGAGGCCAATGAAATATGTATCAGTGAGGAAACACTGGAAGAAGAGAAGAGTTTTGAATATAGTGGGCACAACAAGAAGAAATATATATCTATACTGCAGGAGCTTAATATTGAAGAAGGTTGGCTAGTAAAGAGGATTAAAGTGAGAAATGTTAAATATGTTGGACACATTAAATGTCATGATAATCTAGAGAAGATCGTCTTGGAAGGATACATAATGGGAAAAAGAAAGATAGGAACATCAAGGCGAAGATGGCTGAAAGACATCGTTGAGGATCTGTAAATGGATGCATCAGTAATAGCCCATCTTGCTCACAACCGAAAGGCAAATTGAGTGCTGTTTAGGAGGCAAAGTTATGCATGGGACATGCAAATGAATGAATTATTGAACCAGAGAGACATGTTCTTGTGCTTAATAAAGAAATGAAGAGGTAACTTTAGTTTCAAAATTCGGTAGCATGAGACACACAATCAGACAAACAGGCAGAAAATGCTCAAAAGTGTAGAACAGTGCAGTCTCTTTCAAAATGCAAGCACTTTCAATATAATCTTTTTTCTGGTACTCACCTTTTTAAATGTTTTAATTTTCATTATTATTGTAACGTTTTATATAACACGTTTTTCCGGGAAATTGGGCAAAGATCCGGTAAAACACTGCACTAAAGATGAAAGAACATATTCTTCTTATGTACCCACAGATTTGTAACATCTGACTTCACGTAATGTCTAGAAGATGCATGACATCTGACACAATCTAAATCTTATATATCTTATTTCCTTTCCGTGACGTTAAACGTCACATAGGGCTCGAAAGGTAGTTCGCCAATTGTTCCTGTTTTTGGAGAGCTTTTCAACCTCATTAAGGGATTTTATGCCTATTAATTTGGCCTCTCTTAACAATGTCCTCCTTAGAGTTTCACGTGGTCTGCTCTCTTTTTCTTCGGTCTGTTGTGTTCCACTTGATAGTTTGTTGTGGGATTATTTTCTAATCGTTTCTTCTCATCACGTGACCAGCGTATGTCCATCTCCTTCTCCTGATCACAAATCAGACAGTTTGATGTTAGCTCATATGCCTTATCTCTGCATTGTTCTTGAATTCGTTCCACTTGATGCCGAATATTTTCCTTAGCCATGTGTTTTCAAAAGTCTAATTTCTTGTCATTTTATTTAGATGTTTTCCAGCTTTTGCATGCATAAGTGAAGATGGATATTACATTTGAATTCAATAGTCTTAACTTGGTTTTTATGCGTATAACATTTGAGTGCCATATGTTCTCAAGATTCTTGAAGATCAATGTCGCTTTTGTAATTCTAACTTCCTTTCTGATGTCACCATCCTGGTCTATGTAGCTGCCAAGGTATGCAAATTGACTGACTTCTTCAACAGCTGTCCCTTTCATGTACAGTTTTCCACTTTCATTAATTGGACGTTTCATTTTTTTCCTTGTTAATGTGAAGTCCTATTTTGCAAGCCAGTGAAGACAGGCTATCTGTTTTTTCTTGCATGGAATTCACATTGTTACTGATAAGAGTTATGTCATCAGCAAAGTCAAGATCTTCTATTTGGGTCCCATGTACCCAACCAATATATGTGTTACCTGTGCAGACTTTTTTTTCATTATGAACACTATTGCAATTCCAAAAAGCAATGGAGATAGTATACATCCTTGTTTCATTCCTGTTTCAATCCTGTACCATTCGCTCAATCCTTCTTCTATTTTGACTGCACAGACATATCCATTGTAGAAGTCCTTAATGATGTTGACAATTTTAGATGGTATTCCATATAGACATAAAATTCTCCATAATGATTCTCTGTGTATGCTATCAAATGCCTTTTTAAAGTCTATGAAGTTCAATATTAATGGTTTCTGCTTGTCAATACGTTCTTCAAGTATTATTCTTAGGGTAAAGATCTGGTCGAGCCAGCTTCTCCCTTTTCGAAATCCTGCTTGTTCTTCTCTCATTCCAGTATCCACTATATCTTTAAGTCTATTCAAAATGACCTTGCAAAATATTTTTCACACTAACATTATCTGATACTAAGGTACTCCTCTCCAATTGTTACAGTCACTAAGATTACCTATTTTGATATTTTTACAATGATTCATTTTTCCATTTTGAAGGAACCTTTTTTCCTTTCCAAATCTTATTAAACATTCTCTGTAGTTGTTTCATATTGTCACAATTGATAGCTTTTAATATTTCGGGTGTTATTTCATCTTCACGTGCAGCTTTGTTGTTAGCCATTAAATTCACTGATGTTTCAATTTCATGCAATTTAATTTCATCTAGGTTGACAATTAGTTGTGGGGCTGGTAAGTCGATTTCAAGGTTTAACAATTCTTTTTGGTGTTGTCGATTACGTATTTCTTGGAAGTGTTCAGCCCATCTTTGCTTTTGGTCTTTATTTGATGTAATAGGGTTCCAGTTTTGCTAAGGATTAGTCTTCCCTTTGATGTAATAGTACCTGTTAGCCTCTGCTGTATGTTATATAAAGTTTTGCTATCTCCTGTTTTTGCTGCTTTCTCTGCCTCTATCTCTATATTGTCTATATATTTTCTTTTATCCATTCTAGCTGAACTTTTTACTTTCTTGTCTATTTCTTTGTATTTTGCATTCGCCAGATTTTTTCCAAGATCTGTTTTTACACTTAACATGGCTAATCTGGCTGTTTGTCTTTCGTGTAAGTACTTCCATGTGTTTTCTGATTTCCATGCTTTTCTGTTTGGTTTTCTTAGTCAGCGCTTACTTTTGCTGCTGTGATTACGGCTATGCTGTACGAATTCCATAACTCATCTATACCTATCTCCTCTTCTTCACTGGGTGTTGTGGAATGATTGGCAAGTTTCTGACTGAAATTAAGGTTTGTATTATCTTCTTGTAGACTGTGGCTGTTTATCTTTCTGTGTATTGATTGCTTGTGTTGGGTTTTCGGTTTTCGTCTCGTTTTCCCTATACACAGATTGTGATCACTGTTGACATCTGCACCCATATATGCTCTTACAACTATCGGAGATGCTCTGTATTGCTTTCTAACACAAACAATGAGCTATCTAGTTTCTATTTCTATCATCTGGAGATATCCACGTTGTTTTATGTATATCTTTGTTTGGAAACGTGTGCCTCCAATGACCATGCCCTTTGTTAGACATATTTCAATCAATCTTTCTCCGTTATGATTAACCATGTGAGTTCCTTCTTTCCCCATTAATTTTTCGACGTCGGTGGTATCTTTCTTTACCTTAGCGTTGAAGTCTCCCATAGGAATTAGGATGTCGTGTTTAGGGACTTTGTTAATGTATTGTAATTGTTGATAGAAATTGTCTTTTATCTCCTCATCTGCAACGTTCGTGGGTGCATAACACTGTATTTTTGTCATTCTTCCGTGTCTTGGGATGTATCGTGTTCTTATTATACGACTATTCACTGGTTCCCATTCTACAAGGCTCTTTGCTGCTAAATTTGACATAATAATATCTACCCCATCTCGATGTTTACCGTCGTTTCTGCCGGAATGTATTATTAACTTACCGTTTTCCTCGGATCTTTTACCTGCTTCTGGCCATCGCATATCACAGATGCCCAGTACGTCTAGGTGGTATCTCTCCGTTTGTCTGATTACCTGAGTAGTTTTATGTTAAATGTTACAAATCTTCTATTTGTTAGATAATCTCGGCTGTTACAAGTCGTCTAGTTGTTAGATTATTTCGGATTTGACGAAGTTGGGCATACGGCTAACAACCGTATCTTGGGACCTATCTAGAGCCGAGTCTAAATGAGAAAAAAAAAACTTGTTATGGAAACTCGCAACGAAATCAACTGAGCATCAAGTATGCCAACTCCGAAGAGCTCAAAGAATACATTCGTCGTCCCTAAACACGTGACAAAGATTGAATTATGGACCTTAATAACAATGGCAGCACCAACAAAAACTACTCAGGTCATCGACGAAATGGAGAGATACCATCTAGACATACTGGGTATCAGTGAAATGCGATGGCCAGAAGCAAGTAAAAGATCGGCGGAACACGGTAAGTTAATAATACATTCAGGCAAAAACGAAGGTAAACACCGAGATGGGTAGGTATTTTTATGTCAAACGTAAGAGCATAGAGCCTTGCAGAATGGGAGCCAGTAAATAGTAGTATAATAAGAGCTCGATACAATCTAAGACACGGAAGAATGACAGTATGATGATGCGAAAGACGACTTCTATTACCAATTACAACAAATCATCAACAAAGTCCCCAAAACACTATAACCTAATTTCTATGCGGAACATCAACTCTAAGGTAGTGAAAGATAACTCCGACGTTGACAAAGTAACGGGGAAAGGAGGAATTGACATGGTTAATCAGAACGGAGAAAGATTTGGATATTTGCAGATGATAGAACTAGAAACCAGATAGATCATTTTTGTATTAGAAAGCAATACAAAATATCTCTCATAGATGTAAGGGCTTATAGGGGTCCAGATGTTAACAGTGATCACAACCTGTGAATAATGAAAATAAAATTAAATTTGAAGAGCCAACAAAGAAATCAGTACACAGAAAGATAAACAGCAACAACTTTCAAGAAGAGAATACTAACAGTAATTTCAATCAGGAACTTGCCAATCATTCCACAACACCCAGTGAAGTTGAGGAGATAGGTATAGATGAATTATGGAATACTTACAGCACAGCCGTAATCACAGCAGCAAAAGCAAGTGCTAAACTAAAAAAAAATAAATAGAAAAGCATGGAAGTATATACATGAACGACGACCAGTCACATTAGACATGTTGAATCTCGGAAAAGATCTGGTGAATTCAACATACAAAGAACTAGACAAGAAAATAAAAAGTTGAGCAAGACGAGATAAAAGAGAATACATAGACAACATGGCGAAAGAGGCAGAAAAAGCAGCAAAAACAGGAGACAGCAAAATTTATATAACATACAAAAGAGGCTAACAGATACTATTAAAGAAAGACCAATCCTTAGCAAAACTGGAACCCTATTAACATCAAATAAAGACCAAAAGCAAAGATGGCTTAACACGTTCAAGAAATACTTAATCGACAACACCCAAAAGAATTGTTAAACCTTGAAACTGACTTACCAGCCCCACAACTAAATGTCAACCTAGATGAAATTAAAATGCGTGAAATTGAAACAGCTATGAATTTTATGGCTAACAAAAAAGCTTCAGGTCAAGATGACATAAAACCCAAAATGCTAAAATCTATCAATAGCTACAACATGAGACAATTACAGATAATGTTTAACAATATTTGGAAAGAAGAAAAGGTCCATTCTAAATGGAAAAAAAGGAATCATTGTTAAAATACCAAAAATGGCAACATTAGAGACTGTAACAATTGGAGAGTAGTAACCTTAATATCAGTTGTGTCAAACGTATTTTGCAATGTCATTTTGAATATATTTAAAGATATAGTGGACACTGCAATGAGAGAAGAACAAGCAGGATTTCGAAAAGGGAGAAGCTGTCTCGACCAGATCTTTACTCTCAGAATAATACTTGAAGAACATATTGAAAAGCAGAAACCATTAATACTGAACTTCATAGATTTAAAAAGGCATTTGACAGCATACACAGAGATTCATTATGGAGAAATTTAAGTCTATATGGAATACCATCTAAAATTGTCAACACATTAAGGACTTCTACAATGGATATGTTTGTTCAGTCAAGACAGAAGAAAGGATGAGCGAATGGTTCCAGATTGAAACAGGAATGAAACAATGATGTATACTGTCTCCTTTACTTTTTGGGATTACAATATACTTCATAATGAAAACATTCTGCACAGGTAACACAGGTATTGACTGGGTACATGGGACCCAACTAGAAGAGCTTGATTTTGCTGATGACATAACTCTTATCAGTAACAATGTGAATTCCATGCAAGAAAAAACAGATATGCTGTCTTCACTGGCTAGCAAAGTAGTGCTTGAAATTAACAAGGACAAAACAAAAATAATGAAAATTCCTCTCAATCAAAATGGAAAAATACACATAAAAGGGACATATATTGAAGAAGTCAATCAATTTGCATACCTTGGCAGCTACATAGACCAGGATGGTGACACCAAAAAGGAAGTTAGGATCAGAATTGCAAAAGCAGCATCAATCTTCAAAATCTTGAAAACATATGAATTCAAAAGTTATAAGCACAAAAACCAAGTTAAGACTACTCAATTCAAATGTAATATCCACACTCATTTATGCATGGGAAAGCTGGAAAACAACTAAAGAAATAGAAAAGAAATTAGACTCTTTTGAAAACAAATGCCTAAGGAAAATACTCGCCATCAAGTGGAATGAATTCAAGAACAATGCAGAGATAAGACAGATGACTGAACAACAACCAGTCTCGTGTGTGATCAGGAAAATGAGATGGACATATATTGGTCACGTGATGAGAGGAAATGATCAGAGAATCCCAAAATAAGTTATAAAGTGGAACACAACAGACCAAAGAAAAAGAACCAGACCGCGTGAAACTCTGAAGAGGACATTATTAAGAGAAGCTAAATTAAAAGGCATAAAATCTTTTGATGAGGTTGAAAGAGTAGCCGAAGACAGGAAAAATTGGCGAAATACTTTGCGAGCCCTATGTGACGTTTAACGGCAAGGGAAGGTTATAAGATATAATATAAGATAATTTAACGAACAGACGAGTTGTAATATGTGATATAATCTAACGACTATATGTTTTGAAACATCAGCCACAACCTGGCATAATGTAATATCTGGCATAATCTGGAAAAGATTATTTATAAAAAAAGAAAGAAACCGCGATAATCTAAAGACTACCGATTTCTAACATGGAACATAATCTAACCAAACATTTGATTTGTAACATTTAGCACAATCTAAAGATTGGATGATTTGGCTCATTTGACATAACTTAACCTAAAGATCTTTTGCAGAATCGGAATAGTCTAACGACTAGAGAATTTGAAACATCTAACATAATCTAACGACTAGACGAGTTTTACTTTTAGGTATAATCTAACGAATGTATAATTTAAGCCTTCTCTTCAGCTTACTTCTTTATATCTTATCCTTATCATTGTAAGGATATCTTAGTGCTCATGGCGTCTTCTTCTTCTTCTTTTTCTTCTTCTTCTTCTTCTTCTTCTTCTTCTTCTTCTTCTTCACACTGCCGATGATGCATGGTACCCTGATTTTTGCGATGCGCCTTTTGGCTGGGTACCTCTGACTTCAGCACCTTTCCTTGCTAGGGCAGACTGTGGTCTTACTCGGACTGCCAGGAAGACAGTGGTATAGGCTGGCCTGGCAAAAACCTTGTTTTCCAGCCTCTGGTGGCTGTACTTAAGCCTCTTCATGTCAGAAATATTGGCTGGCCAGACGGCTTTGAGACAGTTCCACAGAGACACTCCGACTTTGGGATGAGGAATCCGATGAGTGCTTCAACGATATCCATTCTCCGCCACCTATAGTCTACTGACTCTGTTTTGTTTACATCATTCTGATAGCCATTGTTGTAAAGACCCATGGGCTTGTCACGTCCTGGATTCATTGGTTTCACACCAGACTTCCCTCATCCCCGCCAGAGATCTCCATGTCCCCATCCGTCCACCAACCTGACATTACATTTTACAAAAATAACAGTTACATTAGTGTTGATTGCTACAGGTTTCTGGGCCACAGAGGTAGGTCACCGTTTTTAAGCAGATCTATGCTCCCTGTTTCATAAAGACTATCTTAAGATAAGTGTGCTCTTAACACAGTTGTTCCCAGGGGAGGGGGTGCTCATGGCTTATATCGGTAGTCTTTATTTAACTGAGTTAAGTGCCCAATGAAGTACAACTATGCCTGTAACACTCAAAACCAACCTCTCCCAATAATCCGCAACCCCAGGTTCTTGCTCTCTCAACGATCCACAACCCCAGGTTCTTGCTCTCTCAACGATCCACAACCCCAGGTTCTTGCTCTCTCAACGATCCACAACCCAAGGTTCTTGCTCTCTCAACGATCCACCATCCCAGGTTCTTGCTCTCTCAACGATCCACAACCCCAGGTTCTTGCTCTCTCAACGATCCACAACCCAAGGTTCTTGGTCTCTCAACTGGTGTCTATATCAACTACCAAAAATGACTTTGTGCTGGTGAATTAACATCTCAGTCATCTCCAACTACACCAACAACAAATAAACTACTCAAAATGCATAAAATGATCAAGGCAAAAAATGTGTTATTTAATCACAAAACCAGCACGCCACACACATTTACATCAGCTAACATATAAAAACACACAAACAGAACATGTAATTCAACAACAGTTAACAACAACATAGAAAATACTGGCATGCTTATGAAAATCAACATGTTCAAGCAAAAGTCGCCAGTCTACGGGAAGCTACTACTTAATTCACATCTCTTATAAATCTCTGGTCTCCTTTTCAACATGCAAATGCATATCAACAATTTATCAAGAATTAGCCACACTCTCTTACACATCCAGGAGTTCCCTGCCAACTCAGACATATACCACATATACCCATTACTCTGCCTGCATCGCCATCTATAAAATAAGGGCTTTGGGGGAACCAAACCAGGCTACCTCCTATCTCCCACAGACGGATAGATGGATGGATGGATGGATGGATGGATGGATGGATGGATGGATAGATAGATGGATGGAAAGATGGGTGGGTGGGTGGGTGGGTGGATGGATGGGTGGATGGATGGATGGATGGACGGACTGGTGGATGAATGGATGAATAAATGGATGGATGGATGGATGGATAGATGGATGGATGGATGGATGGATGGATGGATGGATGGATAGATGGATGGATTCTGAAAGAAAGGGAATTGTGTTCGAATTTCAGAAATTCTTTGAGAAACGTGATTATTAAATTAATTTTACCTTATTATTTCAAAACGTGAGTTCAGACAGTAAGTAGTTTATTTTATTTATGAAATATACATTTGTATAACTTTCTGTTCAAATAAATTATGTATCAGATGTTGAACAGTATTGATACTACATTTACACAAGTCTCAGAATCAATCAATCTATTTTACTGTTTAAACCCTTTATGACAGGATTATATAAAACTTCACATAACGTTTTTTGCCCCTCAAGAAAAATTATTTCTATTCTTCTACTGCAGTCTCGGCATAAGGAAACATGTAGATATACAGAGGTACAGACAGAGAGAAAAATACATAGATATATAGGAAGACAGACAGACATACGCACGGACGGAGAGACAGAACGATAGACGAGCGGAAAGATTGAAGGGCAGATATAGATAGACAGACAGACATACAGATAGATAGATAGATAGATAGATAGATAGATAGATAGATAGATAGATAGATAGATAGATAGATAGATAGATAGACAGACAGACAGACAGACAGATAGATAGATAGATAGATAGATAGATAGATAGATAGATAGATAGATAGATAGATAGATAGATAGATAGATAGATAGATAGATAAGTGACCAGGGCACATGGGGCTTCCGCAAGGGTTTACCACAAACGCCTGTCTTTTGCCTTTTTTCTGCTCTTGCCCAGTTGAGCCCTCAATTGCTCAACATCCTTTCTGTTGTTCTTCTCTTTGTCTCTTTTGGTCTACTCTTACTTCTGTTCCCCTGTGATGTCCATCTTGGTGCTATTTTTCTTAGTGAGTTGTCAGTCATTCGGAGCACATGTCCCAACCATCGCCAGCGTCTTTCCTCAATAATTGTTGTCAGTGGCTTCATCTGCATTTCTGCTAATAAGATGTTATTTCTTATGGTGTTTGGACAACGTATTTTTATAATTCTTCGTAAACATTTAGTCTGGAAAGAATTCAACTTGTTTTCTATGGTGTTGTGCTTTTCCATCATCCACCTCCATAGAGTAGTACACTTAGAACATTACTCTTTAATATCCTGATTTTCGTCTTTATGCTTAGTTTTTTAAATCTCCATTTAGTCTGCAGCACTGGAATTTTTTCTGCTCTAGTAGGTCTGCTGTTGATGTCCTCTATGCTGTCTCCATTTACTGTTATTACTCTACTATCAAGATATACAAATAAGTTGACCTCCTCTACTAACTTGCTGTCTACTCTGTGTACATTTCTGTTGTTTACATTTTGCTTCATTATCTTTGTCTTTCCTACGTTGATCTTTAGTCCTATGTTGTTTGCATTCTGAGTTAGCTTGTTTATTTTATCTTGCATATCTTTGTGGCTGCTTGATAGTAGACAAATGTTATCCGCAAAAGTCAAGGTCCTCCACCAATGTGTCAAAGGTCCATTGTAATCCTCTGCGTTTGTCTGATGTTACCTGCTTCATTAACCAGTCTATTGACAAGATACATCATGTTGGTGATAATACACATCCTGGCTTCACTCCTGTTTGTACCCTAAAGCTGCGGGAGATATGTTCTCCACAGATCATTTTCCACTGAAATTCCTCGATGACATTTGATGAGATTTACTCTCTTATAGGGAAGGCCATGCCATCTAAGAATTTTCAACAATGCATCTCTTTTGATACTGTCAACTGCTTTCTGGAACTCTATAAACAGTGCATATGTTGTGCTATGCCATTCATGTGTCTGCTATAATATTTGTCTAAGTACAAATATGTGGTCTGTGCATGATCTTCCTTTCCTAAATCCTGCCTGTTCTTTCCGAAGTTAAAGTGCTGGTATACATATGGTGATGGTTACTTTGTAGAATACTTTGCTGGTGAGTGGCAGGACGGTAATGCCCCTACAGTACCCGCAATCTCTGACGTGACCCTTCTTTGTTAACTTTACTGTAAGGCCAGTTTTCCACTCATCTGGATCTTTTTCTAGATCCCAAATTTATTGTAGTATTCAGTTAGATTTGTTTCGGGCGTTTCTATGTCTTCTGCTTTCAACATCCCTGCAGTCAGTTCATCTTCACCTGCTGCCCTGTCTAATTTTAGCTTCTTTCTCACCTCCTTTACTTCACTTATTGTTATTGGTTCTGTACTGACGTTTAGTTGCGTTTTTGCTTCTGATATGTCTATTGTTTGTGGTCCTTGTGTTTTGTTTAGTAGGGTGTTAAAGTGTTCCCTCCATCTTTCAATTTTTTTCTCCTTCTCCACTAACCAGTTGTCCCTTATGTGTTCTTACTGCACTCTCACATCTTGTGCTAAAGTTACCTGTCATCTGTTTTGTGATTTTGTATATGGTTTTCATGTCATTTGTATCTGCTGCTATCCCTGCTGCTTCTGCTAAGTTGTCATAGTATTGACGTTTATCTTGACGGCATGATTACTTCACTTCTTTGTCTTTTTGTGCACAATTACTTAAAATTTGTTCTTTTAATTTTTTGATTTGGTGTTCATTAATTTCTTATATTGATTTCCTTTCTTTATTCTATCTTTTCCAATGTGATCTTGCTTATCCATTCCTCTTTTCTCCGTTTCCGATATCCCATCACATCTTTTGCTGTTTCCTGTAGTATTTTACTGAATATCTAGTAGTGACATGTTTGCTTTGTCTTGTAGGACACTGAAACAGTTTTTAAGTACTATTGAGAATTAATTCCTTGTTTGCCAGTCTTTCAGTTTTGCAGTATCAAAGCGCACATTTCTGTGTTTTCAAACGTTGGCTTTCCTTAATTTTAGTTTTATTTTTGCTACCAGAAGGATGTGATCACTTCCTACATCTGCTCCTTTCCATGCTCGCACATCTTGTAGTGATCGTTTCCACTTGTTGTTTATTAGTATGTGATCGATTTGGTTTTCTGTAGTTTTATTTGGGGACCTCCAAGTCACTTTATGGATGTTTTTATGTTGGAAAATTGTCACTCCGATGACCATCATGTTTTCTTCATGTTTTTCCGATTCCTTCTCTTCCTATGATTTTTCTTTTATCTTCATTTCCCTCACCTACGTTTGCATTGAAGTCACCCAAGAGGAGCAGCATATCATGCTTGGGTATTGTTTCTTTTAATTCCTCTTCAGCTGTTGGTGCATAACAAACTATAATAAACAGCTTCATGAATCTTGAGTTGAAGCGTGCATATAATATAGGGGTCCATTTCAGCAATGCTCTTGATGCATCTTTTGTTATAATCAATGCTACTCCTCCTTCTTGATTATCTACTTTACCTGACCATATTATTGTATCTTCTGTGTGCTGTGTTGTTAATTTCCTTCTGCCTTGTCCTGTCCATCTTGATTCTTGTATTCCTAGTATGTCTAGTATGTATCTGTGCATTTCCTTAATAGTCTGTGCTAGTTTTCCAGTTTGGTTAAGTGTTCTTACATTCCAGCTGGCTATTTGTATCATCTTTTTTAGGTTCCAGGAGGTCTGCACTCGGGCTGGGGACTTTCAGTGGCTGGCTTTCATCCACAATTTTCGTAGGGTGTTTCCTGATAAGAATTTCTCCTTCCACCAGCATTTGTTGTTTCCCTTGCTTCTGTTTCTGTAGCAGTCTGATAGTTTTTTTTTACCAGATAGGGTTGTTGGCCCTATGCCGACCCATCTTTAGTCGCCTTTTACGATCATGCGTGGTAGGGTACAGTGGTCCTATTCTTTGTTTCCAAGACATGTGCCCAGGTCCCGAGATTCACATAGATAGATATAGACAGACAGATAGATAGATAGATAGATAGATAGATAGATAGATAGATAGATAGATAGATAGATAGATAGATAGATAGATAGATACATATATATGTATATGTATATGTATATATAGGAACAAATATATATCCTAGGATATAACTCATGCACACATATACACCTTTATAAATCCATACATATATAAGCATTTAAATTTATACATACCTATATATATATACATATATATATATATATATATAATCACACAAAAATATGATTTGTAGAATCTGACAATCTAACTACAAATTTGATTTGTAATATCGTCCATAATATCTCCACTAAATTATTTGAAGAACCTGTATGCATCATATCTTTATCTCTGGTGCACTAGATATTCAAATTGACAGACCGACAGACAGACCTATATATAGAGAGACAGACAGACGTAATCGGACTGACAAAATGATGGATAGATGGATGGATGGATGGATGAATATATGGATGGATGGATGAGTGGATGGATGGATGGATGGATGGATGGATGGATGGGTGTATGGGTTCTGGAAGAAATGGGTTTTGAAGAATTTCAGAAATACTTGAAGAAAAACGTTTACTAACCATATGTTCTTATTTCCATACATGAATACAGCCGGTAAGTATAGTATTTATTTTACGAAATATAAATGTATGCATATAAAGCAGTATACTCGGGTGTTTCTGCTCTTCTGTGTGTAGAATGTAAACTGTAGATGTATTGCTTTTCATTTCTGTGTATTTTTCCACTACTGTCCACTTGAATAACTTTCTTTCTTACATTACTATTCTACGTTGTTTTGTGTCTGTTTTGTTACTCACTTCACAGACTTACTTGCTCCCAGGTTCATTCTCTCTCAATGGAAATAGTAATACAGAAGCAACAACTTTACAGTTGAAATGACTTTAATGATGCACAGGGTGACGATGAGTCGATGAGCGATATGACGAGAACGACAAAAAGCATCAACAAAATCCATGGACACAATACTGGACATCTCCGTGATATATGTTCCCAGCAGACGACTGTCGCCATCAGAACAACCTAATACATTCTATTCTACATCTATTTCATTAAACAACAACATTTCTAACAGCCTAATCTACGACTATCTCAGACGAATAACATAACACAACTGTCCCACAGTGATATGATTTCTCTCTCACCTGACCTTTTTCCTGTCATTCCGCATCCGCGTCCCTCGTGCAATCCGAGACAAAGCAAATTGACTATACTCACGAACAGCTGATTACTTTAGAAAATAACTCATTTTATACAAATATTTCAATTCTCAGATGAGTTATTTATCTTACATCCAAACATTCAGTATATTGCTATAGATATGTGTAAATAAATTATATAACATATATTGAATAGTATTATTGCTACTACATTTACACATTTCTCAGGATCAATATATCTATTTTGCAGTTTAAAATTGTCCTAACAGAATTATATAAGACTTCACATAATATTTTTTCTCAATATAAACCTTTTAAACTAAAGCTACTCTTCTGTTGCAATCTGGTTTTTTTTTAATTACTTAAATGAAATAGTTGTATCAATTATAAAATTCGGCATCAGAAACAGGCAGACAAACAGAGAGGCTGACGTATTTCTTTTACAATCTAACAATTAGACGATATAAAACACTTCACACAATGAAACCACTAGAAGGTTTATAACATTTGGCATTACCTACGACGTGATCATTTCTCTCACCTGCAATACTCCGACGACCAGATTGTTTCTTACATCGCGCATAATGCAAAGTTTGCATCATCTGTAACATCGTGCATAATGTAGTGACTGGATTATTTGTAACATCCGGCTTAATCTAATGACAGTATGGTATCTAATATCCGGAATAAACCAACGAAAAGATGATTTGTAATATCCGGCATAATCTAACCTCTAGAAGATATGTAATGTAGACATGATCACATAAACAGATGATTTGTAACATCATGCAGAATCTAACAACTAGACGACTTCTAACATTCGGCATAATCTCACGACTAGATGATTTGTTGCATCTGGCATTATCTAACGACTGGAAGATTTGTACCATCTGACATAATATAACCACTAGATGATTTGTAATATCCAGTATAATCTTATAATTATACGATTTGTAACATCCGGAATCATCTCAGGACTAGATGATTTCTAACAACTGCCATTATGATTTGCAGCATCCGACATAATCTATCAACAATATGATTTGTAAAATTGGATACAATCTAACGACTGTATTATTTGTAACATCGTGCCTAATCTAACGACTTGATGGTTTGTATTATATGACAACATCTAATAACTAGATGATTCATATCGACACCTAATACGTGATGAATTTTTATATCTTAAATAATCTAACGGCTAGATGATTTATAACATCCAGTAAAATTTCACGACTACATGATGTGAATCATCCGCATACATCACGTTTTTATCTTTGCTGCACTAGAAACTCAGATAGATATACCGGCAGACATGCAGGGACCTAGAGAGACAAACAGACTTATTAATAGGGACAAATAGGTGGATGGATGGATGGATGGATGGATGGATGGATGGATGGATGGATGGATGGATGGATGGATGGGATGGATGGATGGATGGGTGGGTGATTGGATGGATTAATGAATAGATAGAATTATGGATTAAAATTGATTCTTGGATGGATTAGTTCTGAAAGAAATGGGTTTTGAAGAAATTCAGAAATACTTTGAGAAACATATTTACTGACCTAATGTTATGTTCTTATTTCAAAACATTAATATAATCGGTAAGCATTTTAATGAATTTTACAAAACAAAAACAAACAAACAAAAATTGTACAGCTTTCTGTGTATTATATAACAGATGTTCTCAAAATCAGTAAATATATTTTGCTGGTTAACAAATTTCGTAGAAGATTTACATAAAAATTCACCACACTATTTTTGGCAATATACATGTTTTTAAAACATTTCTATTCTTCTGCTGTAGTCTCTTTATAGCAATTGATTATGTGAAAAAGTCGCATCACTTCTATACCTCATTAGCAAAAAATAGGCAGACAGACAGAGAGTTAGACGGACGGAGATAGATAGATAGACAGACAGACAGACAGACAGACAGACTAGATAGATAGATAGATAGATAGATAGATAGATAGATAGATAGATAGATAGATAGATAGATAGATAGATAGATAGATAGATAGATAGATAGATAGATAGATAGATAGATAGATAGATAGATAGACGGACATACGGATTGACGGACGGATGAGGGACGGACAGACAGACGGATGAATTGGTCTGTGGATGGTTAGTTGAATGAGTGGATGGATGAATGAATAGATGGATGTATGGATTCTTGGACGGGTTAGTTCTAAAAGAGAGAGGTTTTGAAGAAATTCAGAAATATTTTGAGAAACATGTTTAATAACGTAAATTTATTTACTTATTTCAAAACATGAATACAGTCAGTAAGTTTTTTTTGTATTTTATTTTATTTTACAAAAAATAAATTTGCACAACTTTCTGTGTAAATATATTATATAACATATATTGAATAGTACTGCTACTACATTTGCATATTTCTCAGAATCAATATATGCATTTTCTGGTAAAAAGAATCAGAAGAAGAATTATGAGCATTAATCCGAAAGTCGTGAGCAATTTTTTTTTTAAGTTAGAATTTGTAGATAGAGAAAATATAAATCTATGTGGATCATTTTCTTCACTCTTCAATATAATCTCCATTTCTCTACACACATTTCCCCATGGCTCTGGAAGATTGAAAATACCCCCCCCCCCCGGTAGAATTCCGTTGCAGCTGACCGAAGGCACAGACGCACTGCTTTCTGGATGTTCTCTCCTGTGTCGTAGTGATGCCCTCGCATTTGTTCTTTCAGAAAACCGAAAAGATGGTAATCACTGGCTGCCAGGTCGGGGCTATAGGCAGGGTGTGGAAGAATTTCCCAACATATTTTCTGAAGTTCCTCAGTTGTCCGGCGAGTAGAGTTTTTCTAACAGATTTGTGGTATTCAGTCAACAAACATGGTACCCAGCGGGCAGAAACTTTTCTATAGCCTCGGCTTTCAATCATTTCCTCTACTACATTGTGTCCTGTTCCAAGATTTACAGCGACTTCAGATACTATGACATGTCTGTCCTGTTTAATGATGTCGACAATACTTTCCACATTGCGTTCAGTGGAGGCAGTTCGAGGGCGACCGCTGCAAGGCATATCTTGGATGCTCGTGTTTCCATCTTTGAAATGTTTCCCATCCTCCTAACAGTGCTAGCACCCATACACACATCTCCATAAGCAAGTTATAAACAAGCAGACAAACAGACAGACAGAAAGAAAGATAGACAGACAGACAGACAAACAGACAGATAGATAGATAGATAGATAGATAGATAGATAGATAGATAGATAGATAGATAGATAGATAGATAGATAGATAGATAGATAGATAGATAGATAGATAGATAGATAGAATGAATGAATGAATGAATGAATAATCTTTATTTTTCAAGGGTAAAGAATTGGGCACGCAAGCCCGTCTTACATTCTGCCCTTCATCACTCCATCATTCATTCTTCCCACACACTTGATTTAGTACAAAAATACAAATTAAATTAGGAAAAACATATCAAAAGAGTGTAAGATTTGACTACTACATTCAAGGTAAAAGAGAAGAAGTAATTAACAAAATAAAATAACACTCACGCATACATACACACGCAGACATATACATAAATAAAAATACAATGTAAATACAGATCTTCTGACATATGTTTTTTTTAACAAACATTAAACTAATTTCTAACAATATCTAACACGTTGCTTTTCTAACTATGTCATTGAAGTAATTGATGGTTTACGAGCCATGTGTTGAGAGAGTGCTGGTTATTTTATGGAGGCATATAATTACAAGCAAGTAAATAATGAAACAGGTTTGAGTTAGATGATGAAGTATTACCAATGGATTTTAAATTGTAGGGGAGGGTGTTCCAGAGCTGTATTGTAAGGTATGCAAGGCTTTTCTTGTACATATCAATTCTGGGTTTAGGAAGAAGACATTTTTTTAAACGCTGGCTATGTTTAGTGTTATACGTAAATAGTGACCACAATTAAGGCGGAGCATTGTGCGACAGAATTCTGTGAACAAACTTAACTTTGTTAAACATGATTATATTTTTGAGGGGTAGAATTTTGAGTTGTTTGTGTTGATCTACAGTCTGTACTGGGTGTTTGTCACAAATAAGATTTAATGCTCGCTTCTGAAGTGAGTGGAGCCTTTTTGTGTTTGAGACTGAGCGTCCATCCCAGATTGTGGAATAGTAATCTAAGTGTGTTTGTATGTGTGATATGTAGAATATTTTTCTTGTGTCTTTGTCCATAAAGTGTTTAATTTTGGCTAATTGGTAAACTTTCTGTCCAATCAAATTTGTTAGGTTATGTACGTGAGAATTCCAAATTAAATGCTGATCAATGATGAGTCCTAGGGTTTTATGTTCATGAACATTTTCTATTGCCTTAGTCCCAGGACAAAATTGTAGTGAAGTTTTAGTTGCATTTTGCAGTTTCAGTCTTGTAGTGATGAGCATGGATTTTGTTTTGTTGGTGTTTATCAACATACAATTTGTATTACTCCATTTAATCAAACTGTTTATATCATTTTGGAGCGTTGTCTGTAGTTTATTGATGTCATAGTCACTATTGCAAAGAGTACAGTCGTCAGCGAAAAGATCACATGAACAGTGCTTTACATGTAATGGTAGGTCGTTCATATAGATAGTAAAAAGAATCAGAAGAAGAATTATGAGCATTAATCCGAAAGTCGTGAGCAATTTTTTTTTTAAGTTAGAATTTGTAGATAGAGAAAATATAAATCTATGTGGATCATTTTCTTCACTCTTCAATATAATCTCCATTTCTCTACACACATTTCCCCATGGCTCTGGAAGATTGAAAATACCCCCCCCCCCGGTAGAATTCCGTTGCAGCTGACCGAAGGCACAGACGCACTGCTTTCTGGATGTTCTCTCCTGTGTCGTAGTGATGCCCTCGCATTTGTTCTTTCAGAAAACCGAAAAGATGGTAATCACTGGCTGCCAGGTCGGGGCTATAGGCAGGGTGTGGAAGAATTTCCCAACATATTTTCTGAAGTTCCTCAGTTGTCCGGCGAGTAGAGTTTTTCTAACAGATTTGTGGTATTCAGTCAACAAACATGGTACCCAGCGGGCAGAAACTTTTCTATAGCCTCGGCTTTCAATCATTTCCTCTACTACATTGTGTCCTGTTCCAAGATTTACAGCGACTTCAGATACTATGACATGTCTGTCCTGTTTAATGATGTCGACAATACTTTCCACATTGCGTTCAGTGGAGGCAGTTCGAGGGCGACCGCTGCAAGGCATATCTTGGATGCTCGTGTTTCCATCTTTGAAATGTTTCCCATCCTCCTAACAGTGCTAGCACCCATACACACATCTCCATAAGCAAGTTATAAACAAGCAGACAAACAGACAGACAGAAAGAAAGATAGACAGACAGACAGACAAACAGACAGATAGATAGATAGATAGATAGATAGATAGATAGATAGATAGATAGATAGATAGATAGATAGATAGATAGATAGATAGATAGATAGATAGATAGATAGATAGAATGAATGAATGAATGAATGAATAATCTTTATTTTTCAAGGGTAAAGAATTGGGCACGCAAGCCCGTCTTACATTCTGCCCTTCATCACTCCATCATTCATTCTTCCCACACACTTGATTTAGTACAAAAATACAAATTAAATTAGGAAAAACATATCAAAAGAGTGTAAGATTTGACTACTACATTCAAGGTAAAAGAGAAGAAGTAATTAACAAAATAAAATAACACTCACGCATACATACACACGCAGACATATACATAAATAAAAATACAATGTAAATACAGATCTTCTGACATATGTTTTTTTAACAAACATTAAACTAATTTCTAACAATATCTAACACGTTGCTTTTCTAACTATGTCATTGAAGTAATTGATGGTTTACGAGCCATGTGTTGAGAGAGTGCTGGTTATTTTATGGAGGCATATAATTACAAGCAAGTAAATAATGAAACAGGTTTGAGTTAGATGATGAAGTATTACCAATGGATTTTAAATTGTAGGGGAGGGTGTTCCAGAGCTGTATTGTAAGGTATGCAAGGCTTTTCTTGTACATATCAATTCTGGGTTTAGGAAGAAGACATTTTTTTAAACGCTGGCTATGTTTAGTGTTATACGTAAATAGTGACCACAATTAAGGCGGAGCATTGTGCGACAGAATTCTGTGAACAAACTTAACTTTGTTAAACATGATTATATTTTTGAGGGGTAGAATTTTGAGTTGTTTGTGTTGATCTACAGTCTGTACTGGGTGTTTGTCACAAATAAGATTTAATGCTCGCTTCTGAAGTGAGTGGAGCCTTTTGTGTTTGAGACTGAGCGTCCATCCCAGATTGTGGAATAGTAATCTAAGTGTGTTTGTATGTGTGATATGTAGAATATTTTTCTTGTGTCTTTGTCCATAAAGTGTTTAATTTTGGCTAATTGGTAAACTTTCTGTCCAATCAAATTTGTTAGGTTATGTACGTGAGAATTCCAAATTAAATGCTGATCAATGATGAGTCCTAGGGTTTTATGTTCATGAACATTTTCTATTGCCTTAGTCCCAGGACAAAATTGTAGTGAAGTTTTAGTTGCATTTTGCAGTTTCAGTCTTGTAGTGATGAGCATGGATTTTGTTTTGTTGGTGTTTATCAACATACAATTTGTATTACTCCATTTAATCAAACTGTTTATATCATTTTGGAGCGTTGTCTGTAGTTTATTGATGTCATAGTCACTATTGCAAAGAGTACAGTCGTCAGCGAAAAGATCACATGAACAGTGCTTTACATGTAATGGTAGGTCGTTCATATAGATAGTAAAGAGAAGAGGACCAAGAATGGAGCCTTGAGGAATACCGGAATCAACCACAGACGAGCCAGATATTTTGTTTTTAAAGCAAACTACTTATTTTCTACATTAGAGAAGAGATGTAATAAATTTTGTTAGGTCAGGGTGTAATCTATAACCTTCCAGCTTTTTTGCAAGAATTTCATGATCAGTCATATCGAAGGCTTTCTTGAAATCAACAAAGACAGGACCACACAATTAGACAGCCAGTTTTCTGTCATTTTAGTTAATGCTGTGTGGCAGGAGTAATTTGGTCTAAAACCTGACTGACTGTCTATTAGTAGACTGTTTTCTTGAATGTGGAGCAGAGTTAATTTTTGTATATGTTTTTCAAGAGGTTTTGATAGTGATGACAGAATGGATATGGGTTTATAGTTTGAGAGGTCACTAGTCTGTCCAGATTTAAAAAGAGGAAAAGCTTTGGCGAGTTTAAAAGCGTCAGGGAAATATTTTTTGTCAATACACAAGTTGTATACGTTATACAAGTTGTGTCTGTGATAACTGGTGCAGCGTAGCGTAGTATCTTGTTATTAGTGTCATCACATCCTGCTGAGTTAGTGTTCTTTAAAGACCGGATGTAGTTATAAACCTCACCGACTGTGAGGAAAGGAATTTTAATTTTTTTAGCTTTACACATTTACTGTCGCTGAAAGTTTTCAACACGCTTAGGTCGCAATTAGGGGTCGGTAGCGAAGATTTTAGAATACTAATTTCTTCCCTAAAATGTTCACTGAAGTTAG
Source organism: Achatina immaculata (assembly GCA_009760885.1). Lineage (NCBI taxonomy): Eukaryota > Metazoa > Mollusca > Gastropoda > Stylommatophora > Achatinidae > Lissachatina > Lissachatina immaculata. Next base: position 796,590 of record CM019698.1, read on the forward strand.
TGCAAGTATGTTCACCGTTAAGTGTTTGTGGGTCAGATTGCTTTCTTTTATTTACAAGAGTATTAATCGCTTTGCAAATTGATTTACTATCAGTTTTGACTTTCACTAAATTTCTGAAGTAATTTTTCTTTTCCTGCCTAATTAAATACTGCACCTTATTCCTAAGTGAACGATAGCTACTGAAATTTCTGCTTTTGTGAGCTTCATCCCGTTTCCTCATGAGTTGCTAGATATCAGGAGTTATCCACGTGGATTTTGTTACGTATTTTACTCTCATTTCTGTGATGGGAACACGCTTGTCAAAAATATTTCGAAATATATTGATCCAGTATTCGAAAGCCTCACCTGGATTTGTTAACTGGAAAACGTACATAAGAGACGAAGCTTTTAGATCAGTTAAAAATAATTCCAAGTTAAAGTTTTTAAAGTTTCTATATTTGATGCTGGTATGTTTGTGTTTCGGTATTTTATACCTCTTATGTGACCACGTACAGCAGACCGGGTAGTGATCACTCAGCGAAACATGAGGGACAGTACATACAGTAATGTTTCCTGGATCAGCTACATAAATATGATCTATTAGTGTTGATGATGATTCAGTTACTCTAGTAGGTTTGTTAACTATCTGGGAGAAGTTGTAAGATGTTAAAATGTTCTTCCATGTAGGATTTGGCTGATTAAGATCTATATTGAAGTCACCTAGAATGATTATGTCCTTGAATTTATGAGTTACAGCATCATCCATCATGATCGCAAAGTGATCATACCACTCGGCTGAAGCATTTGGATTTAGGTATATAAAACTAATTAGAATTGGACTAAGATTTGATATTTTGATTTCTAGCATAATACATTCAACCTCTGATGTTTCCAGGTCTTCTCTTCTACAAAATGTAATTGTGTTAGAAATGTAAACGGCTAAACCTGTCTCTAGCTTCCTAGTTGGGTCGCGCCTGATCAAATTAAAACCATCTATTGGTATATCATTGTCTGTGATGTTTTTATGTAATCTGCTTTCAGAGAAACCAAAAATATGAAAATGTTGTCGAAGTATATGTGTAACCTCAGGGAGTTTTCCTAACAAATGATAAACATTTAAGTGGCCAACAACTAGGCCATCGTGTCGCAGCCACTCCTACATTTTCTGAGTCACTATAACAATGTTAGAAATATTATATTTCAGTAAAAATACAATAACTGGTCAGACTTCAATAATAGAATTATAGGTATACGTTTAAGCTAGTAGAGATAATGAATCTGACTAAGTTTATAATATACTGATAAATAATGGAAAAAAGTACAAAAATCAACAATGCGATGAACGTTATGTAAGTGTAAATTGTAAAAGACTTGATGACAATATTAGCTGTAAGCTAGCACTAAGAAATGTCTATTCTGCTGTAAGAACTTCTGTGGTTTTTTGTTTTTGTTCAGTTAAATTTATCAACAGAAGTTAAAGAGTGCTGGAAGTTTCAAGCTATCTAGTATCTGTATGTGGGTGTTGCGTGTTGACTGTGTAGTAGGGACATCATATACGCGTGGCTCAGAGCTGCAGGACTAAACTACATTAGATATTGTAGCTGAAAGTTCCACGGATAATGATTCGAGGTTCTTGTGTTTGTGTCCTGTACAGTTGCTGTGGTATTCCTAAGTGGTGATTGTGCAGGAGTCTCCATGTTGTTGGCTGTACTAACTGTTGGTATAATTTGTTGAGCTTGCCGTGTAGGCAGCGGCGGGAACATGGAATCTTATAGTGGGCCAGTGGATGGAGCGGGCAATGGTAGAGAGGCAGAGGGTTGTGTTTCTGAGGGTCCTTGGAGTTTTGTAGTTGGTGTAGAGTGTGTGTTTCTGGAGCTACGAGATGTGGGCGGCTGTCTAAACTGTTTCTGGATATTTGAGTGTTTTGTTATGTTCTGCTCAGTTCGTGGTGGATATTTGATATTTTTGACAAGGATGCTGCTGCCAGTCTTGTTAATGTGGATGTGGTCCCTGTAAAGGCGTTCTTTGGGAACACCTGTGGCTGAAGTAAAAAATGGCGTGTTGTTTATAAAAACTACTGTGTTCTGTAGACAGAATGTTTGTAGTATTTTGTTGTTTATATCCACCATGCGACGTCCAGGACCAGAACAAGGTGGAATGATGGATGAAATGTTGATGGAGGTGTTGGGGTATTTCTTCTTGATGGTGGATATCAAGTCCTGTATATCAGAGAGCCGAAGACTCTGGCCGTTCTTGCTGTCATTAATGTCAACATGTACGGTCGTTCTCCTCACTCTCTGATCTACGTCAAGTCGTCTCAGTGTCTGCCTTAGTTTTATAATACCAGCTCCAGGTACTGGCATGAATGAGACAGTGTCTGCCTTAGTTTTATAATACCAGCTCCAGGTACTGGCATGAATGAGACAGTGTCTTCAGAGGTAAGTGACCATAGATTACTTTAAGTAAGGAATCTCCGATTATCAAATGTGTCGTATATTCTTTGATGTTGTTACTGTGTTGTTGTGTATCTTGTTCTTGTTGATGTTTATGAGACAGTGACTGAGAAGTGGATGTCTTGTTTGAGATTTCTGTTTGGATTCTTGGTGCTTTATGATTATATACAATGGGGCTATCTTATAAAGCTTGAAACCTATTACTTATCTGCACATCAATAGGGTAAGCTAAATTTTCAGGTGCTATCGTTATAGGTGTGGTGGTGGTGGTGTGTTTCTCTTGTGCAGCTCTTTGCTGTGGCGTGTCTTCTTTGTTGATATCTGGTGAACTTGTGCATGAATTTACAGCCATATTGTCTGTGTCAGCAGTCACTTCTTGAATAATTGTCAACACTTCCTTGCATTGTTTGCGTGACTCACTCTGCCATTCAGATATCATGAGTCTCATTTTAGCATTTTCATCTCTCAGTGACGTACGTTCAGCCCTGAGACTATCATTCTCCAGCTTGAATGAGTTCTTAATCTCCGCTGCCATGTCAGTAATAAGCTTTATGACGAGGTCTTTGACTACATCAAGTATGTTCTGGCTACATAATGTAGCTCATTCTTCCTCGACAACTGTAGGCTGGTGAGATGTATGTGGTGAATCAGCCACACTAGATGTAGAGAACTCAGTCGCTGGAGCTTCACTGTCGTCCAGATTTTCCACATCAGCTAAACTGTTGCTGGTGGAGTGTTCTAGCATTGTCTGAACGTCAGTGGGACAGTTGATCTGCTTGCCTGATCTGACAGGGCTTTGTCAGTAAGATCAGCACTGGGACAGTTGGTGAATTGTTCTTGCATGTCGGTGGTGGTAGCGCCTTGATTGATATCAGTGGCGACAGTATCGTGTCCGTCACTGGTGGTGATGGCCGGTCTGTCACTCATGGCAACAGATGATAGAGATGGCTTCACTGTAGCTGACAGTCGCAGGAAAGGTTTTAAAGCTTCATCCTGAATACGACTGAAGTCATCTGTCAACCAAGAGTCGACATCATGAGCACCGCCTTGAACCAATATTTTATTTCTTGTATGGTACAGGTGGATAGTTACAAGTGGTGTTTTTATAAAGTCCTCCACATTTGCACCATTTTTATCTGCCCTCTCTTCTGTGTGGTCGTGGTAGAACTCCATGAACGCTTGTTTCACGTACTCATAATCGAGTGTGTTGTTGAAAAGAATGACCAAGCATTGTCCTTCGTTGGTCTGTGTTATTGTCAGGCCGGGGACTTTGTCGCACCTACAGAGCTTGGTATTTACCGCCTTTCTTTTGTTCAGGGAGTAATTCTTTACAGCCGCCAGCCGCAGTCCATCCCGTCTTCTTGTCTGGCTAGTTTCTTCTACATCATCGTCTCTACTACAAGATAACATTGTCAGCTTATGATGCAATACGTTATGCCAGCCATTGTAGTCACGCCTGGCCACACGATGACCTAGTTACAATGAGCCGCGTGGTCACGGGCGAGGCCAGTATTGGACAAAGAGCTTATATATGTTATATATACTATTCTAACATTTTGATAAATATTTAACAAACTACATGGATTTTTAAAATTTCACATACTTCACCACAGGCACAAACACAAGTGAAATCCAGTGGTATCCATTTCACGTCACAATCTTATAGAATGACACTGGTAAAAATCCAAATGTAGGAGCTAAAATAAACATGTCCGATCACAACGCATGTATTGTGTAGGGTTGGTCTATAGATAGATAGATAGATAGATAGATAGATAGATAGATAGATAGATAGATAGATAGATAGATAGATAGATAGATAGATAGATAGAGAGATCTTCATTTTTATAGGGGGAAGAATTGGGCACGCAGGCCCGTCTTATATTCTGCACTTCATCACTTCATCTTTCACTCTTCCCACAACCTCGATTTAATACAAGCATACAAATTAAATTAGAAAAAACATATCAAACGAGTGTAAGATTAAATTATTATATTCAAAGTAAAAGAGAGAAGTAACTGACCTAATAAACTAGCTCTCCCACACACATACACCCACACACACTGACATGTACGTAAATAAAAATGCATTGTAAATATGGATCTTCTAACATATATTTTTTAAGAAACATTTTTAAAAAATTCTACAGTATCAAACATTTTACTTTTCGAACTATGTCATTTTAGTACTTGATGGTTGGCGAGTCATAGGTTGAGAGAGTGCTGGTTGTTCTATGGAGGCATATAATTACAAGCAAGTAAATATTTTAAAAGTTTTTAGTTAAGTGATAAAGTATTACTAATGGATTTACAGCAATAGGGGAGGATGTTCCATAACTGTACTGCAGAATATGCAAGGCTTTTCTTGTACAGATCAATCCTGGGTTTAGGAAGAAGACAGTTTTTTTTTTTAAAGCTGGCTATGTTTAGTGTTATACTTTAACAGTGACCACAAGTAAGGCGGAGCATTGTGCGACAGAATTCTGTGAACAAACTTAACTTTCTTAAAAATGAAAGTTTATGACAACCTACAGTCTGTACTTGGTGTTAGTCACAAATCAGATTTAATGCTTGCTTGAGAAGTGAGTGGAGGCTTTATGTGTTTGAGACTGAGTATCCATCCCAGATTGTGGAACATTAATCTAAGTGTGTTTGTATGTGTGATACGTAGTATATCTTTCTTGTGTCTTTGCCGGTAAAGTGTTTAATTGTGGCTAGTTGTTAAACTTTCTCTGCAATGATGTTTGTAAGGTTATGTACGTGAGAATTCCAAGTTAACTGCTAATCTATGATGAGTCTTACGGTTTTATGTTCATGAACATTTTCTATTGCCTTAGTCCTAACACAAAGCTGTAATGAAGTTTTTGTTGCAGTCTGCAGTTTCTGTCTTGCAGTGATGAGCATGGATTTTGTTTTGTTGCTGTTTATCAACATACCATTTTTATTAATCCATTTAATCAAACTGTTTATATCATTTTGGGGCGTTGTCTGTAGTTTATTGATGTTATAGTCACTACTGTAAACAGTACAGTCATCAGCAAAAAGATCGCATGCAGAGTAATTTAAATGTAGTAGTAAGTCGTTTATATAGGTAGCAAAGAGAAGAGGACCAAGAATGGAGCCTTGATGTATACCAGTATCAACCACAGTTGAGCCAGATATTTTGTTTCTAAAGCAAACTACTTGTTTCTACCTGAGAGAAAAGATGTAATAAATTATGGTAGGTCAGAGTATAATCTATAACTTTCCTGCTTTTTTGCAAGAATTTCATGATCAGTCATATCGAAGTCTTTCTAGAAATCAACAAAGACAGCACCACACAATTTGTCATCATTTATATTAGACAGCCAGCTTTCTGTCAGTTTAGTAAATGTTGTGTTGCAGGAGTGATTGGGTGTAACAACTGATTGGCTGTCTATTAGTAGATTGTTTTCCTACATGTGTAGAAGTGCTGACTTTTGTTTATGTTTTTCAAGAGGTTTAGATAATGATGACAGAACGGATATGGGTCTATAGTTTGAGAGGCCACTAGTTTGTCCAGATTTTAAAAGAGGAAACACTTTAGCGAGTTTAAAAGCGTCAGGGAAATAATGTTTGTCAATGCACAAACTGTATATGTATATTAGTGTGTCTGTGATAACTGGTGCAGCGTAGCGTAGTATCTTGTTTATAATGTCATCACATCCTGCTAAGTTAGTGTTCTTTAAGGACCGGATGTAGTTATAATCCTCACCCACTGTGAGGAAAGGAATAATTAGTTGTTTTAGCTTTACACATTTACTGTCGCTGAAAGTTTTCAACACGCTCAGGTCACAATTAGGGGTCGGTAATGAAGATTTTAGAATACTAATTTCTTCCCTGAAATGTTCACTGAAGTTAGTGCAAGTATGTTCACCATTAAGTGTTTGTGGGTCAGATTGCTTTCTTTTATTTACAAGAGTATTAATCGCTTTGCAAATTGATTTACTATCAGTTTTGTCTTTCACTATATTTCTGAAGTAATTTTTCTTTTCCTGCCAAATTAAATACTGCATCTTATTCCTAAGTGAACGATAGCTACAGAAATCTCTGCTTTTCTGAGTTTCATCATGTTTCCTCACATTTGTAAAATAATAGGAGTTCTCGACGGGGATTTTGTTACTTGTTTTATTATCATTTCTTTAATCGGGAAGTGCTTGTCAAAAATATTTCGAAATATCTTGATCCAGTATTCGACAGCCTCATCAGCATTGGTTAAATGGTAAGCGTACGCAGAGGCGAAGCTTTTAGATCAGTTAGAAAGGATTCCAAGTTAAAGTTTCTAAAGTTCCTATATGTGATGCTGGTGTGTTTGTGTTTCGGTATTTTATACCCCTTATGTGACCACGTACAGCAGACCGGGTAGTGATCACTCAGCGAAACATGAGGGACAGTACATTCAGTATTGTTTCACGGATGAGCTACATAAATATGATCTATTAGTGTTGATGATGATTCAGTTACCCTAGTAGGTTTATCAACGATTTGGGAGAAGTTGTAGGATGTTAAAATGTTCTTCCATGTAGAATTGGACTATACTGAAGTCGCCTAGAACGATTACGTCCTCGGTTGAAGCATTTGGATTTCGGTTTATAAAACTAATTAGAAGTGGATTAAGATTTGATATTTAAATTTCTAGCATGATACATTCAACTTCTGATGTTTCCATTTCTTCTTTTCTACAAAATTTAATTGTCAGAAATGTAAACAACTAAACCTCTTTCTATCTTCCTACCGGGTCGCGCCTGATCAAATGCATTCATTCATTCGCATGTCCATTGCGGAACTTTGGCTCCCTAACAGGTTTCCTGTAGGCCTCTCGGTTGTGAGCAAGATGCCCTGCTGCTGATGCATCCATTTGCAGATCATCAGCGATGTCTTGCAGTCATCTTCGCCTTGGTCTTCCTCTCTTTCTTTTTCCATTATGTATCCTTCCAAGACGGTCTTCTCTAGAATATCATGACGTTTAATGTGTCCAAACAATTAAAGATTCCTCATTTTTATCCTCTTTACTAGCCAGCCTTCTTCAATATTAAGATGTGATCAGATTAAAACCACCCAGTCGCATATCGTTGTCAGTGATGTTTTTATTTAATCTGCTTTAGAGAAGCCAGAAATATAAAAATGTCGAAATATATCTGTAACCTGAGGGAGTTTTCCTAACAAGTGGTAAACATTTAAGTGGCCAATACGTAGGCCATCGTGTCACATCCACTCCTCCCCTTTCTGGGTCATTATATAACAATGTAACAAATATTATTTTCAGTAAAAAGAACATATCTACCCATACAGACTTACTCGTGCAACACTCAGACTTCAAACATACAATTATAAATAAATTTATAATACAATGACAAACAAATAAATGGAAAAAGTACAAAAATCAACAATGCAATGAACGTTATGTAAGTATAAATTGTGAAAGACTGGATGACATTTTTAGCTGTAAGCCAGCACTAAGAAACTTGTGTTCTGCTGTAAGAAGTTATGTGGTTTTTTTTTGTTTGTTTGTTTTTGTTTTAGTTCAGTTAGGTTTATCTACAGAAGTTAAAAGGTCCTGGGAGTTTCAAGCTATCTAGTGTTTGTATGTGGGTGTTGCGTGTAGACTGTGTAGTAGGGACATCATATAAGCGTGGCTCAGAGCTGCAAGACTAAACTGCAATAGATATTGTAACTGAAAGTTCCTTTGATAATGATGCGGGGTTCTTGTGTTTGTGTCCTGTACAGTTGTGGTGATTGTGCAGGAGTCTCCATGTTGTTCGCTGTACTAAGTGTTGGTATAATTTGTTGAGCTTGCCGTGTAGGCAGGGGCGGGAACATGGAATCGTACAGTGGGCCAGTGGATGGAGTGGGCAATGAAAGAGAGGCTTAAGGTGTTGTTTCTGATTGTCCTTGGAGTTTTGTAGTTGGTGTAGAGTGTGTGTATCTGGAGCTATGAGATGTGGGTGGTTGTCTAAACTGTTTCTGGCTATTTGAGTGTTTTGTTATGTTTTGCTCAGTTCTTGCTGGATATTTGATATTTTTGGCAAGGATGCTGCTGCCAGTCTTGTTAATGTTGATGTGGTCCCTATAAAGGCGTTTTTGGGAGCATCTCTGGCTGAAGTAAAATATGGTGTGTTGTTAATAAAGATTTTTGTGTTTTATGGACAGAATGTGTGTAGTAATTTGTTTTTTTATATCCACCATACGACGTCCAGGACCAGAACAAGGTGGAATGATGGATGAAATGTTTATGGAAGTGTTAGGGTATTTTTTCTTGATGGTGGATATCAAGTCCTGTATATCAGAGAGCCGAAGACTCTGGCCGTTCTTGCTGTCATTAATGTCAACATGTACGGTCGTTCTCCTCACTCTCTGATCTACGTCAAGTCGTCTCAGTGTATGCCTTAGTTTTATAATATCAGCTCTAGGTACTAGCATGACTGAGACAGTGTCTGCCTTAGTTTTATAATATCAGCTCTAGGTACTGGCATGACTGAGACAGTGTCTGCCTTAGTTTTATAATACCAGCTCCAGGTACTGGCATGACTGAGACAGTGTCTGCCTTAGTTTTATAATATCAGCTCTAGGTACTGGCATGACTGAGACAGTGTCTGTCTTAGTTTTATAATATCAGCTCTAGGTACTAGCATGACTGAGACAGTGTCTGCCTTAGTTTTATAATACCATCTCTAGGTACTGGCATGACTGAGACAGTGTCTGCCTTAGTTTTATAATACCATCTCTAGGTACTGGCATGACTGAGACAGTGTCTGCCTTAGTTTTATAATACCAGCTCTAGGTACTATCATGACTGAGACAGTGTCTTCCTTAGTTTTATAATACCAGCTCTAGGTACTATCATGACTGAGACAGTGTCTTCCTTAGTTTTATAATACCAGCTCTAGGTACTATCATGACTGAGACAGTGTCTGCCTTAGTTTTATAATACCAGCTCTAGGTACTGGCATGACTGAGACAGTGTCTGCCTTAGTTTTATAATACCAGCTCTAGGTACTATCATGACTGAGACAGTGTCTTCCTTAGTTTTATAATATCAGCTCTAGGTACTATCATGACTGAGACAGTGTCTGCCTTAGTTTTATAATACCAGCTCTAGGTACTGGCATGACTGAGACAGTGTCTGCCTTAGTTTTATAATATCAGCTCTAGGTACTAGCATGACTGAGACAGTGTCTGCCTTTGTTTTATAATATCAGCTCTAGGTACTATCATGACTGAGACAGTGTCTGCATTATTTTTATGAAACCACTTCCAGGTACTATCATGACTGAGATAGTGTCTTCAGAGGTAACTGACATCCGCTCACCATAGATTCCTTTAAGTAAGGAATCTCCGATTATCAAGAGTGGTGCATATTCTTTGATAATGTTACTGTGTTGTTGTTTATATTTTCTTGATGTTTATGAGACCGTGGCTGGGGAATGGATTTACTGTTTGAATTATCTGTTTGGGTCCTTGTTGCTTTATTGTTATTACTTATCTGCACATCACTAGAGTGAGCTATATTGTCAGGTGCTGCCTTTATAGGTGTTGTGGTGCTGGTGTGTTTCTCTTGTGCAGCTCTTTACTGTGGCATGTGTTCTTTGTTGATATCTGGTGCACGTGTGCATGATTTTGCAGTCATATTATCTGTGTCAGCAGTCACTTCTTGAATACCTGTCATCACTTCCTTGCTGTGTCTGCGTGGCTCACTCTGCCATTCAGATATCATGAGTCTCATTTTAGTGTTTTCGTCTCTCGGTGACGTAAGTTTAGCCCTGAGACTGTCATTCTCCAGCTTGAATGAGTTCTTAATCTCAGCTGCCATGTCAGTAATAAGGTTTATGACGAGGTCAAAGAAGTATGTTCTGGCTACATACTGTAGCTCATTCTTCCTCGACAACTGTAGGCTGGTGAGATGTATGTGGTGAATCAGCCACACTAGATGAAGAGAACTCAGTCGCTGGAGCTTCAATGTCGTCCAGATTTTCCACATCAGCTAAACTGTTGCTGGTGGAGTGTTCTAGCATTGTCTGAACGTCAGTGGGTTCAGCTGAGGTGCTTACCTGATCTGACAGGGCTTTGTCAGTAAGATCAGCACTGGGACAGCTGATCAGAATGAGAATGATGGCGGTGGCATTATCTTGTCTGTCGGAGTTTGTAGTTTTCTCGTGTCCTTCGTATCTGGTTACGGCTTCTTCTTATATGTCGGAGCTTGTAGTTTTCTCTTGTCCTTCGTTTCTGGTGGTGACTTGTTCTTGTCTGTCGGGGCTTGTAGTGTTATCTTGTCCTTCGTATCTTGTGGTGACTTGTTCTTGTCTGTCGAGGCTTGTAGTGTTATCTTGTCCTTCGTATCTTGTGGTGACATGTTCTTGTCTGTCGGGGCTTGTAGTGTTATCTTGTCTTTCGTATCTGGTGGTGACTTGTTCTTGTCTGTCGGACATTGTAGTGTTATCTTGTCCTTCGTATCTTGTGGTGACTTGTTCTTGTCTGTCGAGGCTTGTAGTGTTATCTTGTCCTTCCTATCTGGTGGTGACTTGTTCTTGTCTGTCGGAGATTGTAGTGTTATCTTGTCCTTCGTATCTGGTGGTGACTTGTTCTTGTTTGTCGGGGATTGTAGTGTTATCTTGTCCTTCGTATATGGTGGTGACTTGTTCTTGTCTGTCGGAGATTGTAGTGTTATCTTGTCCTTCGTATCTGGTGGTGACTTGTTCTTGTCTGTCGGAGATTGTAGTGTTATCTTGTCCTTCGTATCTGGTGGTGACTTGTTCTTGTCTGTCGGAGATTGTAGTGTTATCTTGTCCTTCGTATCTTGTGGTGACTTGTTCTTGTCTGTCGAGGCTTGTAGTGTTATCTTGTCCTTCGTATCTTGTGGTGACATGTTCTTGTCTGTCGGGGCTTGTAGTGTTATCTTGTCCTTCCTATCTGGTGGTGACTTGTTCTTGTCTGTCGAAGATTGTAGTGTTATCTTGTCCTTCGTATCTGGTGGTGACTTGTTCTTGTTTGTCGGGGATTGTAGTGTTATCTTGTCCTTCGTATCTGGTGGTGACTTGTTCTTGACTGTCGGAGATTGTAGTGTTATCTTGTCCTTCGTATCTTGTGGTGACTTGTTCTTGTCTGTCGGGGCTTGTAGTGTTCTCTTGTCCTTCGTATCTGGTGGTGACCTGTTCTTGTCTGTCTGGTCTTGTAGTTTTATCTTGTCCTTCGTATCTGGTGGTGGCTTGTTCTTGTCTGTCGGAGCTTGTAGTGTTATCTTGTCCTTCGTATCTGGTGGTGACTTGTTCTTGTCTGTCGTAGGTAGGTAGGTATATAGGACGGTAGTTAGGTAGGGAGGTAGGTAGGTAGGTATATAGGACGGTAGTTAGGTAGATAGGTAGGTATATAGGACGCTAGTTAGGTAGGTAGGTAGGTATATAGGACGGTAGTTAGGTAGGTAGGTAGGTATATAGGACGGTAGTTAGGTAGGTAGGTAGGTATATAGGACGGTAGTTAGGTAGGTAGGTAGGTATATAGGACGGTAGTTAGGTAGGTAGGTAGGTATATAGGACGGTAGTTAGGTAGGGAGGTAGGTAGGTAGGTATATAGGACGGTAGTTAGGTAGGTAGGTAGGTAGGTATATAGGACGGTAGTTAGGTAGGTAGGTAGGTAGGTAGGTAGGTAAGTAGGTAGGTAGGTAGGTAGGTAGGTAAGTAGGTAGGTAGGTAGGTAGGTAGGTAGGTAGGTAGGTGTGTAGGTAGGTAGGTAGGTAGGTAGGTAGGTAGGTAGGTAGGTAGGTAGGTAGGTAGGTAGGTAGGTAGGTAGGTAGGTAGGTAGGTAGGTAGGTAGGTAGGTAGGTAGGTAGTAGGTAGGTAGGTAGGTAGGTAGGCAGGTATGTGTAAAATGATACATGATATAATGAGGATAGAAACGAAGCAAGTCAGGCTGGAAATATAAATACAATGACAATTCCCGAAGTGAGATATTCGCCGCCATGTGAGAATAAACCTTAGAATTTACTTGCAACAAAAAGACGTACAAAGATTCCAACAGAAAAAGCTCATATAACAACAAACACTTCAAACTGCCTCAAAACTAACCACTTCATCTTAACTTAAACTGCCTCCACCAAAAACTGTTACTACCGAAAAGTCGCCACCGAAAATCTCTGTCCAAAACAAGACATTTTCCTGACCAAGACATAATAATGCTCTCCAAAACAAGTAAGACTTTCTCTGCATTCATAACAAGTAAAGACTTCCTGTTCCAAAACATACCAAGTCTTTTTACTGTAACCTAATCTTGCGAGCTATTTATAGCATAACTTTACCCACTCAGTTTTTCATGCTACAAGCTTATCTCAAGACCCTTTCCTACGCGTTACCTTTTAAACAAGGGCAGTCACTCTATTAATTGTTTCCTGAGTGCCAATACTGCTTATATCCCACTAATTAGGAGAATACTATCATATCAGCGACAATGTAACTGCTGAGTCTTTAACAAATATTTCAGATAATGTTTCGACAAATAAATTGTGACATTCTTTTCTGAAATAACTTGCAGTTGGTGCTAAAACTGATCCATTATTTTTCAAATCTTTAATAGTAGATACGAAGTGATCGGAGCAGGAGAAGGAAGATTAAGCAACGACGTTTGTGTAGAAGTTAACTAATGTTCATCATGGAGTAATTTGTCAAAGTTTAACTTCTGTATAAATAAACATGTTGCTTTTCACACGATAAACCCTGCCTTGGTTTTACTGAGACAATGTTTCTTGTTATGTAGTGATTTGTAAGTCATGAATGAATGAGAAGACAGTCTGAGAATCATACGTAATCGCTAAAAGCAAATTTGTGAGAGGTAAGAGAAATAATGAATGCGGTAAAGTTGGTTCCAGTAACGAAATGAGGTAGAGGTTATGCTCCAGTTTCACATTTTCTCCCTGCAGGTGTTTATGTTCTTCATTCATTTTTCTCTGCGTCCCCTTTTCCTCCCCCCCCCCCCGACACTTACTCTAGCGGCTATCATGTTTCTATTGCCTTCCCCCCCCCCACCCCTTTCTACCACTTGTTTTCCTCCTCTCTCTCCACTCTTCTTTAAGATTGGCTCTATCGGGTATCCTTTGTTGTGGTCTGCTTGGTCGTTCCTTCTAATACACACATTTCTACTTCTGGAGGAGGCCACATTAAGATAAGTTCTTTTTTTTGAGGATGTCTCGTTGTGTATGTAATCCTCGAAAAAGGTTCACGCCGAAATATCGGATGTTGTATGTTTTTAATTTATAATTCTCATACTTTGTATTTGTTTTTCTCACCTTACTCACTCCCTCCCTCACTTTGTAAAACTATACCATACACATCTATCTACCTTTTTTTATTTAAACCAGTTTTACTGCAGTCGCCATCCCTTTTATCTGTCACTTTCTCCTATTTGACTGCGACATTTGCGTAGATTTGTGTCCGTTTTCGTTGACTTGTGCCGTGCTATCTATCCCTCTATTTCTTTCCAGACTATGTACCTCTGTATATCCCACTATTCGTTTTCAGAATATGTACCCTTTCCGGTATATGTTTCATCTCCCTCACCTGTTATCATCTCTTCATTCATCTCCGTTGTCATTCCTGGCAGGTAGGTAGGTAGGTAGGTAGGTAGGTAGGTAGGTAGGTAGGTAGGTAGGTAGGTAGGTAGGTAGGTAGGTAGGTAGGTAGGTAGGTAGGCAGGTATGTGTAAAATGATACATGATATAATGAGGATAGAAACGAAGCAAGTCAGGCTGGAAATATAAATACAATGACAATTCCCGAAGTGAGATATTCGCCGCCATGTGAGAATAAACCTTAGAATTTACTTGCAACAAAAAGACGTACAAAGATTCCAACAGAAAAAGCTCATATAACAACAAACACTTCAAACTGCCTCAAAACTAACCACTTCATCTTAACTTAAACTGCCTCCACCAAAAACTGTTACTACCGAAAAGTCGCCACCGAAAATCTCTGTCCAAAACAAGACATTTTCCTGACCAAGACATAATAATGCTCTCCAAAACAAGTAAGACTTTCTCTGCATTCATAACAAGTAAAGACTTCCTGTTCCAAAACATACCAAGTCTTTTTACTGTAACCTAATCTTGCGAGCTATTTATAGCATAACTTTACCCACTCAGTTTTTCATGCTACAAGCTTATCTCAAGACCCTTTCCTACGCGTTACCTTTTAAACAAGGGCAGTCACTCTATTAATTGTTTCCTGAGTGCCAATACTGCTTATATCCCACTAATTAGGAGAATACTATCATATCAGCGACAATGTAACTGCTGAGTCTTTAACAAATATTTCAGATAATGTTTCGACAAATAAATTGTGACATTCTTTTCTGAAATAACTTGCAGTTGGTGCTAAAACTGATCCATTATTTTTCAAATCTTTAATAGTAGATACGAAGTGATCGGAGCAGGAGAAGGAAGATTAAGCAACGACGTTTGTGTAGAAGTTAACTAATGTTCATCATGGAGTAATTTGTCAAAGTTTAACTTCTGTATAAATAAACATGTTGCTTTTCACACGATAAACCCTGCCTTGGTTTTACTGAGACAATGTTTCTTGTTATGTAGTGATTTGTAAGTCATGAATGAATGAGAAGACAGTCTGAGAATCATACGTAATCGCTAAAAGCAAATTTGTGAGAGGTAAGAGAAATAATGAATGCGGTAAAGTTGGTTCCAGTAACGAAATGAGGTAGAGGTTATGCTCCAGTTTCACATTTTCTCCCTGCAGGTGTTTATGTTCTTCATTCATTATTTCTCTGCGTCCCCTTTTCCTCCCCCCCCCCCCGACACTTACTCTAGCGGCTATCATGTTTCTATTGCCTTCCCCCCCCCCACCCCTTTCTACCACTTGTTTTCCTCCTCTCTCTCCACTCTTCTTTAAGATTGGCTCTATCGGGTATCCTTTGTTGTGGTCTGCTTGGTCGTTCCTTCTAATACACACATTTCTACTTCTGGAGGAGGCCACATTAAGATAAGTTCTTTTTTTTTGAGGATGTCTCGTTGTGTATGTAATCCTCGAAAAAGGTTCACGCCGAAATATCGGATGTTGTATGTTTTTAATTTATAATTCTCATACTTTGTATTTGTTTTTTCTCACCTTACTCACTCCCTCCCTCACTTTGTAAAACTATACCATACACATCTATCTACCTTTTTTTATTTAAACCAGTTTTACTGCAGTCGCCATCCCTTTTATCTGTCACTTTCTCCTATTTGACTGCGACATTGTTGCGTAGATTTGTGTCCGTTTTCGTTGACTTGTGCCGTGCTATCTATCCCTCTATTTCTTTCCAGACTATGTACCTCTGTATATCCCACTATTCGTTTTCAGAATATGTACCCTTTCCTGGTATATGTTTCATCTCCCTCACCTGTTATCATCTCTTCATTCATCTCCGTTGTCATTCCTTCTGTGCTTGTCAAGTTAGCCTCTAACCTCCACTCCCCTGTTATTAGATATCTCTCCTCGTCGTCATGCCTCTTTAAATCGCATCACCAAATCTCTCAAGTCTTTTATTACTCTCTCTTTCAGTCTTTTGGCACATCTCCTTATCCGCACCGCCACTGACTTCGCTTTTGCCACGTACAAGAAGACGCGGTTCACTTCTCACGTTAATTTTCTCAACAACGTCTTCGCCTGAGGGTTGTTCCCAAAGGTTTTACTTCTAAGTTTTCACCGGCCATGGGCACTCTCCACCCCAGAATCCGTCAGCGTCTTTGTGCTATCGAAACTAATTGCGCTTTTCAACGCATGCGCTGTGTCGTGGAGGGTCACATTAAACTCCTCTCGGACCTCGATAGCCAGATCGCTCAACTCTCTGTCCGTCTCCACCAAGTTACACATGATAATTAATTCAATTATCGCCTGATCCGAGATATTATTCACTCCACCAACAGACAATTCTACCTGCAACTTTCTTCTCTCAAGAAGCAGAAACTTTCTGCTATCCGTCCTTCTACAGCCTCTCCCAGACCCACTACCGCTTCTGCCCCCACTAAGATGGTCTGTATCGCTCCGGACAATCCACTTTCGGCTGATGAATTGTCTGTCCTGAGGAAAGGTTTACAGTTTGTTCCCCTCCGTCTTTCTGCTGACCAGTTCTCACTCCTTCAAAATGTCCACCGTTTCCATCGCAAACTGCGGTTGAAGTTCCATTTCCAAGACGCTTCCCAACCTTCAGTATCCCATTCCACTTCCGATGATGACCCTTTCTCTCGCTTCTCCAAACAACCATCCGTCTGGACACCTTCAGTAGGAGCGTCTCGTGCCTTAGACCTCTACATTGATCACACTCTCTACGAAATCCGCAAGCTTCGCCTTCCCCGTGTACGACACTCTAACCTGACCCCCGGGGAGCAACGGGCACTTTCTCAGCTCCATCGCAGGCGAGATCTCGTAATCAAGAGTGCAGACAAGGGCGGGGCCATTGTTTGTTAAAGAAAGAATTGTACATCCAGGAACACAATAATTGGTGTATAAGTATACAACTATACACTAAACACTGAAGTAAAGCTGTGATACTAGAATGCATAAAATTGGGAAAAAGTAGGAGCAGCTTTATTACTTAACGATTACAAAGTTGTGACGTTTCGGCGTGAGCCTTAATCATACAAAAACATACATCTGCTATTATGTGCAAACTTTGCTGTTTGAAATACATAGGGGAGACTGGCTTACGCATAGGAGATCGATTTCGCCAGCATCTCAATGATGTTTCTAAGAGGGCCTGGACACCTTTGGCTAAACATTTTTGCCTTAGCAACCACAGGAGAAAACAGGACATTTCTGTTAGTGCGATCCGCTCTTGTTCTGCTGATGTACGATCTCGGAGGGTCCTAGAACAGTGCCTTATTTTCCAGACTGGCTGTCTCCACCCAGCTGGAATTAACAATGTCTTCAGCTTTCTGTAACTTCTTTATTTTTCAACTAGACCTTTTTTTTAACTCTACTTTCTTTCTCTATGCTACCCCTCCCAACCACCACCCTCTTTTTTTCTGTGCCAACATATTGGTGTTTATAGGGTCTTGTCCTATTCACCAGTGTCACATTTCTCCCTGCAGGTGTTTATGTTCTTCATTCATTATCTCGCTGCGTCCCCTTTTCCTTCCCCTCCCCGACACCTCATCTAGCGGCTATCATGTTTCTATTGCCGTTTCCCCCACCCCTTTCTACCACTTGTTTTCCTCCTCTCTCTCCACCTCTTCTTTACGATTGGCTACATTGGGTATCCTTTGTTGTGGTCCGCTTGGTCCTTGCTTCTAATACACACATTTCTACTTCTGAAGGAGGCCACATTCAGATAAGTTATTCGGTTTTTTTTGTGTCTCGTGTATATGTAATCCTCGAAAAAGGCTCACGCCGAAATATTGGATGTTGTATGTTTTTCATTTATACATTCTAATACTTTCCATTTGTTTTTTTTTTCTCACTTTACTCACTCCCTCCATCACTTTGTACAACTGCACCACACACCTCTATCTACCTTTTTGTTCAGGTTTACTGTATGTGTCATTTTTTCCTGTATCTCTCACATCTCCCTGCTTTACTGCGAAAATGTGTCCTCAGTTTTCGTCTGTTTTTTTTTTTAATTGCTTTTGAAATTCTGTATATTCTTTTATCTCTTGTGTGACTCTGTCATCTTCCTTCTTTATTGCATTTTTAAAAAAAAATTGTAGTCTCTGTTTCTTTCCGAATCCTCTGGACAGCAAAAATAACTAATGAAGAATGTTGAGAAGGGTTGGAGATAGAAAAAAGTATTGTCCAAAAATAAGACAGAGACAATGTACTATCATAGGGCATGCAATGAGAAGAGGGGGCATTGAAAATATTATAACAACAGGAAAAATAGACCGACGAAAATCAAGAGGAAGACCAAGAGAAATTATATTGGACAGTCTGACGGGATGGTGTGTGAGGAGATCACCAACTGAGATGATGGCCCGAACGAAGGATCGTGTACTCTAGAGAAGCATAATAGTCTACGCCAGTCGGCACGACATCTGCTGCTGCTGCTGATGATGATGATGTCTCTTTCCATTGTTTCATGGCTCCTATATTCCTTTCAAATGTTGTAATAATGTTCTTATATATAGTTACTATCTCTAACATACCAGGAGCAGACCATTTTGCTCACAACCGAGAGGCATACAGAAGTGCTGTTAAGGAGGCAAAGTTCCGCAGAGGACATGCAAATGACTGGCTGTCTCCACCCAGCTGGAATTACAATGTCTTCAGCTTTCTGTAACTTCTTTATTTTTCAACTAGACCTTTTTTTTAACTCTACTTTCTTTCTCTATGCTACCCCTCCCAACCACCACCCTCTTTTTTTCTGTGCCAACATATTGGTGTTTATAGGGTCTTGTCCTATTCACCAGTGTCACATTTCTCCCTGCAGGTGTTTATGTTCTTCATTCATTATCTCGCTGCGTCCCCTTTTCCTTCCCCTCCCCGACACCTCATCTAGCGGCTATCATGTTTCTATTGCCGTTTCCCCCACCCCTTTCTACCACTTGTTTTCCTCCTCTCTCTCCACCTCTTCTTTACGATTGGCTACATTGGGTATCCTTTGTTGTGGTCCGCTTGGTCCTTGCTTCTAATACACACATTTCTACTTCTGAAGGAGGCCACATTCAGATAAGTTATTCGGTTTTTTTTGTGTCTCGTGTATATGTAATCCTCGAAAAAGGCTCACGCCGAAATATTGGATGTTGTATGTTTTTCATTTATACATTCTAATACTTTCCATTTGTTTTTTTTTTCTCACTTTACTCACTCCCTCCATCACTTTGTACAACTGCACCACACACCTCTATCTACCTTTTTGTTCAGGTTTACTGTATGTGTCATTTTTTCCTGTATCTCTCACATCTCCCTGCTTTACTGCGAAAATGTGTCCTCAGTTTTCGTCTGTTTTTTTTTTTAATTGCTTTTGAAATTCTGTATATTCTTTTATCTCTTGTGTGACTCTGTCATCTTCCTTCTTTATTGCATTTTTAAAAAAAAATTGTAGTCTCTGTTTCTTTCCGAATCCTCTGGACAGCAAAAATAACTAATGAAGAATGTTGAGAAGGGTTGGAGATAGAAAAAAGTATTGTCCAAAAATAAGACAGAGACAATGTACTATCATAGGGCATGCAATGAGAAGAGGGGGCATTGAAAATATTATAACAACAGGAAAAATAGACCGACGAAAATCAAGAGGAAGACCAAGAGAAATTATATTGGACAGTCTGACGGGATGGTGTGTGAGGAGATCACCAACTGAGATGATGGCCCGAACGAAGGATCGTGTACTCTAGAGAAGCATAATAGTCTACGCCAGTCGGCACGACATCTGCTGCTGCTGCTGATGATGATGATGTCTCTTTCCATTGTTTCATGGCTCCTATATTCCTTTCAAATGTTGTAATAATGTTCTTATATATAGTTACTATCTCTAACATACCAGGAGCAGACCATTTTGCTCACAACCGAGAGGCATACAGAAGTGCTGTTAAGGAGGCAAAGTTCCGCAGAGGACATGCAAATGAATGAATGATCTCTAACACACACGCGTGTCTTGGTAATAATAAATGGATAGAGTTACTTTGATAATCAACTATTTTATATTTTACTTCACTTTTGGTCTGAAAGGCCAGCTACATTTTTTTTCAGCGTTCATGGTAGAACATGCGTCTGCTAGACTTCAAACAATTCTCACTGATCTAAGTAACTTCATATAACAATTCTCACTGATCTAAGTAACTTCACATAACATTCTTCACTGATCTATGTAGGTTCACATAACAGTGGTCACTCATCTAAGTAACTTCACATAACAATTCTCACTGATTTAAGTAACTTCACATAACAATTTTCACTGATTTAGGTAACTTCACATAACAATTCTCATTGATTTAAGTAATTTCACATAATAGTGTTCACTGATTGAAGCAATTTCACAATGCTCACTGATCTAAGTAACTTCACATAACAATTCTCACTGATCTAAGTAACTTCACATAAAAATTCTCACTGACCAAAATAATTTCACATAACAATTCTCACTGATCTATATCTAATTTTAAAAAATATTGTAAATTGAACAATGAGAGATGAAACTATCCTGATGATAGAGAATTTCTTACATTGAATGGGTAGTATTTTCATGGATAGAATGTTATGGACTGCCATGCTGAAGAGAAGAACCAAGACCCTCTAAATTTTAACACATGCTTTGTGGAGGAATATACTGCAGTAAGTCACCAATGTAAGACGTAAGGTATACTAAGTCTCTTATCAGTCACTAAGCTAAGATCTAAGAGGCAGTAAGTCTCTTAACAGTCAACAAGCAAGAATTAGCTTGCACTAAGTCTCTTAACAGTCAACAAGCAAGAACTAGCCTGCAGTAAGTCTCTTTACAGTCAACAAGCAAGAACTAGCTTGCAGTAAGTCTCTTAACAATCACAAAGCTAAGAATTAGAGTGTGGTGAATCTGTTATCACTCACTAAGCTAAGATGTAAGAGACAGTAAGTCTTTTATCAGTCAGAAGGCTAAGAAATAGGTGCAGTATGTCCCTTATCAGTTCCTAAGCTAAGATCTAGGATGCAGTAAATCTCTTATCAGTCCTTAAGCTAAGAACTCTGATGGTTTAAGTCAATCACTAAGTTAAGAACTCAGTAAGTCTCTTATCAGTCACAAAGCTAAGAACAAGGATTCAGTAAGTCTCTTAAGAATCACTAATTTAAGAACTAGAATACAGTAAGTCTCTAATCAGTCAGTAAGAAGAGATCTAAGATACAATAAGTCTCTTATCAGTCAACAAGAAGAGAACTAAGATACAGTAAGTCTCTTATTAGTCAACAAGAAGAGAACTAAGATACAGTAAGTCTCTTATCAGTCAACAAGAAGAGAACTAAGATACAGTAAGTCTCTTATCAGTCAACAAGAAGAGATCTAAGATACAGTAAGTCTCTTATCAGTCAACAAGAAGAGAACTAAGATACAGTAAGTCTCTTATCAGTCAACAAGAAGAGAACTAAGATACAGTAAGTCTCTTATCAGTCAACAAGAAGAGAACTAAGATACAGTAAGTCTCTTATCAGTCAACAAGAGGAGAACTAAGATACAGTAAGTCTCTTATCAGTCAACAAGAAGAGAACTAAGATACAGTAAGTCTCTTATCAGTCAGCAAGTTAAGATCTAGGATGCAGTAAGCCCCCGACTCACTAAGCTAAGACCTCTGAAGTTCTTCTGTTAGTACGGCCCTTAAACTCGATGTTACGGCCTTTTGGATGTCATTAGTATCGTCAATGAAGCGTCCTTTAAGTGGTAACTTTAATTTTGGGAATAGAAAACAATCGCAGAGAAATATAATCTGGGAAAAAAGTGGATAGCTGAGAACAAACAATTGTTTTTGGACCAAACTATTCCTGTACAACTATCGGCCGGTGAGCCGGTGCATTATCATGAAGAAGGAAGATACTGGCAGATGTTGAATGAACGGATCGGACACGTTTCATAATAGTAAAACTTTGCCAGTGAAAGTCTGTCCCTCTGGAATACATTCTTTGTGAATAACTCCTTTGTTGTCGTAGAAGCACACCAACCTTGTCTTCACTTTCCACTTTTGAAGAAGAAATGTTTCGTCTTTTGGAGATGATTATGATTTCACTGAGCACTTTGGCGTTTAGTTGTGGGATCATAGCAGAAAATCCACATTTCATCCTCTGCAGCAATCAAATGTAAGAAATGTTTATTTCTGCGACACTTTCTGATGATGTCTTGTGCGCACTCAACACGATGATGTTTTTGGTCATCAGACAAACAAATGTACAAACCAGCAAGTTACTTTTTTCTTGCCCAAATTTTTCACTAAAACTTTACGAATGGTCTCTCGGTTAACACCAAATTAATCTGCCATCATCCTCACAGTCAAACAACGATCTTCTTGTATTCGTTCTCTGACTTTTGCAATGAGTTGCTCATTACGAACATAAATTGTGCGTCCATGTCTAGTTGCATTTGTAATCGTTTCCTCACCTCTTTTGAATAGTAAATAACATCTGAATATCGGAGCACGAGATAAACAATTATCCTCATAAACTTGTTGCATCAATTCAACTGTCTCAGTGGCACTTTTTCCGAGTTTTAAACACAATTTAATGTTAGCTTTTTTGCTCCATGCTGATTATGTAACAATGCACCTCTAATTAGGTCAACAAAATGGGGGCTTGTTTGTTGTCTGCTTATCGGGTAGCGATGAAAAGTTGCCAGATCATAGATGAAGGTTGCTTCTTTGAATTCCAAGCTTTGTTTCATAGATGACATTTGTTGTCTTCGCCATAATATAATGAGTCTCATTACTTAATTGTCGAACCTTGTAAAACAGAAGAAGGAGAAGACGACGAAGAAGAGATATGGTTATGGTGACGACATGCTAGATGTAACAGAGCTAGAAAACGTAATGAGACAACCTCCTAAGTTTAGTTACCCAGCACATCAAGCTGGAGTCAGTTATGAGGGAGGTACATGCATCCTACCCAGCACTGGACACCAGTAGGTAGGTAGGTAGGTAAGTAGGTAGGTAGGTAGGTAGGTAGGTAAGTAGGTAGGTAGGTAGGTAGGTAGGTAGGTAGGTGTGTAGGTAGGTAGGTAGGTAGGCAGGTAGGTAGGTAGGTAGGTAGGTAGGCAGGTAGGTAGGTAGGTAGGTAGGTAGGTAGGTAGGTAGGTAGGTAGGTAGGTAGGTAGGTAGGTAGGTAGGTAGGTAGGTAGGTAGGTAGGCAGGTATGTGTAAAATGATACATGATATAATGAGGATAGAAACGAAGCAAGTCAGGCTGGAAATATAAATACAATGACAATTCCCGAAGTGAGATATTCGCCGCCATGTGAGAATAAACCTTAGAATTTACTTGCAACAAAAAGACGTACAAAGATTCCAACAGAAAAAGCTCATATAACAACAAACACTTCAAACTGCCTCAAAACTAACCACTTCATCTTAACTTAAACTGCCTCCACCAAAAACTGTTACTACCGAAAAGTCGCCACCGAAAATCTCTGTCCAAAACAAGACATTTTCCTGACCAAGACATAATAATGCTCTCCAAAACAAGTAAGACTTTCTCTGCATTCATAACAAGTAAAGACTTCCTGTTCCAAAACATACCAAGTCTTTTTACTGTAACCTAATCTTGCGAGCTATTTATAGCATAACTTTACCCACTCAGTTTTTCATGCTACAAGCTTATCTCAAGACCCTTTCCTACGCGTTACCTTTTAAACAAGGGCAGTCACTCTATTAATTGTTTCCTGAGTGCCAATACTGCTTATATCCCACTAATTAGGAGAATACTATCATATCAGCGACAATGTAACTGCTGAGTCTTTAACAAATATTTCAGATAATGTTTCGACAAATAAATTGTGACATTCTTTTCTGAAATAACTTGCAGTTGGTGCTAAAACTGATCCATTATTTTTCAAATCTTTAATAGTAGATACGAAGTGATCGGAGCAGGAGAAGGAAGATTAAGCAACGACGTTTGTGTAGAAGTTAACTAATGTTCATCATGGAGTAATTTGTCAAAGTTTAACTTCTGTATAAATAAACATGTTGCTTTTCACACGATAAACCCTGCCTTGGTTTTACTGAGACAATGTTTCTTGTTATGTTAGTGATTTGTAAGTCATGAATGAATGAGAAGACAGTCTGAGAATCATACGTAATCGCTAAAAGCAAATTTGTGAGAGGTAAGAGAAATAATGAATGCGGTAAAGTTGGTTCCAGTAACGAAATGAGGTAGAGGTTATGCTCCAGTTTCACATTTTCTCCCTGCAGGTGTTTATGTTCTTCATTCATTATTTCTCTGCGTCCCCTTTTCCTCCCCCCCCCCCGACACTTACTCTAGCGGCTATCATGTTTCTATTGCCTTCCCCCCCCCCACCCCTTTCTACCACTTGTTTTCCTCCTCTCTCTCCACCTCTTCTTTAAGATTGGCTCTATCGGGTATCCTTTGTTGTGGTCTGCTTGGTCGTTCCTTCTAATACACACATTTCTACTTCTGGAGGAGGCCACATTAAGATAAGTTCTTTTTTTTTGAGGATGTCTCGTTGTGTATGTAATCCTCGAAAAAGGTTCACGCCGAAATATCGGATGTTGTATGTTTTTAATTTATAATTCTCATACTTTGTATTTGTTTTTTCTCACCTTACTCACTCCCTCCCTCACTTTGTAAAACTATACCATACACATCTATCTACCTTTTTTTATTTAAACCAGTTTTACTGCAGTCGCCATCCCTTTTATCTGTCACTTTCTCCTATTTGACTGCGACATTGTTGCGTAGATTTGTGTCCGTTTTCGTTGACTTGTGCCGTGCTATCTATCCCTCTATTTCTTTCCAGACTATGTACCTCTGTATACCCACTATTCGTTTTCAGAATATGTACCCTTTCCTGGTATATGTTTCATCTCCCTCACCTGTTATCATCTCTTCATTCATCTCCGTTGTCATTCCTTCTGTGCTTGTCAAGTTAGCCTCTAACCTCCACTCCCCTGTTATTAGATATCTCTCCTCGTCGTCATGCCTCTTTAAATCGCATCACCAAATCTCTCAAGTCTTTTATTACTCTCTCTTTCAGTCTTTTGGCACATCTCCTTATCCGCACCGCCACTGACTTCGCTTTTGCCACGTACAAGAAGACGCGGTTCACTTCTCACGTTAATTTTCTCAACAACGTCTTCGCCTGAGGGTTGTTCCCAAAGGTTTTACTTCTAAGTTTTCACCGGCCATGGGCACTCTCCACCCCAGAATCCGTCAGCGTCTTTGTGCTATCGAAACTAATTGCGCTTTTCAACGCATGCGCTGTGTCGTGGAGGGTCACATTAAACTCCTCTCGGACCTCGATAGCCAGATCGCTCAACTCTCTGTCCGTCTCCACCAAGTTACACATGATAATTAATTCAATTATCGCCTGATCCGAGATATTATTCACTCCACCAACAGACAATTCTACCTGCAACTTTCTTCTCTCAAGAAGCAGAAACTTTCTGCTATCCGTCCTTCTACAGCCTCTCCCAGACCCACTACCGCTTCTGCCCCCACTAAGATGGTCTGTATCGCTCCGGACAATCCACTTTCGGCTGATGAATTGTCTGTCCTGAGGAAAGGTTTACAGTTTGTTCCCCTCCGTCTTTCTGCTGACCAGTTCTCACTCCTTCAAAATGTCCACCGTTTCCATCGCAAACTGCGGTTGAAGTTCCATTTCCAAGACGCTTCCCAACCTTCAGTATCCCATTCCACTTCCGATGATGACCCTTTCTCTCGCTTCTCCAAACAACCATCCGTCTGGACACCTTCAGTAGGAGCGTCTCGTGCCTTAGACCTCTACATTGATCACACTCTCTACGAAATCCGCAAGCTTCGCCTTCCCCGTGTACGACACTCTAACCTGACCCCCGGGGAGCAACGGGCACTTTCTCAGCTCCATCGCAGGCGAGATCTCGTAATCAAGAGTGCAGACAAGGGCGGGGCCATTGTTTGTTAAAGAAAGAATTGTACATCCAGGAACACAATAATTGGTGTATAAGTATACAACTATACACTAAACACTGAAGTAAAGCTGTGATACTAGAATGCATAAAATTGGGAAAAAGTAGGAGCAGCTTTATTACTTAACGATTACAAAGTTGTGACGTTTCGGCGTGAGCCTTAATCATACAAAAACATACATCTGCTATTATGTGCAAACTTTGCTGTTTGAAATACATAGGGGAGACTGGCTTACGCATAGGAGATCGATTTCGCCAGCATCTCAATGATGTTTCTAAGAGGGCCTGGACACCTTTGGCTAAACATTTTTGCCTTAGCAACCACAGGAGAAAACAGGACATTTCTGTTAGTGCGATCCGCTCTTGTTCTGCTGATGTACGATCTCGGAGGGTCCTAGAACAGTGCCTTATTTTCCAGACTGGCTGTCTCCACCCAGCTGGAATTAACAATGTCTTCAGCTTTCTGTAACTTCTTTATTTTTCAACTAGACCTTTTTTTTAACTCTACTTTCTTTCTCTATGCTACCCCTCCCAACCACCACCCTCTTTTTTTCTGTGCCAACATATTGGTGTTTATAGGGTCTTGTCCTATTCACCAGTGTCACATTTCTCCCTGCAGGTGTTTATGTTCTTCATTCATTATCTCGCTGCGTCCCCTTTTCCTTCCCCTCCCCGACACCTCATCTAGCGGCTATCATGTTTCTATTGCCGTTTCCCCCACCCCTTTCTACCACTTGTTTTCCTCCTCTCTCTCCACCTCTTCTTTACGATTGGCTACATTGGGTATCCTTTGTTGTGGTCCGCTTGGTCCTTGCTTCTAATACACACATTTCTACTTCTGAAGGAGGCCACATTCAGATAAGTTATTCGGTTTTTTTTGTGTCTCGTGTATATGTAATCCTCGAAAAAGGCTCACGCCGAAATATTGGATGTTGTATGTTTTTCATTTATACATTCTAATACTTTCCATTTGTTTTTTTTTTCTCACTTTACTCACTCCCTCCATCACTTTGTACAACTGCACCACACACCTCTATCTACCTTTTTTGTTCAGGTTTACTGTATGTGTCATTTTTTCCTGTATCTCTCACATCTCCCTGCTTTACTGCGAAAATGTGTCCTCAGTTTTCGTCTGTTTTTTTTTTTAATTGCTTTTGAAATTCTGTATATTCTTTTATCTCTTGTGTGACTCTGTCATCTTCCTTCTTTATTGCATTTTTAAAAAAAAATTGTAGTCTCTGTTTCTTTCCGAATCCTCTGGACAGCAAAAATAACTAATGAAGAATGTTGAGAAGGGTTGGAGATAGAAAAAAGTATTGTCCAAAAAATAAGACAGAGACAATGTACTATCATAGGGCATGCAATGAGAAGAGGGGGCATTGAAAATATTATAACAACAGGAAAAATAGACCGACGAAAATCAAGAGGAAGACCAAGAGAAATTATATTGGACAGTCTGACGGGATGGTGTGTGAGGAGATCACCAACTGAGATGATGGCCCGAACGAAGGATCGTGTACTCTAGAGAAGCATAATAGTCTACGCCAGTCGGCACGACATCTGCTGCTGCTGCTGATGATGATGATGTCTCTTTCCATTGTTTCATGGCTCCTATATTCCTTTCAAATGTTGTAATAATGTTCTTATATATAGTTACTATCTCTAACATACCAGGAGCAGACCATTTTGCTCACAACCGAGAGGCATACAGAAGTGCTGTTAAGGAGGCAAAGTTCCGCAGAGGACATGCAAATGAATGAATGATCTCTAACACACACGCGTGTCTTGGTAATAATAAATGGATAGAGTTACTTTGATAATCAACTATTTTATATTTTACTTCACTTTTGGTCTGAAAGGCCAGCTACATTTTTTTTCAGCGTTCATGGTAGAACATGCGTCTGCTAGACTTCAAACAATTCTCACTGATCTAAGTAACTTCATATAACAATTCTCACTGATCTAAGTAACTTCACATAACATTCTTCACTGATCTATGTAGGTTCACATAACAGTGGTCACTCATCTAAGTAACTTCACATAACAATTCTCACTGATTTAAGTAACTTCACATAACAATTTTCACTGATTTAGGTAACTTCACATAACAATTCTCATTGATTTAAGTAATTTCACATAATAGTGTTCACTGATTGAAGCAATTTCACAATGCTCACTGATCTAAGTAACTTCACATAACAATTCTCACTGATCTAAGTAACTTCACATAAAAATTCTCACTGACCAAAATAATTTCACATAACAATTCTCACTGATCTATATCTAATTTTAAAAAATATTGTAAATTGAACAATGAGAGATGAAACTATCCTGATGATAGAGAATTTCTTACATTGAATGGGTAGTATTTTCATGGATAGAATGTTATGGACTGCCATGCTGAAGAGAAGAACCAAGACCCTCTAAATTTTAACACATGCTTTGTGGAGGAATATACTGCAGTAAGTCACCAATGTAAGACGTAAGGTATACTAAGTCTCTTATCAGTCACTAAGCTAAGATCTAAGAGGCAGTAAGTCTCTTAACAGTCAACAAGCAAGAATTAGCTTGCACTAAGT
>CM019698.1:825260-942092 GCA_009760885.1 Achatina immaculata
CAGTTCCTTCTTTCCCCATCACTTTTTTCAATGTCGGTGTTATCTTTCCCTGCCTTAGCGTTGAAGTCCCCCATAGCAATTATGATGTCCTGTTTAGGGACTTTGTTGATGTTTTGCGAACTACCTCAAGCAAAATGTCATGACTGATCAAAGGGCTTCTCTTAGTGTGGAGTGAGTGCTTTCAGCAAAGGAAACTCCACAAATTTAACAAAACTCATTTATTAATGAAGGATTCTACTTTCAGCAACTACCAACATTTAACACTGCAAAGATTCCCAAGATGGAAATTTTAGACATAGCCAGGAAGCGATCGGTGCATTGATTATACAATGATTATACTGATGATTACAAGCATATATAGTGAGGCTGATCGTGAAACGAATTATGCAAGAAAGGAGGAAGGAGTGATGGAAGAAAGGAGACGGTTGGGCAGTTAACAGAATATTATTGAATTAAGATAGGGGGCCACCAGGTGCAGAATGCACCGACGACCAAAGCCGTATGTTAGAGAGTGCGGAGGAAAAGTAGAAAAGGGAGAGATATAATGAGCTACCAGGTGCCCGGGCATCGATGATCAAAGTCATAAGGTAGAGGACAGAGAGGGAGAAGAGGTGGAACTAGAAGAAAGCTAGGAACCCAAGAAACAGCTGGTGTATACAGGGAACTAGTAGAAGTGGAACTCATGATTAAGACAGACAATTGATATTAATCAACCATGCTATTATTGGTATTGATCATTGTCAGTTACGTTGTGCCATGTACTCTGTGTTGTTGTCCTGTTCTGTCATTCTCTTTTATTAAACAGCGTGAGCTGGAAATTGTTTTCAAACTTTTAGTTCTTTGTTTTCATTGATATATATTCGGATATGTTTCTATGTGTGGTATACAAAGATAATTGACATCTTAAATAATGATTGCCGTCCCAGTATGGAAAGTCTGACACAGGTAGAGAGAGGGGCTATTATAGCATAAGAACCGATGATAATCATCCAAAAAGTTTACAGAATAACAAAATGCCGCTTCGAGATTTTGTCACATGTTTATGCTCCGATATCTTTGTTTAATGACTCCGTTTGTTGTTTCTGTTTTTTTCTTTTACCACATCAAGTCCTACAGGTCCCCCACCCCTCATATGGTCCTCTTTCAAGGCCACCTCTACCACCGCCCCCCCCCCCCATTCATATAATTACCTCCCCTAGGAAACAGTGAGGCCCACTTTGGAAGAAACAAAGAAAATATTTACTGAAGCAGGCCCAAACGGTACAAAGACTTCGCTACTGTGGAGTCTGTTTCTGATTATAAGCCTGACATTGATCTCTTCTCAAGCGGTGAAGAGATGTGGTTACGTGATGACTCGTCAGATGACAGCTGTGCCTCTGATGTAGATAATATCAGATGAATAATCTCGACACATGGACCCAGGTAAGTTTACTCTGACCCAGGGAGAAAGGCTGGGTTTATTCAAAATAACTAAAAACTGTGGGATGCTATGTACAATAAACTAAGATTGAGAATGAATAGTTTTATAGCTGTGTGCACTTTATTATTGATAGTCATCATCATCATCATCATCATCATCATCGCATTTCACTCCCTTGGGAGCATAGGCCACGAATAAAGACTTTCCGATCGTCCCTGTTCATGGACGCATTCTCTGCTTCTTTCCACGGTTATTCATTGTCTCTGGACACTTCTCCAAGTAGTTCTAGTTTTTTCTTGATTTCTGTTTCCCTGAGAATTTCACATCACCACCTGTCTTGTTACGCTGATGTCGCTTTTCCACTGTGCATGTTTCGGTCTCCTGACGACATAGTACTGATAGCTGAGAACCAACAAGACCTGCAAAATCTCTTGGATAAAGTCGCCAAAGAAAGTGAACAGAAAGGCCTTACTTTGAACATCAAAAAGACAGAGACTATGGTTATATCTAAGAAACAGAATCCACCAACATGCAGTATTAAATTAAACGAAACTATTCGAAAGCAGGTGCAGAAATTCAAATACCTTGGAGCAGTAATAACTTCAGATGGGAAATGTAGAACAGAAATTAGAAACATAATAGACCAAGCAAAGACTGCATTTCAGAGAGGGAGAAGAGGTGGAACTAGAAGAAAGGTAGGAACCCAAGAAACAGCTGGTGTATATAGGTAACTAGTAGAAGTGGAACTCATGATTAAGACAGACAATTAATATTAATGAATCATGCTATTATTGGTATTGATCATTGGCAGTTACGTTGTGTCATGTACTCTGTGTTGTTGTCCTGTTCTGTCATTCTCTTTTATTAAACAGCGGGAGCTGGAAATTGTTTTGAAACTTGTAGTTCTGTGTTTTCATTGGTATATACTCGGATGTGTTTCTATGTGTGGAATACAAAGATAATTGACATCTTAAATAATGATTGCCGTCCCAGTATGGAAAGTCTGACACAGGTAGAGAGAGGGGCTATTATAGCATAAGAACCGATGATAATCATCCAAAAAGTTTACAGAATAACAAAATGCCGCTTCGAGATTTTGTCACATGTTTATGCTCCGATATCTTTGTTTAATGACCCCGTTTGCTGTTTCTGTTTTTTTCTTTTACCACATCAAGTCCTACAGGTCCCCCACCCCTCATATGGTCCTCTTTCAAGGCCACCTCTACCACCGCCCCCCCCCCCCATTCATATAATTACCTCCCCTAGGAAACAGTGAGGCCCACTTTGGAAGAAACAAAGAAAATATTTACTGAAGCAGGCCCAAACGGTACAAAGACTTCGCTACTGTGGAGTCTGTTTCTGATTATAAGCCTGACATTGATCTCTTCTCAAGCGGTGAAGAGATGTGGTTACGTGATGACTCGTCAGATGACAGCTGTGCCTCTGATGTAGATAATATCAGATGAATAATCTCGACACATGGACCCAGGTAAGTTTACTCTGACCCAGGGAGAAAGGCTGGGTTTATTCAAAATAACTAAAAACTGTGGGATGCTATGTACAATAAACTAAGATTGAGAATGAATAGTTTTATAGCTGTGTGCACTTTATTATTGATAGTCATCATCATCATCATCATCATCATCATCGCATTTCACTCCCTTGGGAGCATAGGCCACGAATAAAGACTTTCCGATCGTCCCTGTTCATGGACGCATTCTCTGCTTCTTTCCACGGTTATTCATTGTCTCTGGACACTTCTCCAAGTAGTTCTAGTTTTTTCTTGATTTCTGTTTCCCTGAGAATTTCACATCACCACCTGTCTTGTTACGCTGATGTCGCTTTTCCACTGTGCATGTTTCGGTATACTGACGACACAGTACTGATAGCTGAGAACCAACAAGACCTGCAAAATCTCTTGGATAAAGTCGCCAAAGAAAGTGAACAGAAAGGCCTTACTTTGAACATCAAAAAGACAGAGACTATGGTTATATCTAAGAAACAGAATCCACCAACATGCAGTATTAAATTAAACGAAACTATTCGAAAGCAGGTGCAGAAATTCAAATACCTTGGAGCAGTAATAACTTCAGATGGGAAATGTAGAACAGAAATTAGAAACATAATAGACCAAGCAAAGACTGCATTTCAGAGAATGAGAAACATATTAGCTAACACATCTTTATAATGAATGTTAGAAAACGAGTAATAAAATGCTATATTGAACCTATCTTGTTATATAGAAGTGAATCATGGATAATAGGCAAGTCTGCACAAAAATCATTGGAAGCAGCAGATATGTGGTTTATTAGAAGAACGTTGCGAATCCCCTGGACAGCAAAAATAACTAATGAAGAATGTATGAGAAGAGCTGGAGAGACAAAAACCTTGTCAAAAAGATAAGACTGAGACAATGTACTTTCATAGGACATGTAATTAGAAGAGGGGACATTGAAAATATTATAACAACAGGAAAAATTGAAGGAAGAAGATCAAGAGGAAGACCAAGAGAAATGATACTTGACAGTCTGACGGAATGGTGTGAGAGGAGATCACCAACTAAACTGATGGCCTGCATGAAGGATCGGGTACTCTGGAGAAGCATAATAGTCAACGCCCGTCGGCACGGCACCTGATGATGATGATGATGATGATGATGATGATGATGATGACGATGATGGTGATGATGATGATGATGATGATGTTTCGAAACCAGTCTCTAATCATTTCAATGGCCCCAAACACAGAGCCAAATATGATTTTCTGGTTACACCATCAGTGTCACGCAGATAACAGAAGACGCCTAGTGCTTGAGAATCGCTACATTCAGGATTAATGGGCACTGGAACCACAAGGGTTAAACTCGCTATTCAGTTACACCTAACATTATCTTCTTCAACAATTATTATCCCTCTCCACTGGGCTCCACTCCCTTCTCACTTATTACGCATAGTTCAGAATCTCATCACAGTATCACATTACAACCCCTCTACCCTAATTATAATCATCTATGTCACCTTCTCCTGGCTAGGTTAACATTTTACCACTCTTCCCCTCCATGGTTTCCCCACATACCGCCCCCAGACCCACCGACTACACATCACAGGTCTCCATTTAAACAGTCTCTGCGCCCTACCATGCTCATTTCTGACACACAGCATCGGACAAGCCACATCTTACAGTTAAAGCTAAGTGCTCTATTTATTATTTATTTAATAGCATTCATGTGAATCTATACTTTCATTCATGTGAATCTATACTTTATCTCCTCACTCTATTTCTTTATCCTGTCACAACTTTGTAATCGTTAAGTATTAAAACTGCTCTTA
The DNA here is from genome assembly GCA_009760885.1 of Achatina immaculata. NCBI lineage: Eukaryota > Metazoa > Mollusca > Gastropoda > Stylommatophora > Achatinidae > Lissachatina > Lissachatina immaculata. Next base: position 830,010 of record CM019698.1, read on the forward strand.
CTTTTTTTTTCTAGTTTATACATTTATCGGTGTATGGGCATTTCACTTCCATTTCCTAGACATGATTTGTAGATTATTATTGATAGTGATGGTAGAAAAGGAATGGAAAAACTAAATATGCCAGTTCGTAAGAACAGCGAAGAGTAGAACCTCTATCTTAATGCAAAGAAAACTAAATTGATGACAACTGACAAAACAAATAAGGCAGCTAATATATGTATCAATGAGGAAAAACTGGAAGAAGTGGAGAGTTTTCAGTATCTTGGATCACTACTAACTAATAATACTGATACAATGAGGGAACTAAAAATAAAATAAAAAGGAGGACATCTATTGCTCTTCAGAAAGTAAAACAAATAAAGAATCTGTGGACAGGAGTAGACAGAACCACAACAATTAGAGGATTTTTATGGGCATGCATCTGTCCCATCACAACATATGCCTGTGAGACCTGTACACTTAACAAAACAGCTGAGAAACACATAAATGGCTTTGAATGTAAATGCTACAGAAGAGTTCTCCAAATATTGTGGACACAAAAAATAACAAATATATCTATAGTACAAGAGCTTAATATTGAAGAAGGCTGGCTAGTAAAGAGGATTAAAGAGAGAAAACTTAAATATTTTCGACACATTAGATATCATGATAATTTAGAGAAGACCGTATTGGAAGGATACGTAATGGGAAAAAGAAAGAGAGGAAGACCAAAACGAAGATGGCTGCAAGACATCGTTCATGATCTGCAAATGGATGCAGCAGCAGCAGGCCATCTTGCTCACAACTGAGAGGCCTACAGGAGTGCTGTTTTGGAGGCAAAGTTCCGCAAGTGACATGCAAATAAATGAATGAATGAATGAATGGTGAAACTGAACACAGAGTTGTCAGACCAGCACTAAAAACAAGTAGGAACAAGTGTTCGATATCAGATATATGTCACTTATTTATGTTTTCTAAAAGGGAGAAATTGCTTGCCTCTGTATCACAAAACATAATAATAAAACATATTGTAGTGTCGCTTGACTGTTAATTAACTGTTAAAATTAAGAAATAATTTCTCGCAATTTTCAGATCAGTATAAATATTTGTTTCCCACTAAGTACATAACTGATTTGTTGTATTTTTTTTTCATTTTCATAATATTATTTATGTAAAACTGAACTGTTTTAATGTTTCAAGGTCAAGTTTCTCAATTTCTTTTTCTTCATTAAACATTTTTAGACCTAAGCGTGGATATTTCTGAAATATGTTATCAAATATCTCAGACTATCAAGATTACCATAAAGCTTTCTGAGATTGGAAAGATCAACATACAGCATGTCTCAGACTGCCAAGATCACCATACAGCTTGTCTCAGACTGCCAAGATCAACATACAGCATGTCTCAGACTGCCAAGGTCACCATACAGCTTGTCTCAGACTGCCAAGATCAACATACAGCATGTCTCAGATTGCCAAGGTCACCATAAGCTTGTCTCAGACTGCCAAGATCACCATACAGCTTACATTACTTTGCCAAGAGCACAATACAGCTTTCTCAGACTGCCAAGATCATAATAAAGCTTGTCTCAAAACTGCCAAGATCATAATAAAGCTTGTCTCAAAACTGCCAAGATCATAATAAAGCTTGTCTCAAAACTGCCAAGATTATAATAAAGCTTGTCTCAAAACTGCCAAGATCATAATAAAGCTTGTCTCAAAACTGCCAAGATCATAATAAAGCTTGTCTCAAAACTGCCAAGATCATAATAAGGCTTGTCTCAAAACTGCTAAGATCATCATACAGCTTACATTACTTTGCCAAGAGCACAATACAGCTTTCTCAGACTGCCAAGATTACCATACAGCTTATCTCACACTGTCAAGATCACCATGCAGGTTGTCTCAGACTATCAAGATCACCATACAACTTATCTCACACTGTCAGTATCATCATACATCTTGTCTCAGAATATTAAGACCACCATACAGCTTGTCTCAGAATACCAAGATCACTATACAGCTTGTCTCAGAATACCAAGATCACCATCCAGCTTGTCTCCAACTGCCAAGATCACCCTACAGCTTGCCATGGACTCGTACTGGTGAGTACCAAAAGCCTTCAAATGAAGGACAGTCCTGCAACAGATGCTGTCTCAATTTGCTGTGGCCTGTTCTGAGATTAAAGATCTTGTTTGTCTCTACTAAGCTCATAGTGTATATCATTCATTTGGTGTCCTGGAAGTTCTTTGTCCCATTTGTTCTTATATTTGGCTTATGTCAGTGTTTATGCTTCATCATATGACAGGCTTGTGCCAACCTAAGGGAGCTCTCTGTCTCTCCTTGCCAATGTCTGGGCCCCTTCTTTCACTTGGATGTTACAGTGAGATGGTATCCACTGTATGACAACTCTTGTAAAGGTTTGTGCCATGTTACAGTGAGATGGTATCCACTGCATGACAACTCTTGTAAAGATTTGTGCCATGTTACAGTGAGATGGTATCCACTGTACGACACCTCTTGTAAAGATTTGTGCCATGTTACAGTGAGATGTTATCCACTGTGCCACAACTCTTGTAAAGGTTTGTGCCATGTTACAGTGAGATGGTATCCACTGTACGACAACTCTTGTAAAGATTTGTGCCATGTTACAGTGAGATGGCATCCACTGTACGACAACTCTTGTAAAGATTTGTGCCATGTTACAGTGAGATGGTATCCACTGTACGACACCTCTTGTAAAGATTTGTGCCATGTTACAGAGGGCCTCATGTAGTTCTCCCAAGATATGTCTTTTCCCCATTCATCAGTGCTGTTATAAATGATATAGCAGGACAACTTGGCTATCTGTAAACTCTTTTGCCATCAGCATTTCTGCTGCTATTTTCAGTGCTTCTGGTTCAGATATAATGTTGCTAGAGAACTTTCCTGTAGCTGCTGACAGTTTTATATGTTCTCTACTGCACAGATGTAATGTTGCTAGAGAACTTTCCTGTAGCTGCTGACAGTTTTATATGTTCTCTACTGCACAGATGTAATGTTGCTAGAGAACTTTCCTGTAGCTGCTGACAGTTTTATATGTTCTCTACTGCTCAGATGTAAAGTTGCTAGAGAACGTTCCTGTAGCTGCTGATAGCTTTATATATTCTCTACTGCACAGATGTAATATTGCTATTGAACTTTCCTGTAGCTACTGGCAGTTTTATGTGTTCTCTACTGCACAGATGTAATGTTGCTAGAGAACTTTCCTGTAGCTACTGACAGTTTTATATGTTCTCTTCTGCACAGATGTAATGTTGCTAGAGAACTTTCCTGTAGCTACTGACAGTTTTATGTGTTCTCTACTGCACAGATGTAATGTTGCTAGAGAATTTCCCTGTAGCTGCTGACAGCTTTATATGTTATCTACTGCACAGATGTAATGTTTCTAGAGAACTTTCCTGTAGCTGCTGACAGCTTTATATGTTCTCTACTGCACAGATGTAATGTTTCTAGAGAACTTTCCTGTAGCTACTGACAGTTTTATGTGTACTCTACTGCACAGATGTAATGTTGCTAGAGAATTTTCCTGTAGCTGCTGACAGTTTTATATGTTCTCTTCTGCACAGATGTAATATTGCTATTGAACCTTCCTGTAGCTACTGGCAGTTTTATGTGTTCTCTACCGCTCAGCGTCAGAATGACTCCTGTGCCTCCATCTGTTGCTGTGTTGACTGCTCACCCATCTGTTGCTGTATTGACTGTTCACCTTAATGTCATTTGAGGATATAATGTTACCAGGATTTGCTCGGATAATGTTCTTTAATAAAGTTTTCTCCCGGATCTTTCCTTCTTTTGCAGTCTGTGTATTCTTGTTTGCAATCCCTATCATGGTCGCTTTTTGCTCTGGGAACATCTTTTCTTCAAGGAGGACATGTAACATAGGGACAGATGGCCCTGGCTGTTGCTGTTTCATATGAGTTCTCATTCTGCAGAGATCTGGCTGTAGTAGAGAAGCTGTTTCTCTTTAGTCGTCCCTTTCCCATGGCGTTTATTCTGAAATGTAGTTTGTGGTCTGTTAGCCTTTTAATTTGTTTCTTTTGGACCCTCAGTCTCTTCTATCCTTCCTCACACATTTACTCTGAATGTTGATGCTTGAAAAACTTTCCTAAGGAAAATACTTGGTATAAAGTGGAACGAATTTAAGAACAACGCAGAGATAAGACAGATGAGCACACACAAACCTGTCTCATGGTTGATCAGAAAAAGAAGATGGACATATGTAGGCCATGTGATGAGAATAAACAATCATAGTGTCCCCAAACAAGCTATCAAGTGGAACACAACAGGTCCAAAGGAAAAACGGTTGACCACGTGAAGCTCAAAAGAGGACATTGTTAAGAGATTCCAGTTCAGTGAGCAAAATTGCAAAACGATTTTAGAGATTTGGGAACATAGATTTGTGTCCTTAAAAACTCTGACCTGCTTCGTTAGCCCAGAAACCTGTAGCAATCAACATTGATTGTAATTGTTACTTTTGTAAAATGTAATGTCGGGTTGGTGAACGGATGGGGACATAGAGGCCCTAGCAGGGATGAGGATAATCTGGTATGCAACCAAATGATCCAGCACGTGACAAATCTATGGGTCTTCACAAAAATAACTATCAGAATGATGTAAACAAAATAGAGCCAGCAGACTATAGGTGGTGAGCAATGGATATCGTCCAGGAACTCATCAGATTCTTCGTCCATGAACTCATCAGATTCCTCGTCCAGGAACTCATCAGATTCCTCGTCCAGTAACTCATCAGATTCCTCGTCCAGTAACTCATCAGATTCCACGTCCAGGAACTCATCAGATTCCTCATCCAGGATCTCATCAGATTCTTCGTCCATGAACTCATCAGATTCTTCGTCCATGAACTCATCAGATTCCTCGTCCAGGAACTCATCAGATTCCTCGTTCAGGAACTCATCAGATTCCTCGTCCAGGAACTCATCAGATTCCTCGTCCAGGAACTCATCAGATTCTTCGTCCAGGAACGCATCAGATTCCTCGTCCAGGAACTCATCAGATTCCTCGTCCAGGAACTCATCAGATTCTTCGTCCAGGAACGCATCAGATTCTTCGTCCAGGAACTCATCAGATTCTCGTCACAAATTCGGAGTGTCTCTGTGGAACTGTCTCACAGATGTAATGTTGCTAGAGAACTTTCCTGTAGCTACTGACAGTTTTATGTGTTCTCTACCGCTCAGCGTTAGAATGACTCCTGTGCCTCCATATGTTGCTGTGTTGACTGCTCACACATCTGTTGCTGTGTTGACTGCTCACCCATCTGTTGCTGTGTTGACTGCTCACACATCTGTTGCTGTGTTGACTGCTCACCCATCTGTTGCTGTGTTGACTGCTCACCCATCTGTTGCTGTATTGACTGTTCACCTTAATGTCATTTGTGGATATAATGTTACCAGGATTTGCTCGGATAATGTTCTTTAATAAAGTTTTCTCCCGGATCTTTCCTTCTTTTGCAGTCTGTGTATTCTTGTTTGCAATCCCTATCATGGTCGCTTTTTGCTCTGGGAACATCTTTTCTTCAAGGAGGACATGTAACATAGGGACAGATGGCTCTGGCTGTTGCTGTTTCATATGAGTTCTCATTCTGCACGGATCTGGCTGTAGTAGAGAAACTGTTTCTCTTTAGTCATCCCTTTCTCATGACATTTATTCTGAAATGTATTTTGTGGTCTGTTAGCCTTTTAATTTGTTTCTTTTGGACCCTCAGTCTCTTCTATCCTTCCTCACACATTTACTCTGAATGTTGATGATTGAAAAACTTTCCTAAGGAAAATACTTGGTATAAAGTGGAACGAATTCAAGAACAACACAGAGATAAGACAGATGAGCAAATACAAACCTGTCTCATGGTTGATCAGAAAAAGAAGATGGACATATGTAGGCCATGTGATGAGAATAAACAATCATAGTGTCCCCAAACAAGCTATCAAGTGGAACACAACAGGTCCGAAGGAAAAAAGGTTGATGACGTCAAGCTCTAAAGAGGACATTGTTAAGAGATTCCAGTTCAGTGAGCAAAATTGCAAAATGATTTTAGAGACTTGGGAACATAGATTTGTTTCCTTAAAAACTCTGACCTGCTTCGTTAGCCCAGAAACCTATAGCAATCAACATTGATTGTAGTTGTTACTTTTGTAAAATGTAATGTCGGGTTGGTGAACGGATGGGGACATAAAGACCCTAGCAGGGATGAGGATAATCTGGTATGCAACCAATGGATCCAGGACGTGACAAGCCTAAGGTTCTTTACAAAAATAGCTATCAGAATGATGTAAACAAAATAGAGTCAGCAGACTATAGATGGCGGGCAATGGATATCATCCAGGAACTCATCAGATTCTTCGTCCAGGAACTCATCAGATTCCTCGTCCAGGAACTCATCAGATTCCTCGTCACAAATTCGGAGTGTCTCTGTGGAACTGTCTCAAAGATGTATGGTTAGCCAGCGTTGCATGTTGGATCTGACACGGAGAATTGACATAAGTACAGCTACCAAAGGCAGGAAAACAAAGTTTTGGCCAGGCCAGCCTACACGACTGTCTTCATGGCAGTCCGAGCGAGACCACAATCTGCCCTAGCAAGGAAAGATGCTGAAGTCGGTGCTACCCAGCCAAAAGGGGCATCGCAAAATCTAGGATGCCACGCATCATTGTCAGTGGGTTTACGAAGAAATAAAAGAAGAAACCTTGCTTTGTGTTGTTGGGTCATCTTGAAGAGGTTTCTTTGCTCTTTGAATGAAGTTTGTTCTCTTTACCTTGGTTCTGCATGTGATCACTCAAGTTTTTTTAATTTGACAATTTTTCCCTCTCTTCTTTCCTTCCTCACAAATTTACTCTGAATGTTGATGATTGAAAAACTTTCCTAAGGAAAATACTTGGTATAAAGTGGACGAATTCAAGAACAACGCAGAGATAAGACAGATGAGCACACACAAACCTGTCTCATGGTTGATCAGAAAAAGAAGATGGACATATGTAGGCCATGTGATGAGAATAAACAAGCATAGTGTCCCCAAACAAGCTATCAAGTGGAACACAACAGGTCCAAAGGAAAAACGGTTGACCACGTGAAGCTCAAAAGAGGATATTGTTAAGAGATTCCAGTTCAGTGAGCAAAATTGCAAAACGATTTTAGAGATTTGGGAACATAGATTTGTTTCCTTAAAAACTCTGACCTGCTTCGTTAGCCCAGAAACCTGTAGCAATCAACATTGATTGTAATTGTTACTTTTGTAAAATGTAATGTCGGGTTGGTGAACGGATGGGGACATAGAGACCCTAGCAGGGATGAGGATACTCTGGTATGCAACCAAATGATCCAGCAAGTGACAAATCTATGGGTCTTCACAAAAATAGCTATCAGAATGATGTAAACAAAATAGAGCCAGCAGACTATAGGTGGTGAGCAATGGATATCGTCCAGGAACTCATCAGATTCCTCGTCCAGGAACTCATCAGATTCCTCGTCCAGGAACTCATCAGATTCTTCGTCCAGGAACTCATCAGATTCCTCGTCCAGGAACTCATCAGATTCCTCGTCCAGGAAATTATCAGATTCCTCGTCCAGGAACTCATCAAATTCCTCGTCCAGGAACTCATCAGATTCTTCGTCCAGGAACGCATCAGATTCTTCGTCCAGGAACTCATCAGATTCTCGTCACAAATTCGGAGTGTCTCTGTGGAACTGTCTCAAAGATGTATGGTTAGCCAGCGTTACATGCTGGATCTGACACGGAGAACTGACATAAGTACAGCCACCAAAGGCTGGAAAACAAAGTTTTGGCCAGGCCAGCCTACACCACTGTCTTCATGGCAGTCCGAGCAAGACCACAGTCTGCCCTAGCAAGGAAAGATGCTGAAGTCGGAGGTACCCAGCCAAAAGGGGCATCGCAAAAACTAGGATGCCACGCATCATTGCCAGGATGTTTACGAAGAAATAAAAGAAGAAGAGTCTTGCTTTGTGTTGTTGGGTCATCTTGAAGAGGTTTCTTTGCTCTTTGAATGAAGTTTGTTCTCTTTACCTTGGTTCTGCATGTGATCACTCATGTTCTTATTTTTTAATGTCTCTGCTTGGTAGTAATATTAATTATGTCAGTCCGTAAAGAACAGCGAAGAGGAAAACCTCTATTTTAATGCGAGTAGAACTAAAATGATGACAACTGTCAAAACAAACAAGGCAGCTGAAATATGAATCAATGAGGAAAAACTGGAAGATGTGGAGAGTTTTGAATATCTTGGATCATTACTAACTAATAATGGATATATAATGATAGAAATTAAAAGGAGGACATCTATCGCTCTTCAAAAAAGTAAAACAACTAAAGAATCTGTGGAGAGGAACTGATAGAACTACAAAAATAAGATTTGTAGGGGCATACATATTTCCTATCCAACATATGCCTGTCAGACTTGAACACTTAACGAAACAGCTGAGATTAACACATAATTGCATTTCAATGTAAATGATACAGAATAGTTCTTCAAATATCATGGACACAAACAAGAACAAATATATCCACATTACAATAACTTAATATTGAAGATGTTTGGCTAGTAAAGAAGATTAAACAGGAAAGCATAAATATGTTGGGAATATTAAACGTTATGAGAATTTAGAGTAGACTGTCTTGAAAGGGTACATAATTTGAAACAGAAAGAAAGGAAGACCAAGGCAAAGATGGCTGCAAGACATCTTTGATAATCTGCACATTAATTCATCAACAGCAGGACATCTTGCCTACAACCCAGAGGCCTACAGGAGAGCTATTAGGGAGGCAACGTTCCTCATTGGACACGCAAATGACTGAATGACTAGTAGTAGCAGTTTAAATCTCTTCAAAAGTCTAAATGTTACATTTGTGTTATGCTCTCCAATTATTTTATTTATGTTGGTTTCATTGTGTCTGTAATGATTCTCAGTGCCTGATTTTGTACTTTGTCTAATTTGTTAGGTTTGGTTGTGGCTGCTGCTGCCAGTACTTCCACGATATATTCTAATTTTAGCCTCACTCTTCCTATGTATTTGTTTTTTAATATTGTGAAGTGTCTGCTAGTTTCTTCTTCAGTTCCGTGCTTTGGCATTTTTTTTTAGTTTTTCTTGTTACTGGTTTTCTAGATCAGGTGAGGGTCTAGTATGATGCCCAATATGATTGGTTGTCTTCCATGGGGGTGGGGGGGGGGGGGTTGTATCCAGTTATTTTTAGGTCTGTGCTTTGTATTTTGTTTGAGAGCAAGTACAATGTGTATGCTGTCTTTTTTTCTCTGAGATGGCCATCTTTTAGCCCAGTCTTCAGATCTTCTGAGTGATTCTCGTATTCTCTTAGTTTGTTCTGTTGTGTTCTGTTGTGATGTTCACATTGCTACAAGATCTGCATATCCTACTTGGAGTAGACCTTGCTGGAGACTTAGTTTTGGCTGTGCTGTCCCTGATTTTGTACTCTTGCATGTCCGTTGTTCAGGCATTTTTGTTTTTTGTTTTTTATTTTATCCAGATGTACATTCTTTAATATGTATTATTTTTTTCTGAGTTTTAGCATCATACCTTTTCTGCAGACTTTATCAAACACTTGTTCATGTCTATCCATGTTGCTATTGTGCTTTTCTTTTCTTGGAATGAGTCTTCAATCTCCTGTGCTAAGTCCACATATGTGTGTATTCTGTTGACTGATGTTGTCTGAAGCCTACTTGCTGCCTTTTTTATCAGATTTTTACTCTCTAATGCCATACATTTCTTTTATATATGATTCTTTCCATTAGCTATTCTACGTTGCTTAGCAGGCAGATAGGTCTGTAACAGTCTGGGTTGATTTTGATTTTTCCTGGTTTGTGCATTGGTGTTTTTATAGTATCCTTTCATATCTGTGGGACTGTGCTTGTCTTCAGTATCTGTGGGACTGTGCTTGTCTTCAGTATCTGTGGGACTGTGTCTATCTTCAGTATCTGTAGGACTGTACCTATCTTCCGCATCTGTAAGACTGTGCCTATCTTCAGTATCTGTAGGACTGTACCTATCTTCCGCATCTGTAAGACTGTGCCTATCTTCAGTATCTGTGGGACTGTACCTGTCTTCAGTATCGGTGGGAGTGTAACTATCTTCAATATCTGTGGGACTGTATCTGTCTTCAATATCTGTGGGACTGTTCTTGTCTTCAATATCTGTGGGACTGTTCTTGTCTTCAATATCAGTGGGATTGTGCCTGTCTTCTATATCTGTGGGACTGTACCTGTCTTCAATATCAGTGGGATTGTGCCTGTCTTCCAGTTAAGGTAAATTAAATCTATATTTTAAAGGTAATGTCTGTGCTATAAAGATTTGTTAGATCTGTGTTTTAGAGGTAAAGTCTGTGCTACAGAGATTTGTTAGATCTGTGTTTTAGAGGTAAAGTCTGTGCTACAGAGATTTGTTAGATCTGTGTTTTAGAGGTAAAGTCTGTGCTACAGAGATTTGTCAGATCTGTGATGTAGATGTAAACCTGATATATGTTTTAAGGTAAGCTAGATCTGCGATTTAGATGTAAGTCAGATTTGTGTTTTAGATGTAAATCAATGATCGCGATAAGATTTCTTGAAACCAATACAACTATACCTGTCTTTCACTTTGAATGAATACTTCCCGAACTACCGGTTTTGTCAACATAATATTTAGTACTTTATAACTTTTTCATTTGCAATTAAACACATTATAAACATCAGCAAAGTAAATGTTCGTGTGAAATTTGTTACTCTTACTTTATGTATTGCGAGATTTAATCTTTACAAAATGCTGTAATTCTGGACCAGTAAAAACTGGCGGATTCTCCTCAGTAAAAGCTGAGAATCATTAGCCTACGGCACAATTATCCTTCGACTTATTTCGCTGATTGCTATTTTTATTAGGTTTTGATAATATAAAATGCTCACAGTAAACGAATCGGTTTTTTTAAAATCGATAATCGACCATCCCCAACCCAGCGCGTCACAGATGGCGGATGGTGAAAGTCCTCCAGATATGGAGGATCCCTGTGAATAAGGAGTTATCCAAGTAAGCAGGCGCGGACAAACTGGCATTAGACTCAGAGAGCGGGGTGGGGTAGTAGGTGGCTCTACTACTCCTATAAAGTGCCCCAGGTGCTCAGTGAAGGGAATACCAGGCGGGTAAGAGGCGCCTTAAAAACTCTCGCTACTACTGCCTTGCGGGTAGGACAGGGAGTCCAAAGGCTAGCGGAGAGTCCGTACACAAACCGGCAGAAGGCAACGGAAAACCACTGTTGTAGCTCCCAGGAACAATTGTGCTTATTCAGAGTAACAGATTTGTCATGAACGACGTTAATGGATGTTCCTTTGGAACAGCCTCATCCGGTAGGGCAGCTCACGAGCCAAAGGTGAGGCCAGATCGTCATTAAGCTACTGATGGTAAAACTAACAAGTTCAAAATAGCAACATGGAATGCTAGAACTTTATACCAGGCTGGAAATTTAGAAAATGTAAAGAGGAAAATGGAAAGGATGAAGATCAACATATTAGAAATGAGTGAAGTTAGATGGACAGGTGCAGGGAAGATAAACTCAGATAAATATACAATAATATATTCAGGAAGTGAGAAACATGAACGAGGAGTAGGAATTATATTTGATGAACAAACAGCAAGGGCAATTGTAGGATATTTGAACATCTTGGACTGAGTCCTGCTAGCCCAACTGAAAGGACATAAACAAACATAAATATTATACAAGTGTACGCTCCAACATCTGAAAGTTGTGAAGAAGATGTATATATATATTTTATAATGACATAGAGACAGCCCTAAAACACACAAAGTCACATGAAGTTACCATTGTCATGGGAGATTTTAATGCCAAAGTTGGTAAAGGAAGATCTTCAGACATCGTTGGTGACTATGGACTTGGGGAGAGGAATGACAGAGGTAGTAAATGAATTGAATGGGCAAGAATACACAGCATGGTTGTATGAAACATTTGATTTAAACAACATCCTCGAAGACTGGCAACGTTGTGAAGCCCAGACAAAAAGACTTTTAACCAGATAGACTACATGTTAATCAACAAACGATTCCGCAATGCATTACTGACAAGAAAAACCATGCCAGGCGCTGACTGCAATAATGACCATCATCCACTCTGTGGAAAAGTTAGAATAAAGCTAAAGGAAATATGCAGAAAAGTGAGAAACATTAAAATGAATACAGAATTCCGTAAAATTGACCAAAAACTGCGAGAACAATACAAAGTTATTATAAAAAATAGATACAATGCAATAGCAAAGATAAATAGTATAGATGAACAATGGGCAGTGTTAAGATATTCTATCCACCAAACTGTTAAGGAGATAATACCACCAAAAATACAAGCCCCCAAAAATAAATGGATGGCAGGCGTCATCTTGAGACTGATAGACAAGATAAAGAGTAATAAAAATAAAAAAGAAAAAGTATAGCAGAATACATTTTTTAAAAAATAAGATGCAAATGCAGAGAAGCAAAATAAGTGTGTTTAAATGAACAGTGCAGACAGACAGAGGGCTCTCATACTAAAGACAACAAAAACATCCACAAACGAATTAGTGAACTCACAGGCAGGAAGACAAAATATACCACAGGATGCCTGAAATTGAAAGAAAGTAAAATGTTAATGGGAAAAGAAGACATTGTGGACAGATGGACAGTGTATATCAGTGAGCTATATAGAGGAGAAAGACCAGAATTAACACCAGATACTGAATACTTTGATGGACCACCAATACTTAAAGATGAAATCATAGATGCCATCAAACACACGAAGAAAGGAAAAGCGACTGGACTTGATAATATAACAATAGAAGAAATAATGGCACAAGAGGAGACAGGAATAAAAATAATAACCAAGTTAATGAATGACATTTACACATTGGTTATATTCCCAGTGACCTGATTAAATCTACGTTTATAGCACTACCAAAGAAACCAGGTGCAAAGTAATGTGATGACCACCGGACCATCAGCCACTCATGTCACGAGAAGAACAAGGAAAAAGATAAAAATGGAAATAACAGATGGACAGTTTGGATTTGTTGAACACACAATGCCATTTATGCTTTACGAACACTAACAGAAAGAGCACTAGAAGTACAGAAAGATCTCTACTTATGCTTCACTGATTACACCAAGGCATTCGACAAGGTGAAACATAATGAAATTATTAAAATGCTTGAAGACATCAGTATAGATGGGAAAGACCTGAGGATTGTAAAACATCTATACTGGCAGCAAGAAGCTGTAATTCTGGACCAGTAAAAACTGGCGGATTCTCCTCAGTGAAAGCTGAGAATCATTAGCCTACGGCACAATTATCCTTCGACTTATTTCGCTGATTGCTATTTTTATTAGGTTTTGATAATATAAAATGTTCACAGTAAACGAATCGGGTTTTTTTTAAAATCGATAATCGACCATCCCCAACCCAGCGCGTCACAGGTGGCGGATGGTGAAAGTCCTCCAGATATGGAGGACCCATGTGAATAAGGAGTTATCCAAGTAAGCAGGCGCGGACCAACTGGCATTAGACTCAGAGAGCGGGGTGGGGTAGTAGGTGGCTCTACTACTCCTATAAAGTGCCCCAGGTGCTCAGTGAAGGGAATACCAGGCGGGTAAGAGGCGCCTTTAAAACTCTCGCTCCTACTGCCTTGCGGGTAGGACAGGGAGTCCAAAGGATAGCGGAGAGTCCATATACAAACCGACAGAAGGCAACGGGAAACCACTGTTGTAGCTCCCAGGAACAATTGTGCTTATTCAGAGTAACATATTTGTCATGAACGACGTTAATGGATGTTCCTTTGGAACAGCCTCATCCGGTAGGGCAGCTCACGAGCCAAAGGTGAGGCCAGATCGTCATTAAGCTACTGATGGTAAAACTAACAAGTTCAAAATAGCAACATGGAATGCTAGAACTTTATACCAGGCTGGAAAATTAGAAAATGTAAAGAGGAAAATGGAAAGGATGAAGATCAACATATTAGAAATGAGTGAAGTTAGATGGACAGGTGCAGGGAAGATAAACTCAGATAAATATACAATAATATATTCAGGAAGTGAGAAACATGAACGAGGAGTAGGAATAATATTTGACGAGCAAACAGCAAGGGCAATTGTAGGATATTTGAACATCTTGGACTGAGTCCTGCTAGCCCAACTGAAAGGACATAAATAAACATAAATATTATACAAGTGTACGCTCCAACATCTGAACGTTGTGAAGAAGATGTATATATATATATATATATATATATATATATATTATAATGACATAGAAACAGCCCTAAAACACACAAAGTCACATGAATTTACCATTTGTCATGGGAGATTTTAATGCCAAAGTTGGTAAAGGAAGATCTTCAGACATCGTTGGTGACTATGGACTTGGGGAGAGGAATGACAGAGGTTGTAAATGAATTGAATGGGCAAGAATACACAGCATGGTTGTATGAAACATTTGATTTAAACAACATCCTCGAAGACTGGCAACGTTGTGAAGCCCAGACAAAAAGACTTTTAACCAGATAGACTACATGTTAATCAACAAACGATTCCGCAATGCATTACTGACAAGAAAAACCATGCCAGGAGCTGACTGCAATAGTGACAATGACCCACTCTGTGGAAAAGTTAGAATAAAGCTAAAGGAAATATGCAGAAAAGTGAGAAACATTAAAATGAATACAGAATTCCGTAAAATTGACCAAAAACTGCGAGAACAATACAAAGTTATTATAACAAATAGATACAATGCAATAGCAAAGATAAATAGTATAGATGAACAATGGGCAGTGTTAAGATATTCTATCCACCAAACTGTTAAGGAGATAATACCACCAAAAACACAAGCCCCCAAAAATAAATGGATGACAGGCGACATCTTGAGACTGATAGACAAGAGAAAGAGTAATAAAAATAACCAAGAAAAAGTATAGCAGAATACATTTTTAAAAAATAAGATGCAAATGCAGAGAAGCAAAATAAGTGTGTTTAAATGAACAGTGCAGACAGACAGAGGGCTCTCATACTAAAGACAACAAAAACATGCACAAACGAATTAGTGAACTCACAGGCAGGAAGACAAAATATACCACAGGATGCCTGAAATTGAAAGAAAGTAAAATGTTAATGGGAAAAGAAGACATTGTGGACAGATGGACAGTGTATATCAGTGAGCTATATAGAGGAGAAAGACCAGAATTAACACCAGATACTGAATACTTTGATGGACCACCAATACTTAAAGATGAAATCATAGATGCCATCAAACACACGAAGAAAGGAAAAGCGACTGGACTTGATAATATAACAATAGAAGAAATAATGGCACAAGAGGAGACAGGAATAAAAATAATAACCAAGTTAATGAATGACATTTACACATTGGTTATATTCCCAGTGACCTGATTAAATCCACGTTTATAGCACTACCAAAGAAACCAGGTGCAAAGTAATGTGATGACCACCGGACCATCAGCCACTCATGTCACGAGAAGAACAAGGAAAAAGATAAAAATGGAAATAACAGATGGACAGTTTGGATTTGTTGAACACACAATGCCATTTATGCTTTACGAACACTAACAGAAAGAGCTTTAGAAGTACAGAAAGATCTCTACTTATGCTTCACTGATTACACCAAGGCATTCGACAAGGTGAAACATAATGAAATTATTAAAATGCTTGAAGACATCAGTATAGATGGGAAAGACCTGAGGATTGTAAAACATCTATACTGGCAGCAAGAAGCAGTAATTCGAGTTGAAAATAGAACTGGGAAATATCAACCTATAAAACAAGGGGTGCGACAAGGATGACCTTTTCTGCTCTTCGTTGTTTTTCGGACTGACATAATTAGTTTTTCCAATCATTTTTGTGTTGTGGATAGTAATACTGTTTCATCAGCATATCTAATCTCTGGTATTTCATAACCTCCAACTGTTATGGCATCGTAATATACAAAGGACAACAAACACAATAATTCACAGACGGGAAGACAAACAGACAGACAGATAGATGCGTCTTATCTAAAACATTCATACATTCATTCATTCATTTCTATGTCCCTTGCGGAACTTTGCCTCCTTAACAGCTCTTCTGTAGACCTCTCGGTTGTGAGCAAGATGGCCTGGTGCTGAAGCATCCATTTGCAGATCATCAACGATGTCTTGCAGTCATCTTCGCTTTGGTCTTCCTCTCTTTCTTTTTCCCATTATGTACCCTTCCAAGACGGTCTTCTTTAGATTTTCATGACGTTTAATGTGTCCAAAATATTTAAGTTTTCTATCTTTAATACAGTTTACTAGACCGACAAGAAATACATATCTTATTTAACCCAATCGTTAATGTCATCACTTCAGTATATACACACGCACTCACAGTCATTCCTAACCAGAACCTCACCCTTCTACATTCTACAACCGCCCCTTCCCTGAACATTAGCAGACACGTGGTTTCAGCCTTAAATAACCGCTCTGAATTAAGAGATTAACTTTTCCTCTTATCAAATGACAAAATCACTGCTCACTAGGATCCACTCACCTACGTCCAGGCAGGTATTTAACCTAGCGTCTGACTATGTAAGATGGCACACACGCAGCAACTTACCTTGAGTTTTACACTCAGTGGGATCAAACATCCCAACATTCACACTTCTACCATAGCATTACAGTGCAGGACATGGAGACAAACACTTCTTACTGCTACACTTACTATGTTAACTACTACACTCTACAATGCTAGGTAGTCCTACAACAGCCCCAACATAAAGCAGTACAATCAATAACGAAAAACCTCAACACAAAGGCTCCCTTACTAATAAACAATATCTCTATCTAAGCACACAATCTTTAGCAAAAACACAACCATACACTCAGAAATGGAAAGCCAAAACTATAGGCTAGTTCAATACGGACAATTCCCCTAAACAATAGTAACAATAATACAATCTCCAGTTATCGTGTCATATCACCACACTAACATACGATACCAGTACTAAAATAAATCTGTTGGACTTTATTTCTTTCTCTCTTTGTCTACATCTCTCTCAACTTCTTTCTTTGTCTCTTTTTTCTCTCTCTCTCTCTCCTTTCTATCTTTCTCTTTCTCTGTCTATCTCTTTCTTTTTCAATCTCTCGTTTCTCTTTTTTTTCTCTCTATCTCTCCCACTTATCCCACTTTCTCTCTCTCTCTCTCTCTTTCTCTTTCTATTTCTCTCACTCTCTCTCCCTCTTTCACAGACACAGTGAGTGATCTGTTGTGTTTCCACATTGTGTGATTTCAAAACCTCGTGCGCCTGATGTTTGTGGCTGTTATCGTGGTCACACTTTTATGAGAAAATTCTTTTCTGTTTCTTAATGCAGAGGATTTTTACATTTCTAGTCTAAGGCTTTCTATTGGTGGCTAGTGTATCTCATACAGTTTGTCTTTAGCTTAAGGCTGGCTATTGGTGGTTTGTATATGTCATATAATTTGTCTTTAGCTTAAGGCCGGCTATTGATGGTTAGTGTTTCTCATACAGTTTGTCTTTAGCTTAAGGCAGAATGGTGTTGGTTAGTGTATCTCATACAGATTGTCTTTAGCTTAAGGCTGGCTGTTGGTGGTTAGTGTATCTCATACAGATTGTCTTTAGCTTAAGGCTGGCTGTTGGTGTTTAGTGTATCTCATACAGATTGTCTTTAGCTTAAGGCTGGCTGTTGGTGGTTAGTGTATCTCATATAGAGTTTTGCTGTCTCCTGTGTTTGCTGCCTTCTCTGCTTCTTTCGCCATATTTTCCACGTATTCTCTTTTATCCCTTCTAGCTGAACTTTTTGCTTTATTGTTTAGTTCTATGTATGTTGCTTTTGCCACTTCTTTCCCATGATCGGTCGCTCGTCTTTCATATATGTGTTACCTGCCCTGCAGTCTGGGAAACGAAAACGATCACCTTTCCCAAAACTATCCTTACTCTCCATGAGAGATTCACATGCGTAATATGATATATGTCACTGTATGCAAAAGATGCAAGATAACGTATATTAGTGAAACTGGCCACAGATTAGGGGACCGAAGGCAAAAAATATCTGTACGACATCGCACAACATGCTTCGAAACCAGTCCCAAAATAACAGTCCCGAATTATTTCAATAGCCCCAACCACAGAAGCACATCTGACTTTCTGGTAACAGCCATCAAAAAAGTGTCAAGTAGATGGCACAAGCCGCCTAGCACTTGAGAAGCGCTACATTCAGGAATATGGGACCCTGGAACCACATGCTTTGAATTCGTTATTCAGCTACACCTAACATTCTCCTCTTCCACAAGCATAATCCCTCCCCACTAAGTCCCACTCCCTTCTCACTTATTATGCATAGCTTACAACCTCTTCACATCATCACATTACAACTCCTCTACCCCAACTATAATCACATATTTCACCTTCTCTCGGATATATTTCTATTGTATCACTCTCTCTCCCCTCCATTGTTTCCCCACCCACCACCCACAGTTAAGACCCACCTATCACACATCCCAAGTCTCCGTTTAAATACTCTCTACACTCCACCATGCACATTTCTAACACACAGTGTAGGACAAGCCACAGCCAACTTCATACACGTTACAACTAAGTGCTTCATTCATTTTATTTGATTTTTTTAAACATAACATTCAGGTGAATTTGTATTTTGTCTCCTCTATTTCTTGGTCCTGTGTGTTTTTGTGTAATTAAGGCTCACGACTGTGTACTCGTTAAGTAATAAAGCTGTTCGTACTTTTTTTCCTAGCTTATACATTCCTACACATTGATCCCTTTACTTCTCTCAGCATAGGGTGAACATATCACACTTTAAATTACCTCGATACTATTAATCAGACTATAAATGGAAACGAAGTTTAATACATTAATATTTAGGAAGAAAGTTTGGATAAGAAATTTGTAGACAAATCACATCAAGCGTGAGGGAAACGAAAATAGCAAGAGAATGACTGTGAGCAGAGACCCAGATTCGCGTGAGACGAGCAACTGCCTAGCCAAGGGAGGCAAGCAAACTATCAACTCGGCCAGGAAGCACACCTAACATAACATTACGCTTTTGGTGTTTCTTGCTTGTAAGTAGCTCCTTAAGTTCAAACTTTTAATTGTATATTGTGTGACATACGGTCTTGTGTTAGCATGGTGTCGTAGGTACAACTTTGGGTTCATCGTAGTCTCTAAAGTCCTGCCCATCTTCCAGTGTCCAGACTTTACTGTATCCTCTTCTAGTCTGGTTTTTCATCCTCTCGCTGTTATAAAACTTCTACTAAGATGGTTTATATGATTAAAATGTAGACAAAAAGCTTATAATCGCTGAACGTTCGTCTGTCAGTGAAAATGACTAACTTTGCAAAACAAAAAAATAATGATTAAAATGTATAACGTATACGCATATTACTTCATACTCTGGTGTGCCCATAGATCAAGAGAATATGGGCACTAACACCTTATCTCTGTGCGTCTCTAAGACATGGCAGGGTTACCTGTTCCTTACCTATACTTATACTATTAGTTTCACAACTACATTTAGGTGAAGCGTTTCATGCCTAGGCAGCGATGACTCCAGAGTGCTTCCTTATAAAGGGAGTGTATGCTGACTAGGCAGAAGTGACTCCAGAGTTATTCCTCATAAAGGGAGTGTATGCTGACTAGGCAGAAGTGACTCCAGAGTTATTCCTCATAAAGGGAGTGTATGCTGACTAGGCAGAAGTGACTCCAGAGTTATTCCTCATAAAGGGAGTGTATGCTGACTAGGCAGAAGTGACTCCAGAGTTATTCCTCATAAAGGGAGTGTATGCTGACTAGGCAGAATTGACTCCAGAGTTATTCCTCATAAAGGGAGTGTATGCTGACTAGGCAGGAGTGACTCCAGAGTTCTTTCTCATAAAGGGAGTGTATGCTGACTATCATCCTTATCAATGAATGTTAGTAAACTAGTCCTAAAATGCTATATTGAACCTATCTTGTTATATGGAAGTGAATCATGGTCAATAGGCAAGTCTGCACACAAATCATTGGAAGCAATAGAAATGTTGTTTATTAGAAGAATGTTGCGAATCCCCTGGACAGCAAAAATAACTAATGAAGAATGTATGAGAAGAGCTGCAGAGACAAAAAAACCTTGTCAAAAAGATAAGAGAGAGAGACAATGTACTTTCATAGGACATGCAATGAGAAGAGGGGGCATTGAAAATATTATAACAGGAAAAATAGAAGGAAGAAGATCAAGAGGAAGACCAAGATAAATGATACTGGACAGTCTGACCGGATGGTGTGAGAGGAGATCAGCAACTGAGCTGATAGAATGCATGAAGGTTCGGATACTCTGGAGAAGCATAATAGCCATCGCCTGTCGGCACGGCACATCATGATGATGATGCTGACTAGGCAGGAGTGACTCCAGAGTTATTCCTGCCTTCGTACGTCAGTAACTACAGAAATACGGAAACAACCCACAAGGTATACATCACTAAGAAATTCCTTACTTGAACGTTATGCTCTCAAAAATACATATCTGATTTTCATTTAAAACAACACAGATTTAACTTACATTTAAAAACTCGATCTATCTTAACTCAGAAGAACAAATCTAACTTACCTCTAAAATCTAGATCTCTCTTAACTCAAAAGAACAAATCTAACTTACATAATAAAGAACATATCTGATTGACTGTACATCTAAAACACAGATCCGACTTAAATCTTAAATACAGATCTAACTTACCTCTACAACACAAATCTGACATACATCTAAAGCACAGGTCTAACTTACCTCTACAACACAATTCTGACATACATCTAAAGCACAGGTCTACCTTACCTCTAAAGTACATATCTGACTTACATCCAAAACACAGATCTAATTTATGTCAGTGATCGCCTTAACCGGCAATTACCGGTAGATTATCATCATCAGGTGCCGTGCCGACTGGCGATGGCTATTATGCTTCTCCAGAGTACACGATCTTTCATGCAGGCCATCAGCTCAGTTGGTGATTTCCTCTCACACCATCCCGTCAGACTGTGCAGTATCATTTCTCTTGGTCTTCCTCTTGATCTTCTTCTTTCTATTTTTCCTGTTGTTATTATATTTTCAATGTCCCCTCTTCTCATTGCATGTCCTATGAAAGTACATTGTCTCTCTCTTATCTTTTTGACAAGGTTTTCTTGTCTCTCCAGCTCTTCTCATACATTCTTCATTAGTTATTTTTGCTGTCCAGGGGATTCTCAAATTTCTTCTAATAAACCACATTTCTGCTGCTTCCAGTGATTTTTGTGCATACTTGCCTATTGTCCATGATTCACTTCCATATAACAAGATAGATTCAATAAAGCATTTTAGGACTCGTTTTCTAACATTTCTTGATAAGGATGTGTTGTTTGCTATGATGTTTCTCATTCTCTGAAATGTAGTCTTTCGTTGGCCTATTCTGTTCTTAAATTCTGTTCTGCATTTCCCATCTAAAGTTATTACTGCTCCAAGGTATTTGAATTTCTGCACCTGCTTTAGAATAGTTCCGTTTAGTTTTATACTGCATGCTGGTGGATTCTGTTTCTTAGATATAACCATAGTCTCTGTCTTTTCGATGTTCAAAGTAAGGCCTTTCTGTTCAATTTCTTTGGCCACTTTATCCAAGAGATTTTGCAGGTCTTGTTGGTTCTCAGCTATCAGTACTGTGTCGTCAGCATACCGAAGGTTGTTAATATTGTATCCTCCAATTTTTATGCCTGGTTCTGTGATGACCGTTCTTAGAATATTCTCTCCGTACAGAGAAAAAAAGGTCTGGAGAAGGTCATCACAAGTGCAAAGAAAACTGAATTGATGACAACTGAGAAAACAAACAAAACAGCTGAAATATGTATCAATGAGGATAAACTGTAAGAAGTGGAGAGTTTTGAATATCTTGGATCACTACTAACTAATAATAGAGATACAATGAGGGGCATTAAAAGGAGGACATCTATCGCTCTTCAGAAAGTAAAACAAATAAATAATCTGTGGAGAGGAGCAGACAGAACCACAACAATTATATGTTTTAAGGGCATGCATCTTTCCCATCGCAACATATGCAAGTGAGACCTGGGCACTTAACAAAACAGCTGAGAAGCACATACAAGCTTTTGAATGTAAATGCTACAGAGAGTTCTCCAAATATCGAAGACACAAAAAAGAACAAATATATCTATACTACAAGAGCTTAATATTGAAGTAGGCTGGCTTGTAAAGAGGATTAAAGAGAGAAAACTAAAATATTGTGGACACATTAAACATCATAATAATTTGGAAAAGACCGTATTGGAAGGATACATAATGGGAAAAAGAAAGAGACGAAGACCAAAACGAAGATGGCTCCAAGACATTGTTGAGAATCTGAAAATGGATACAGCAGCGGCAGGCTATCTTGCTCACAACCGATAGGTCTACAGGAGTGCTGTTAGGGAGGCAAAGTTCTGCACGGGACATGAAAATGAATTAATTAATGAAATGCCCTTTTTATATCGCTCCTCAGTTTGTTCACGCCATTGTCGTGTAGTTATTTCTCTATTTACTGGCTGACATGTTACATTGCCATCACTCTGACCTGTCAATATCCTGAGATCGACTCACCATCTGGATCATCTAGATCACACAATAAACTCATGATCCCTGACAAGACTCTAATCTTATGACTCACCATCTGGATCATCTAGATCACACAATAAACCCATGATCCCTGACAAGACTCTCATCCTATGACTGGCCAGCCACAACATTCTTTCTAAAAGAACATAGTTCTAAATGTAATATGTTAGATCTTGTTATAAATTATTTCACAAAATGTGCAAGAATGTGATGTTAGAAGAACTTCATTGAAAATATATTTGTGTGTGTATGCATGTGTGTGTGTGAGTACCATCTCTTTATATTAATTACCTCTCATGTAGTTATTATCCTATACTTGTGAATGTAATAGTTTATTTCTGCATTCTTAGATATTTTTCCGCGTAATTTGATAATTAAATTAAAACCGAGTGTGTGGGAAGAATGAAAGATGGAGTGTGAAGAGGAGAATGTAAGACTTGCCTGCGTGCCCAATTTTTACCCTTTGAAAATAAAGATCATTCAGTCATTCATTCTTTCTTTCATTCACTCACTCATTCATTCTTTCACCGGTGTGAGGTGACCCAGTGTGAGAGTAAGATTTCTGTCACACAGCGCAAAAGTTGCGGATCTCCTGGTCCAGACATATCAGATGACCAGTAATAGACCTTAGTCATATACTACACTTACATTCTCTATCTTACATCAGATGGTCAGTAATAGACCTTAGTCACATACTACACTTACATTCTCTATCTTACATCAGATGACAAGTAATAAACCCTACTCACATACTACACTTACATTCTCTGTCTTACATTAGATGGCCAGTAATAAACTCTAGTCACATACTACACTTACATTCTGTGTCTTACTTCAGATGACCAGTAATAAACTCTAGTCAAATACTACACTTACATTATGTGTCTTACATCAGATGACCAGTAATAGACCCTAGTCACATACTACACTTACATTATGTGTCTTACATCAGATGAGCAGTAATAGACCCTAGTCACATACTACACTTACATTCTCTTACTTACAATAGATGACCAGTAATAGATCCTAGTGACATACTACATTTACACTCTCTGTCCTACATCAGACGACAAGTAATAGACCCTAGTGACATACTACATTTACATTATATGGCTTACATCAGATGAGCAGTAATAGACCCTAGTCACATACTACATTTACATTCTCTGGCTTATATCAGATGATTGATTGATTGATTGATTTTTATTTCAAAAGTGTCAAGAATTGCGCACGCAGGCACGTCTGGCATTCTGCCCTTTATCATATATCTTTCACTCTATTCCAGACATTCTACAAATATACTGTTCATTTAACAAACATAGCTAACATTGAAGCTGAGAGACATAAAATAAAATATAACATTTATGTTTCGTTCTTAAACATTCACTCAGTACAGAAGTAACTACATACATTAGAAATGACTATCTACTAAACAAAATTTTCGGGACTATTCAGAAAACAATTAATTGTATTCGGTGTCTGTAAGAGCAGCTTAAGATAATTTTTAAGTTTTATAATTCATGGAGGCATGTAGTCGACATCGAATAGATATTGGGAAAGCTTGTAGTTGTTGGAAGGAGTATAATTTATATTTTGTATATAGGATGGGAGGGTATTTCAAAGATGAGCAGCAGAATAACTAAAGCTTTTCTTGTAAAGATCAAGTCTAGGTTTTGGAAGACATATGTTGTTCAAGCGTTGGCTACACTTTGAGCTAAATTTAAACAGGTTCCATAGATAAGGCGGGGAATGCCGTGAAAGAATTTGATGTACTAACTTCGCTTTGTTGAAGAGGAAACTGTTCTTAAGAGGTAGTATTTTGATACGTTTGTGATGATTAGTTGTTTGTGCTTGATCTTTGTCACTAATAAGCTTTACTGCTCGCTTTTGGAGAGAGCAAAGCCTCTTTGTATTTGACACTGAGCAACCATCCCAAACTGTTGAGCAATAGTCTAAATGTGTTTGTATATGAGCTATGTATATGTCTTCCTAGTGTCTTGATCTATGAAATGCTTAATTTTAGATAATTGGTATACTTTTTTTCCGATGAGTTTTGTTAGACATTGCACATGAGAGTTCCAGGTCAGGTATTGGTCAATAGTAAGACCTAGTGTTTTGTACTCTCTAACGTTTTCTATCTGTGATGTTTCTGTACAGAGCCGAAATGTTGTTTTTGTTGCGTTTTGTAGTTTCTGTCTTGTTGTTATGAGCAATGATGTTGTTTTATCGGTGTTTATAATCATGCCATTATTTTTCCTCCATCCAATTAAATTGTATAACTCGACCTGAAGAGTTGATTCTAGATTAACACAATCATAGTCACTGGTGTAGACTGTGCAATCATCGGCAAAAATGTCACAAGAAGAGTGTTTAAGATGATGTGGAAGATCATTGATATAGATAGCAAAGAGCAACGGGCTTAGAATAGAACCTTGCGGAACACCAGTGTCAACTTTAGCAGAATTTGATAGAGACTTGTTGAAGAATACTACGTATTGTCTGTCTGAAAGAAACGATGCAATTAATTTTATTAGGTCAGGGTGGCAGATGGCCAGTAATAGACTCTAGTCATGTACTACACTTACATTCTCTGGCTTACATCAGATGTCTAGTAACAGACCCTAGTCATGTACTACACTTACATTCTCTGGCTTACATCAGATGTCTAGTAATAGACCCAAGTCACATACTACACTTACATTCTCTGGCTTACATCAGATGTCTAGTAATAGACCCTAGTTGCATACTACAATTACATTCTCTGGGTTACATCAGATGACTAGTAATAGACCCTAGTTGCATACTACAAGTACATTCTCTGGCTTACATCAGATGACTAGTAATAGACCCTAGTTTCATATTACAATTAAATTCTCTGGCTTACATCAGATGTCTAGTAATAGACACTAGTCATATGCTACATATACATTCTCTGGCTTACATCACATTGCCAGTAGTAAACCTAGTCACATACTACATTTACTTTCTGTGGCTTACATCAGATGGCTAGTAATAAAGGCTAGTTACATACTACACTTACATTATCTGGCATGCATCAGATGGCCAGTAATAAAACATAGTTACATACTACACTGACCAAGGGACTCTATGCCTGTTAATTTGGCCTCTCTCTGAACAATGTCCTCTTCGGAGTTTTTGCCTCTTTTTCTCTGGCCTGTTCTGTTCCACTTGATAGCTTGTTTTGGGACTCTTTGATCATTTCTTCTCATCATGTGACCAACATATGTCCATCTCCTTCTCCTGATCATCCATGAGACTGGTTGTTGATCAGTCATCTGTCTTATCTCTGCATTGTTCTTGAATTCGTTCCACTTGATGCCGATTATTTTCATCAGACATTTGCTTTCAGAAGAGTCTAATTTCTTGTCTATTTCTTTAGTTGTTTTCCAGCTTTGCATGCATAAATGAGGGTGGATATTACATTTGAATTGAATAGTCTTAACTTGGTTTTTGTGCTTATAACTTTTGAATTCCATATGTTCTAGAGATTCTTGAAGATCGATGCTGCTTTTGCAATTCTAATACTAACTTCATTTCTAGTGTCACCATCCTAGTCTATGTAGCTGCCAAGGTATGCAGATTGATTGACTTCTTCAATATATGCCCCTTCTACGTGTATTTTGTTCATTCTGATTAATGGGAATTTTCATTATTTTTGTTTTGTCATTGTTAATTTCAAATCCTATTTTGCTAGCCAGTGAAGACAGGCTATCTGTGTTTTTTTTTCTTGCATGGAATTCACATTGTTACTGATAAGAGTTATGTCATCAGCAAAATCAAGATCTTCTAGCTTGGTCCCATATACCCATTCAATACCTGCGTTACCTGTGCAGCATTTTTTCATTATGAAGTCTATTGTAATTGTAAAAAGTAAAAGAGACAGTATACATCCCTGTTTCACACCTGTTTCAAATTGGAACCATTCACTCATCTCTTCTTCTTTCTTGACTGCGCAAACAAATCCATTGTAGAAGTCCTTAATGATGGTGACAGTTTTGGATGGTACTCCATATAGACTTAAAGTTATCCATAATGAATCTCTGTGTATGCTATCAAATGCCTTTTTAAAGTCTATGAAGTTCAGTATTAATGTTTTCTGATTTCCAATGTGTTCTTCAAGTATTATTCTTAGAGTAAAGATCTGGTCAAGACACTTTCTACCCTTTCGAAATCCTTCTTGTTCTTCTTTAGATATTGTTAGAAATTATTTTAATGTTTGTTTAAAAAAAACATATGTTAGAAGATCTGTATTTACAATCTATTTTATTTATGTATATGTCTGCGGGTGTATGTGTGCGTGAGTGCTATTTTATTATGTTAATTACTTCTTCTCCTTTACCTTGAATGTAGTAGCTAAATCTTACACTCTTTTGTTATGTTTTTCCTAATTTAATTTGTATTTTTGTACTAAATCAAGTGTGTGGGAAGAATGAAAGATGGAGTGATGAAGGGCAGAATGTAAGACGGGCCTGCGTGCCCAATTCTTTACCCTTGAAAAATAAAGTTTATTCATTCATTCATTCATTCATTCATTCATTCATTCATTCATTCATTCATTCATTCATTCATTCATTCATTCATTCATTCATTCATTCATTCATTCATTCATTCATTCATTCATTCATTCATTCATTCATTCATTCATTCATTCATTCATTCATTCATTCATTCATTCATTCATTCATTCATTCATTCATTCATTCATTCATTCATTCATTCATTCATTCATTCATTCATTCATTCATTCATTCATTCATTCATTCATTCATTCATTCATTCATTCATTCATTCATTCATTCATTCATTCATTCATTCATTCATTCATTCATTCATTCATTCATTCATTCATTCATTCATTCATTCATTCATTCATTCATTCATTCATTCATTCATTCATTCATTCATTCATTCATTCATTCATTCATTCATTCATTCATTCATTCATTCATTCATTCATTCATTCATTCATTCATTCATTCATTCATTCATTCATTCATTCATTCATTCATTCATTCATTCATTCATTCATTCATTCATTCATTCATTCATTCATTCATTCATTCATTCATTCATTCATTCATTCATTCATTCATTCATTCATTCATTCATTCATTCATTCATTCATTCATTCATTCATTCATTCATTCATTCATTCATTCATTCATTCATTCATTCATTCATTCATTCATTCATTCATTCATTCATTCATTCATTCATTCATTCATTCATTCATTCATTCATTCATTCATTCATTCATTCATTCATTCATTCATTCATTCATTCATTCATTCATTCATTCATTCATTCATTCATTCATTCATTCATTCATTCATTCATTCATTCATTCATTCATTCATTCATTCATTCATTCATTCATTCATTCATTCATTCATTCATTCATTCATTCATTCATTCATTCATTCTCTCATTGCAGTATCCACTATATCTTTAAGTCTATTCAAAATGACCCTGCAAAATACTTTTGACACAACTGATATCAAGCTTCTTCTCCATTTATACAGTCACTAAGGTTGTGTATTTTGTTTTTGTTTGTTTTGTTTTGTTTTGTTTTTGGTATTTTAACAATGATTCCTTTTTTCCATTTAGAAGGAACAATTTCTTCTTTCTAAATCTTATTAAACATTCTCTGTAGTCGTCTCATGTTGTCACTATTGATAGCTTTAGAATTTGGGGTGTTATTTCATCTTCAGCTGCAGCTTTAGTGTTAGCCATTAAATTCACTGCTGTTTCTATTTCATCAAGGTTGACATTTAATTGCGGGATTTGTAAGTCAGTGTCAAGGTTTATCAATTCTTTTGGATGTGGTAAATTAAGTATTTCTTGGAAGTGTTCAGCCCCTCTTTGCTTTTGGTCTTTACTTGATGTTAATAGAGTTCCAGTTTTGCTAAGGATTGGTCTTTCTTTAGATGTAATAGTGCCTGTTAGACTCTTTTGTATGTTATATAAAGGTGTGCTGTCTCCTGTATTTAATGCTTTCTCTGTCTCTTTCGTCATATTGTCTATGTATTCTCTTTTATCCCTTCTAGCTGAACGTTTTAATTTTTTGTCTATTTCTTTGTATGTTGCTTTTGCCAGATCTTTTCGAAGATCTATTTTGTCATTCAACATGTCTAGTTTGACTGCTCGTCTTTCATGTATATACTTCCATGTTTTATCTGATGCCCATGCTTTTCTATTTGTTTTTTTTTCAGTCCAGCGCTAGCTTTTGTTGCTGTGATTATTGTTGTGCTGTAAGAATTCAATCCCATAATTCATCTATACATATATACCTATATCCTCTACTTCTATGTGTGTTTTGAAATGACTAGCAAGTTCCTGATTTAAATTACTGTTAGTATTCTCTTCTTGTAGGCTGTAGCTGTTTATCTTTCTGTGTAGTGATTTCTTGTGTTGACTTATAAGTTTTAGTTTTATTTTCCCTATGCACAGGTTCTGATCACTGTTAACATCTTCTCACCTATAAGCCTGTACATCTATGTTTTGTATTGCTTTCTAATACAAACATGATCTATCTGGTTTCTAGTTCTATCACCTGGAGATATAGACGTTGTTTTATGAATCTCTTTGTGTGGAAATAGTGTGCCTCCAATGACCATTGCCCTCTGTTAGACATATTTCAATTAATCTTTCTCCGTTCTGATTAACCATGTCAGTTCCTTCTTTCCCCATCACTTTTTAATCGTCGGTGTTATCTTTCCCTACCTAGGCGTTGAAGTCCCCCATAGCAAATAGAATGTCGTCTTATGGACTTTGTTGATGTTTTGTTGTACTTTGTGATACAAAATGTCTTTCACATCATCATCGGCATCGTTCGTAAGTGCATAACACTATATTGTTGTCATTTTTCAGTGTCGTAGGTTGTATCGTGCTCTTATTATATACTGTTCGCTGGTTCCCATTCTACAAGGAACTTTCCTGCTACATTTCACATAATAATACCTACCCCATCTCGATGTTACTGAATGTTACTGAATGACATTTTCAACAGTGGTTATATTCCCATTGACCTGATTAAATCCACGTTTATAGCACTACCAAAGAAACCAGGTGCAAAAGATTGTGACGACCACAAGACTATCAGCCTCTCATGTCACATAACGAAGTTACTTCTGAGAATAATTATGAGAAGAACAAGGAAAAAGATAAAATGGAAATAGCAGATGAACAGTTTGGATTTGTTGAAGGAAAGGGAACATACAATGCCATTTATGCTTTACGAACACTAACAGAAAGAGCTTTAGAAGTACAGAAAGATCTCCACTTATGCTTCATTGATTACACCAAGGCATTTGACACGGTGAAAAATAATGAAATTATTAAAATACTTGAAGACGCCAATATAGACGGCAAAAACCTGAGGATTGTAAAACATCTATACTGGCAGCAAGAAGAAGCAATTCAAGTTGAAAACAGAACTGGAAAATATCAACCTATATAACAAGGGGTGCGACAAGGATGTGTACTATCTCCAGACCTTTTTTCTCTGTATAGCGAGAATATTCTAAGAACAATCATCATAGAACCAGGAATAAAAATTGGAATACACAATATTAACAACCTTTGGTATGCTGACGACACAGTACTGATAGCTGAGAACCAACAAGACCTGCACAATCTCTTGGATAAAGTCGCCAAAGAAAGTGAACAGAAAGGCCTTACTTTGAACATAAAAAAGAGACTATGGTTATATCTAAGAAACAGAATCCACCAGCATGCAGTATTAAATTAAACGGAACTATTCTAAAGCAGGTGCAGAAATTCAAATACTTTGGAACAGTAATAACTTCAAATGGGAAATGCAGAACAGAAATTAGGAACATAATAGGCCAAGCAAAGACTGCATTTCAGAGAATGAGAAACATATTAACTAACACATCTTTATCAATGAATGTTAGAAAACGAGTCCTAACATGCCATATTGAACATGTCTTGTTATATGGAAGTGAATCATGGACAATAGGCAAGTCTGCACAAAAATCATTGGAAGCAGCATAAATGTGGTTTATTAGAAGAATGTTGCGAATTCCCTGGACAGCAAAAATAACTAATGAAGGATGTATGAGAAGAGCTGGAGAGAAAAAAAACCTTGTCAAAAAGGTAAGAGAGAGACAATGTACTTTCATAGGACATGCAATGAGAAGAGGGGGCATTGAAAATATTATAACAAGAACAATAGAAAGAAGAAGATCAAGAAGAAGACCAAGAGAAATGATACTGCACAGTCTGACGGGATGATGTGAGAGGAGATCACCATCTGAACTGATGGCCTGCATGAAGGATCGTGTACTCTGGAGAAGCATAATAGCCAACGCCAGTCGGTACGGCACCTGGTGATGATGACGATGATGATGATGATGATGATGATCTCGATGTTTACCTTCGTTTCTGCCTGAATGTATTATTGACTTACCATTTTCCACCTATCTTATACCTGCTTCTGACCATCGCATTTCACTGATACCCAGTGCGTCTAGATGGTATCTCTCCATTTCTTTGATGACCTGAGTAGTTTTTGTTGGTTTTGCCATCGTTCTTACATTCAGGAATCCAATATTTGTCACATGTTTGGGGCCAACGAATGAGCTCATCGGAGTTGGTATCCTTGATGCTCGGTTGGTTTCTCTGCGAGTTTCAGTAACGATATCTGTTTTTCCCATCTGTAGTCGCCTCTAGATAGGTCCCATGATAAGATTGTTAGCCTTATGCTCAACTCCCGGTGCATTATATACAGAATATATATATATATATATATATATGTATATATATATATATATATTTTATACTGATACACAAAGAGTTATAAACAACATTCTCTACAGGCAAACATATGTATTTCTCTTCATTAGCTTTGGTATATATTTATATCTCTCTAACTTAGTTTTAATATACATATGTATCAAAACTAATCTTTCTTCATTTTACTACATTACTGTAATAGTAATAGTAGATACACAGAGTGTTGGAGATATCAGTATCTACAGATATACAAAGAATTAGAGACATGATTCTCTACAGATAAAGTCAGAATTTGTTGAAGATATTGCTATTAATACATCCTGTTGGGACAGTTTCCTTTCTATGAATTTAGGATATCAGACATAAAGATTATACTGTTGTCCCACATACAAACTCAGCTGTCCTGTGTGGACAGTGAAGATATTATCATAGTCTGCTACTTGGTTTATGTACGGATTTATTGCTTCATGTTATTTCTTCGTCTCTGTTCAGCTTTTGTTCAGATTAGGGTAGAGCTGAAACTTGACAGGAAATATATCTCTTCATGTAATAAAGAAACACCTCATATCTAGCATTGCTTTATCTTGCCTGTTTCATGTATACATTGTTGTGCCATTGTGGCATATAAAGCTTCGACTTTTTCCTTTGTCTGAAGATCCAGAAATAGAACTTTGTTTCATTGTTCTACAAGAGAGAACAAAGGAATGGAAAGTACAAGAAGGCAAAGATGGCGATCCTACGGAGCATGATAACTCAGCTTTGTCTGGTAACATATGTTGTCTTTCTCGTGAGATCTACAAGGACACTGTTAAGGTAACATAAAAAAATTAACGATCAGTGACACAGATCATATTGCTAACACAGAACGCGTACTCGACAAAGACAAATAGTCAGCCATATTGATTCAGGCAGTAAAGGATGCATGCACGCAGGAAACTCTCTACTGTAGTGAGCGGAACAACAACACAACTCCTTCAGATCATCAGAGGAAGTACCCCCTCCCCCCTCAGACAACTGTTTCGGTCCTATTAAACTTTTTCCACTCAACGGTTCTCAGCCGTTGTTAGA
This sequence comes from Achatina immaculata, assembly GCA_009760885.1. Lineage (NCBI taxonomy): Eukaryota > Metazoa > Mollusca > Gastropoda > Stylommatophora > Achatinidae > Lissachatina > Lissachatina immaculata. Next base: position 862,532 of record CM019698.1, read on the forward strand.
GGAAAATAATTTAACATCAAAGAAACATGTATTATTTGATAAGAAACAGAAAATTCTATATTTAAGACCAATGTTTCTCAAACATCTTTGAGAGCTTACATTTTTCTGTCTAGTAGAGCGATGACCATAGAGCGATACAGTAGAGATATCTGGTCATGTTAAATATGTTGTGACAGTCTTTAATGTATACACATAGTTCATTATGGAGAATTTTAAGTCTATATGGAGTACCATCTAAAATTGTCAACATCATTAAGGACTTCTACAGTGGATTTGTTTGTGCAGTCAAGACAGAGGAAGGGATGAGTGAATGGTTCCAGAATGAAACAGGTGTGAAACAAGGTTGTATACTGTCTTCTTTGCTTTTTGGAATTACAATAGACTTCATAATGAAAAAATGCTGCACAGGTAATATAGGTATTGAATGGGTACATGGGAGCCAACTAGAAGATCTTGATTTTGCTGATGACATAACTCTTATCAGTAACAATGTGAATTCCATGCAAGAAAAAAACAGATAGCCTGTCTTCACTGGCTAGCAGAATAGGACTTGAAATTAACAAAGACGAAACAAAATTAATTAAAACTCCCATTAGTCCAAATAATAGAGATCGTGTCATGTTAATTATTTTGTGACAGTCTTTAATGTTTGAGCTATACAAATCAGAGAGTTCTTGTCAAGTTAAACATGTTGTGACAGTCTGCTGTCTTGGAGCTATACCAATCAGAGATATATTTGTTGAGGAGGCTAACCTTAGTCTGTAATCTGGTGTGTCCGAGCAGAATATTGAAGAAAATTATTTCTAAAAGGATTTCCCGTGTAATAAATAGCGTTCTTAACATGGTGTAAGTGCTGGTAAAACTGAACGTTGTCAGCTTTTTATATTCCACACTGGTTCTTGGACGACTGTAGAAGTTTCGACACTGATTAAAAATGGCAAACATCAACAAAACAACTGTGACCGTCCTCGGCGTGGATGTCTGAATTATGATTCGGTTTTCTGGAACTGAGCAGTGGGAAAACAAGAAACTTGAGCAACTAACATCCAGTTTCTAACATCACCAACCCGTGAGACGAAGTGTTTTAGACGATGTTACATGTTAGGATTGTGTTAAAAAGCTATAAACAGTGAAACGAAGTGTTTTAGACGCTGTTAGATATTAGGATTGTGTTAAAAGTATAAACAGTGAAACGAAGTGTTTTAGACGCTGTTAAATGTTAGATTTATGTTAAAAAATCTTTCAAACAAGGAAAAGTCCTAAAAGTAAAAAACGATAGCAGTAGAGACAATTGGAAGACATAAATATACAGACTTGAGACAGATAGAAAACAAAAAGTAGGTGGACAACATAAGGAGAGAGACAGGAGACAGGAGAAAAACACAAAGAGGCAGGTAGGCAACATACGGAGACAGTAGACCGGTAGAAAACAGAATGAGATAGACAGCAAACAACATCAGGAAACAGACAGGAAACAGATAGAAAACACAAGGCAACAGGCAGGAGACAAGTAGAAAACATAAGGAAACGAACAAGGGACAGGAGGACAACACAAAGAGATGGACGAGAGAAAGAGAGAACAAATAATGTAATGTAAAGAAGAGATATGGTTGTAATTAAAAGAGGAAGTTAGTGATACATGGCAGGTGCCTTACTGTAGCATCTCACATGAGAGCCAGGAGCAGGCCAACAATTCTAGGAGTCATGACCTAGAGCCTTCCCCCCTTCCCCCGCCCAAGATCATTTCTCAAGTCTCTACTGAAGGCGCAGTTTGTGTGTGTTAAGTTGTATAAACACTGAGAGCACGATAATGATATCTTGAGAACCTTTCTCCTGAACTAGAAACTTTAGATCACGTCAGCAGCGATTTGACATAAGATACGTCCTCTCATGTAGGAAAATATTTTTGTCGTTATGACATTTAGTACAGAAAAGTCTTGTTTCTGTTAAGTTAGGCTATATCTTGCTGGGAAGAGGGGAGGGCACATTACCTGCAATGTATACATGAAATGTATGGCCAGTTTTATCGATTTGGTTATGAACGAGGCTGTAGTGTCAGAGGTGGATCTTTCTGTAGATGTGTCAATCAAAACTGACGAAAACACTGTTCTACTCTCACCTTGCGCCATCTAGTAACAGGCTGTTGTGTAATACTGCCGCCTGTCCAATGAAACGATGGTTTGCTTGTTCTGTTATTGTGATACCAAGACTTGATAAGTAATGTAACCACCCGTTCTGCACAATTACATTCTCTGCGAGTAGTCGGTTCATTCATTCATTCATTTGCATGTCCCTTGCGGAACTTTGCGTCCCAGACATCACTCCTGTAGGCCTCTCGATTTGGGTTTCTTGGTATATTTCCGGAAGATAGTTTACCATTGCTTTCCTTCCGGGCAGTGACTGTACTAGTCAGTGATCATAGCCATTGTCCCTACAATGAGATCATCTGCCTACCATCATAGAATGGTGACCATAACCAACAGTATCTGTTGGCTGCTCTTCCTTTCCATCCACCACCAGCTCCCTTGGCTTAGCGTCACCTGATCACTGGGTATACGGGTAGTATAGTATGCTAGTAGTAGGTAAACCAACAATTGTTCACTGTCACATTTTCCATGGGTGGCAGTAGCTAAACCATCCATTGTTTTCTGTTACAATTTCTGTTGGTAGTAGGTATACATATATTCTCCATGATCATATTCTCTGAGTTAACATATAAGCCATGTATTTTAAACTGTGCTGGTAGAGAGGAAAACATGCAATGTCAACTGTTCCATCCTTTGTGGTTAGTATGACAATCATACTTTGTATATTAACCTATACAATCATTTACATTTAATACATGTAAAGTCATAACAGTTTCTTTCAGTGCTTTTCCTCCATCGTATCCGGTCTCTTACCCGACCATTTTATATTTTTGTTCTTTTTCTTTCTCTTTTCCATTGTGTTTTCTCGTTAGAATGGTCTTAACTTCGCATTTTAATCTCAGAACATGGAGACTAACTAAATGATTTCATGAACAGGTCAGCTTTTTAACTCAGAATACGAGGGATACTTTCACACTTTATTTCAGAATAAGAGGGATAAGTTTCACACTTTATTTCAGAATCCGAGGAATAAGTGTCACACTTTATCTCAGAATACGAGGGATACGTTTCACACTTTATCTCAGAATACGAGGAATAAGTGTCACACTTTATCTCAGAATAAAGGATAAATGCCACACTTTATCTCAGAACACGAAGACTAAGTGTCGCCTTTTATCTCAGAATACGAGAGATAAGTGTCACATTTCATCTCAGAATATGAGGAATAATTGTCACACTTTATCTCAGAATACAAGGGATAAGTGTTACACTTTATCTCAGAATACAATGGATAAGTGTCACACTTTATCTCGGAATACAAGGGATAAGTTTCACACTTTATCTGACACTGATCTCGTCGTAAGTTGTAATCTGAACAATATTGAATAGAATCTTCTGTGGGCGATTTGTTCAGGTAAATATTAATTACCACACAACGTTCTATAATTTGTTAGTTTCTAACATGTTATTACTAAATCATCCAAGTACCTATACACCAAACCACAATGGACGTCTGTCTTTATTGACAGATCATGAAAAAGGAACATATGGAAATGAAGGAGTAGAATTCCTAAAACTAATGCAAAATATTACAAGAAAAGATAACTCATTTCGTACTGGAAAAGCACAACAAACTATAGAGTACAACCACAAGCAATACTAGAATCCACAAGGACACTGCATGAACAAAGACTCAAGAACACAAACATGGTGTTCCTATGTGACTCAGATCAGTTCTCAAACCATCCAAGATGGACCCAGAAACCAGCTAACCAAGAAAGTGACTGAACTTCTGATCCAGCTGTCCCTTACCAGAAAACTGACATTACTTTGAAATCCTGCACATTGTAGTATTGGAGGAAGTTCAGACGTTGAGAAAGTTGCAAAAGAAGGCTCGAAAACAGAACATTTGTGACATTAACAAAATTAGTGAATGGATGCATCAGCTGCAGGGAATCTTGCTTACAACCGAGAGGGCTACAAGAGAGCTGTTAGAGAGGCAAAGTTTGGCAAGGGATATGCAAATGACTGACTGACTGACTAACCCACTATAATGTTATGTGACAGACTGTCTAAGCAGAGTTGGGAGTAATGATCTTCAATATCCCCAACATATTGTCCATCGGTACAGTCACGGCGAGTACAGTCCGAGAACATTCAACCACCTCATATTGTCCAAACCAAAGCAGTAATTAGGACTGATTGCTCCTAAGAGGAATTATAAACCAGCTCCTTTTGAAAGTTTAGAATAGTTGCATTTCATTAAAAGCAGAAGTGAATTATGTTCAAACCTTTCTTCTTGGTGTGAACTATATTCATTCTGTTATTCTTGAAATGAATTATGTTCATACCTTTCTTCTTGATGTGAATTACATTCATGCTGTTATTCTTGAAGTGAATTATGTTCAAACCTTTCTTCTTGGTGTGTATTAATTCATGCTGTTAATCTTGAAGTGAATTATGATCATACATTTCTTCTTGGTGTGAATTATATTCATGCAGTTATTCATGATGTGAATTATGTTCACACCATTCTTGATGTCTGTGAACTATCTTTATAATGCTGTCTTTGTGTTAGCATGGATTATGTTTATACGTTTCTCCTTTGTGTGAACTATGCTCCTATGGTTCTCTTTTGTGTGAACTATATTCATGTTGTTATTGTTGATGCGAACTATATTTACAAGGTTTTGCCAGATAGTCTATACCAAGCTATAAACTGAGGCGAAGAAGCTGTCCATTTTGACAAACAGTGCCCCATGACTGGCATGCTTCAGTTAGGATTGGCGAACTATAGCTTACCAAGACCCTGTCCCACCTCTCTGTCCCTACCCCTAATAACAGGCTTAGCCTGACAAACAGGGAAGGGATCGCCAAGTCTCCAAAGTGGTGGAGTCTGCTAAAGAAGCATTGCAACTCCCAGGTTAAACATGTTTAGATGCACTCCGGTACTGAAAACACTACCTTCTATAACCCGCACCCACACTGATACGATGATGTGCCTCAACATCTTAACAGCATCGGCTGCAAAGAACATCAGCTTGTAGTTACATGGAGATATAAGACAAGACAAGACAAGCTGTAAGCTGTAAAGGGTCTAGCTCTGTTTTAGGGAGATAGAAGACAAGACACGACAAGCTGTAAGCTATAAAGAACATGATCTAGTAGTTACATGGAGATAGAAGACAAGACAAGACAAGCTGTAAGCTGTAAAGGTAAAAGAACAGTATTTCCACATCCTAGGTCGAAGGTAACTCAAAATACAGTATTGTCACATATTGGATCAATGGTGACTGAAATTACAATACTGTCACATTCTAGATCAAAGGTGGCTGAAATTAAAATACTGTCACATTCTAGATCAAAGGTGACTGAAATTACAATACTGTCACATTCTAGATCAAAGGTGGCTGAAATTACAATACTGTCACATTCTAGATCAAAGGTGACTGAAATTACAATACTGTCACATTCTAGATCAAAGGTGACTGAAATTACAATACTGTCACATTCTAGATCAAAGGTGACTGAAATTACAATACTGTCACATTCTAGATCAAAGGTGGCTGAAAGCACACTATTGTCACATTCTGGATAATAGGCGACAGAAAGTACAGTATTGTCACATATTGGATGAAAGGTGACTGAAAGAATAGTATTTCACATTCTGCATCAAAGGCGACTGAAAGTACAGTATTGTCACATAGTGGATCAAACGTGACTGAAAGTACAGTACTGTCACACTCAGGATCAAAGATGTCTGAAAGTACAGTATTGTCACACTCAGGATCAAATATGGCTGAAAGTACAACATTGTCACATTCTGGATTAAAGGTGACAGAAAATACAGTATTGTCACACTCGGGATCAAAGGTGAATAAAATTACAGTACTGTCACACTCAGGATCAAAGATGACTGGGTTAGAGTGAAAATACTGTATTCCCACATTCTAGAAGAAAGATGACTGAGCTAAAGAAAAGTACAGTATCCCACATTCTAGAACAAAGATGACTGAGCTAAACATAAACTACAGTATCCCACATTCTGGAACAAAGATGACAGAGCTAAACATAAACTACAGTATCCCACATTCTGGATCAAAGATGACTGAGATAAAAATAAAGTACAGTATCCTACAGTCTGGATCAACGATGACTGAGCTAAATACAAAATACAGTATCCCACATTCTGGATCAAAGATGACTGGGTCTACACCCTTCCTGAAAATATGTTTTGGACACTTTTTAGACTATGAAAACCCTGTCACTCAATTACAGCATACAGAAAAAGATACATTATTGAATAACTTGGCATGAGAGCTATAGAATAGCTGAAAAACAACGAATCAGCAAGATGGAACGACATTTAAACAGAACTGATTAAAGAAGAAATTTGGTAAATAATGGGGACACATGGGATTTCCAACACATTTGATACAATTGATATCACTGCTGTATCTAGACCAACAGGCAGCAGTAAGAATAAATGGTGAAACAACATATTGGTTTGACATAAAACTAGGGATCAGTAAGGGTTACATAGTATCATCATACTTATTAAACTTGTATACTGAAAATATAATGGGGAATAGTAGAGAAGATTCAACCAAAGATCATTGCAATGCCATAAAAATTAGAGGTTATGATATATCAGAGATTAGATATGATGATGACGCAGTATTACTGTCCACAGCACAAAAAAATTGAAAAGGTAATTATGTCAGTCTGTAAGAACAGTGAAGAGCAAAACCTTTATCTTAGTGCAGTAATGCAAAGAAAATTAATTGATCACAACTGATTAAAAAAGTAGCAGATGAAAAATACATTATATATATATATATATCAGCATCATCATCATGTGCCGTGCCGACTGGCGTTGGCTATTATGCTTCTCCAGAGTACACGATCCTTCATGCAGGCCATCAGTTCAGTTGGTGATCTCCTCTCACACCATCCTGTCAGACTGTCCAGTATCATTTCTCTTGCTCTTCCTCTTGATCTTCTTCCTTCTATTTTTCCTGTTGTTATAATATTTTCAATGCCCCCTCTTCTCATTGCATGTCCTACGAAAGTACATTGTCTCTCTCTTATCTTTTTGACAAGGTTTTTTGTCTCTCCAGCTCTTCTCATACATTCTTCATTAGTTATTTTTGCTGTCCAGGGGATTCGCAACATTCTTCTAATAAACCACATTTCTGCTGCTTCCAATGATTTTTGTGCAGACTTGCCTATTGTCCATGATTCACTTCCATATAACAAGATAGGTTCAATATAGCATTTTAGGACTCGTTTTCTAACATTCATTGATAAGGATGTGTTGGTTAATACGTTTCTCATTCTCTGAAATGCAGTCTTTGCTTGGCCTATTCTGTTCCTAATTTCTGTTCTGCATTTCCCATCTGAAGTTATTACTGCTCCAAGGTATTTGAATTTCTGCACCTGCTTTAGAATAGTTCCGTTTAATTTAATACTGCATGCTGGTGGATTCTGTTTCTTAGATATAACCATAGTCTCTGTCTTTTCGATGTTCAAAGTAAGGCCTTTCTGTTCACTTTCTTTGGCGACTTTATCCAAGAGATTTTGCAGGTCTTGTTGGTTCTCAGCTATCAGTACTGTGTCGTCAGCATACCGAAGGTTGTTAATATTGTATCCTCCAATTTTTATGCCTGGTTCTGTGATGATTGTTCTTAGAATATTCTCGCTATACAGAGAAAAAAGGTCAGGAGATAGTACACATCCTTGTCGCACCCCTTGTTTTATAGGTTGATATTTTCCAGTTCTATTTTCAACTCGAACTGCTGCTTCTTGCTGCCAGTATAGATGTTTTACAATCCTCAGGTCTTTGCCGTCTATATTGATGTTTTCAAGCATTTTAATAATTTCATTATGTTTCACCTTGTCAAATGCCTTGGTGTAATCAATGAAGCATAAGTAGAGATCTTTCTGTACTTCTAAAGCTCTTTCTGTTAGTGTTCGTAAAGCATAAATGGCATTGTGTGTTCCCTTTCCTTCAACAAATCCAAACTGTTCATCTGCTATTTCCATTTTTATCTTTTTCCTTGTTCTTCTCATAATTATTCTCAGAAGTAGCTTCGTTATGTGACATGAGAGGCTGATAGTCCGGTGGTCGTCACATTCCTTTGCACCTGGTTTCTTTGGTAGTGCTATAAACGTGGATTTAATCAGGTCACTGGGAATATTACCACTGTTGTAAATGTCATTCAGTAACTTGGTTATTATTTTTATTCCTGTTTCCTCTAGTGCCTCTATTTCTTCTATTGTTATATTATCAGGCCCAGTCCATTTTCCTTTCTTCATGTGTTTCATAGCATCTATGATTTCATCTTCAAATATTGGCGGTCCATCACAGTTTTCAGTATCTGGTGTTAATTCTGGTCTTTCTCCTCCATATAGCTCACCGATATACTCTGTCCACCTGTCCACAATGTCTTCTTTTCCCATTAACATTTTACCTTCTTTCGATTTCAGGCATCCTGTGGTATATTTTGTTTTCCTGCCTGTGAGTTCATTAATTCGTTTGTGCATGTTTTTACTGTCTTTAATATGAGAGTCCTCTATCTGTCTGCACTGCTAATTTAACCACGCTTCTTTTGCTTCTCTGCATTTGCGTCTTATTTCTTTATTTATCTTGTTATATTTTTTCTCGTTATTTTTACTCCTCCTCCTCTTGTCCATCAGTCCTAAGATGTCGTCTGTCATCCATTTATTTTTAGGGGCTTCTTTTTTTGGTGGTATTATCTCCTTAACAGTTTGGTGGATAGAATCTCTTAACATTTCCCATTGTTCATCTATACTATTTATCTTTGCTATTGCATTGTATCTATTTGTTATAATAACTTTGTATTGTTCTCGCAGTTCTTGGTCATTTTTAAGAAGTTCTGTATTCAGTTTGATGTTTCTCACTTTTCTGCCTGCTTTCTTCAGTTTTATTCTAACTTTTCCACACAGTGGATCATGGTCACTATTGCAGTCAGCTCCTGGCATGGTTTTTGTTGTCAGTAATGCATTGCGGAATCGTTTGTGATTAATATGTAGTCTATCTGGTTAAAAGTCTTTTTGTCTGGACTGCACCACGTTGCCAGTCTTCGAGGATGTTGTTTAAACCAGGTGTTTCCTACAACCATGCTGTGTATTCTTGCCCATTCAATTAATTTATAACCTCTGTCATTCCTCTCCCCCAGTCCATAGTCACCAACGATGTCTGAAGTTCTTCCTTTACCAACTTTGGCATTAAAATCTCCCATGACTATGGTAACTTCATGTGACTTTGTGTGTTTTAGTGCTGTCTCTATGTCATTATAAAATAACTGTAAATCTTCTTCAGAGCTTTCAGATGTTGGAGCGTACACTTGTATAATATTTATGTTTATTGGTTGTCCTTTCAGTTGGGCTAGCAGGACTCGGTCCAAGATGTTCAAATATCCTACAATTGTCCTTGCTGTTTGTTCATCAAATATAATTCCTACTCCTCGTTCATGTTTCTCACTTCCTGAATATATTACTGTATATTTATCTGAGTTTATCTTCCCTGCACCTGTCCATCTAACTTCACTCATTCCTAATATGTTGATCTTCATCCTTTCCATTTCCATCTTTACATTTTCTAATTTTCCAGCCTGGAATAAAGTTCTAACATTCCATGTTGCTATTTTGAACTTGTTAGTTTTGCCACCAGTAGCTTGATGACGATCTGGCCTCACCTGTGGCTTGTGAGCTGCCCTACCAGACGAGGATGTTCCAGAGAAACATCCATTAACGTCGTTCATGATGAATCGATTATTCTGTTTAAGCATAATTATTCTTGGGAATTACAACAGTGGTTTCCCGTTGCCTTCTGTCGGTTTGTGTACGGACTCTCCACTAGCCTTTGGACTCCCTGTCCTACCCGCAAGGCAGCGGGAGCGAGAGGTTTTAAGGCGCCTCTGACCCGCCTGGTATTCCCTTCACTGAGCACCTGAGGCATTTTATAGGAGTAGTAGAGCCACCTACTACCCCACCTCGCTCTCTGAGTCTACCGCCAGTTGGTCCGCGCTTGCTTATTTGGATAACTCCTTATTCACAGGGATCCTCCATATCTGGAGGACTTTCACCATCCGCCACCTGTGACGCGCTGGGTTGGGGATGGTCGCCCCAGCTTTACCCAGTATATATATATATATATATATATATATATATATATATATATATATATATACATACATATATATGTGAACCTTAAGTACCCAGGGCAGATGGGGCTTCCGCAACGTTTTTCCACAAACGCCTTTCCTTTGCCTTTTTTTCTGCTCTTGCCCAGGTGAGTCCTCTATTGCTCAACATCCTTTCTGTTGTTCTTCTCCGTGTCTCTTTTGGTCTACCCTTACTTCTGTTCCTCTGTGGTGTCCATCTTAGAGCTATTTTTGGTAGTGAGTTGTCAGTCATTCGGAGCACATGTCCTAACCATCGCCAGCGTCTTTCCTCAATAATTGCTGTCAGTGGCTTCATCTGCATTTCTACCAAAAAGATGTTATTTCTTATGATGTTTGGCCAAAATATTTTTCTAATTCTTCGTAAATATTTAGTCTGGAAAGAATTCAACTTGTTGTCTATTTTTTAATGATTTTTCAGCATTCACTTCCATAGAGTAGTAGACTTAGATCATTACTCTTAAATATCCTGATTTTTGTCTTCACGCTTAGTTTTTTTAGATTTCCATATAGTCTGTAGCATTGCAAAAGTCTGGTTTGCTATAGTAAGTCTGCTGTTGATTTTCTCTGTGCTATCTCCATTTTCTACTACTCTACTGGCAAGGTATACAAAGAATGAATATATATATATATATAATATATATATATATATATATATATATCAATGAGGAACTATTGGACGCGATTGAGGGTGTTGAATACCTTGGATCATTAATTACAAATACTGGAAATACTGGAGATACCATGATGGAGATTAAAAGGAGAGCATCTGTCGCTCTTCAAAATATGAAACAACTAAAGAAGATATGAAGAGCAACAGACAGAAATACACAAATAAGATTTTAAAGAGCATGTATCTTTTCCTGTAACATATGCCTGTGAGACTCGGACACTTAGAAAAACAGCTAAGAAACAAATGCATGCCTTTGAATGTGTATGCTACAGAAGGATCCTTCAAATATCATTGACACAAAAAAGAACAAATATTTCCATACTGCAAGAACTTAGTATTAAAGAAGGTTGGATAATAAGTAATACTAAACATTGAACAATTAGCAATTCTGGAAACATTAAACGTCATGATAATTTAGAGAAGACAGTCTTTGAAGTGTACATAATGGGAAAAAGAAAGAGGAAGATCAAGTCGAAGATGGTTGAGAAATATCATTGCTGATCTGCGAATAGATGTATCAGCAGCAGGGCATCTTGCTTACAGCCGAGAGGCATACAGGAAAGCTGTTAGGGAGGCAAAGTTCTGCAAGAGACATGCACATGACTGACTGAGAGGCCTACAGGAAAGTTGATAGGGAGGCAAAGTTCTGCAAGGAACATGCACATGACTGACAGAGAGGCCTACATAAAAGCTGTTAGGGAGGCTAAGTTCTGCAAGGGACATGCACATGACTGACAGAGAGGCCTACATAAAAGTTGTTAGGGAGGCAAAGTTCTGCGAGGAACATGCACATGACTGATTAAAGAAGAAACCACTTCATGATATATTATCCTCCCTCATACACACATATGGAGAGATTAGTAAATACCTGATGAATGGAAAGAAGCGTTGACATTTATCACTTTACAAGAAAGGAGATACAAGATTATATGAAGCTACATAGGTATACAATTATCACCCCCAAGCTATAAAATACTATCAATAATATTAATCAACAGAATAGAACCTCATGTGAAGAAATCTTTGGAGACTATCAAGCCGGATTCAGAAAGACCCGGTCTATAATAGATCAGCTTTTTTAGTTGAGACAGAAAGTCGAGAAGTGCTGGGAGCATCGAAAGGAAGTCAGTAACATATTCATCTTATCTTATATCTTACATCCTTCCCGTGCCGTTAAACGTGACACGGGGCTAGCAATTGTTCCTGTTTTCGCCGAGCTTTTCAACCACATCAAGGGATTTTATGCCTATTAATTTGACCTCTCTTAACAATGTCCTCTTTAGAGTTTCACGTGGTCTCCGATGTTTTTCTTTGGCCTGTTGTATTCCACTTGACAGCTTGTTTTGTGCATCTCTGATTGTTTCTTCTCATCACGTGACCAACATACGTCCATCTCCTTTTCCTGATCACCCATGAGACTGGTTGTTGTTCAGTCATCTGTCTTATCTCTGCATTGTTCTTGAGTTCGTTCCACTTGATGCCGAGTATTTTCCTTAAGCACTTGTTTTCAAAATAGTGTAATTTCTTGTCTATTTCTTTAGGTCTATTCCAGCTTTCGCATGTATAAATGAGGGTGGATATTACATTTGAATTGAATAGTCTTAACTTGGTTTTTGTGCTTAAAACTTTTGAATATCATATGTTCTCAAGATTATTGAAGTTTAATGCTGGTTTTGCAATTCTAATTCTAACTTCCTTTCTGGTGTCATCATCCTGGTTTATGTAGCTGTCAAGGTATGCAGATTGATTGACTTCTTCAATATCTGTCCCTTCTATGTGAATTTTTCCATGTTGATTAATGGAAAGTTTCAATGTTTTTCTTTTGTCCTTGTTAATTTCAAGTCCTACTTTGCTAGCCAGTGAAGACAAGTACCTGGGACACTCCCAAAACTGCCCCCCTCCAGAGATCCATAACCCAGCTTCTTGCTCCTTCCAGTTTGATCTCTTGTCAGATACCCTAAATGACTTTGCTAATAGGAAATAAGTCAACATTTCATTCTGAACTAACTCCGAAAACAACAATGACTACTCAATGCATAATTTGATCAAGGGAAATAAATGGTTTAGTTTAATCACAACACCAGACGTCACACACGTTTACACCAGATGACATATAAACACACTCAGCTGTGTATTCTCACAACAATTAACAACAACATGAAAAATGTGACCATATTTATGAACATCAACATAACGAAACCAAGGCGCCAGTCCACGTGACCGCGTCACTCCACCTGGCGCTGCTAATTATTTCAACATCTCTTACCACTCTCTTGTCTTCTCTTCAACATAATGCATATCCCCAACAATCATGAGTTGGCCACACTTCCTTACACATATAAAAGTTTCTTGACAACGCAGCAACATATATCAAAATACGCACTACACTGTCTGCGTCGACATCAACAAATAAAATCTAATAATGAAATGAGCAATGACACATTACCATCATTATGACTCATATGAAAAAAGAAACATAGCCTAGCATTATAATGAAAAAGAAACAGCGTAGCATTATAATGAAAAAGGAACATAGCATAGCATTATAACCATCGGAGAACTGATACTGACCAACATGCACAAGTACGCACACACACCACACAAAACATCTAGGAAACAATTATCAGTGTCAAAAATTCAAATGGAAGCATTCATATATGTCAAACACGATAACGATAATCTCAATGATGAAAATCATACATCACATAATTCTACTCTTAACTGGAAATCATTACACACTTAACATTGAACACATATCATGATTTACATTTACAATGATCAAACCTCCGGCACACAACAATTTACATACAGAAACTGCCACAACACGAGGCTGCTCGGGTAACATTGGGTTCATAGCATAACATTCATTTATCCCACATCACAACATCAGAAACATTAGTATAACTCATCCAGATGCTCCACAAAAGCGGCTCCCTCCAGATATTCCATAATATCGGGTCCTACCAGATAATCTACAACAACGGCTCCCCCCAGATATTCTATGACAACGGCTCCCAACAGATATTCCTCAACAACGGCTCCCCCAAGATATTCCACAACAACGGCTTCCCCCCCCCCAGTTATTCCTCAACAACGGCTCCCCCCAGATATTCTATGACAACGGCTCCCAACAGATATTCCTCAACAACGGCTCCCCCAGGATATTCCTCAACAACGGCTCCCAACAGATATTCCTCAACAACGGCTCCCAACAGATATTCCTCAACAACGGCTCCCCCAAGATATTCCTCAACAACGGCTCCTCCAAGATATTCCTCAACAACGGCTCCCCCAAGATATTCCTCAACAACGGCTCCCCCAAGATATTCCACAACAACGGCTCCCCCAAGATATTCCACAACAACGGCTCCCCCAAGATATTCCTCAACAACGGCTCCCCCAAGATATTCCACAACAACGGCTCCCCCAAGATATTCCTCAACAACGGCTCCCCCAAGATATTCCTCAACAACGGCTCCCCCAAGATATTCCACAACAACGGCCCCCCCCCCCCCAGTTATTCCTCAACAACGGCTCACCACAGATATACCACAAAACAGGCTCCCCCCAGATATTCCACAATAACACCCTTCCCCACCAGAGATATTCCACAACAACGCCCCCCCCCGGATGTTCCATAACAACGCCCCCAAGGTATTCCACAACAACGCCCCCAAGATATTCCACAACAGTGCCCCCAGATATTCCACGACAACGCCCCCGCCCCAGATATTCAACGACAACGCCCCCGCCCCAGATATTCCACGACAATGGCCTCCCCAGATATTCCACACCAACGGCTCACCCCATATGTTTCACAACAAAGCCGCCCCCCCCCCCCCCCCGATATTCCACAAGAACGCCTCCCCCAAGTAACGTGTGTTACCACGCCAAAAGCCTCAGAAAAATTGCCTAGCTCTACACATTTCATCCCACCTGACCAACACACGTGTAATTCCCAGAAAACCACCAGGTAAGTTGACCCTTGACTCATCGAACTGGCCATTTTCGAAGAACCAAGCTCACCTAACTTCACAGTTCTAGACATGATTTGTAGGTTCATAGGTTCTTGTCCTGCCCTATCGAAGGCCTCATCGTTCCTGAACTTCTCCTGCCATTTAAGGTTTAAAATCCTCCTCAAGCAGTAGTTCATGAATGTTTGTATTGTCTTGGTCATAAACCCATGTCTCCGAACCATTTAGCAGAACAGTCTTTACGTTTGTATTCAAAAAAATAAAGTTTGGTTCTTGTTTTGATGTTCTTAGATGATCATATTTTGTTAAATTGGATAAATGCTGTCCAGGCCTTGGTTATTCTAGCTTTAACGTCCTTTTAAGTTCCCCAATATTTATCTACTATGTGAACAATTCTACTTCCTCAACTGGCACTCCCTCAATTACCATGTGGCTAATGCTTGTTCTATTACTTTTCATTATCTTTTTTTTTAAATATATAGTCCGAGTTTAGCTGAATTCTGGTTTAAGATCTGAAGTTTCTCTTACAATTGTGCGTGGCTGTGTGCTAGTAGTGCCACAGCATCTGCAAAGTCAAGGTCCTCCAATTGGTTCCACAATGTCCATTGTATCCCACTTCTTCTCCTTTGTGTGGTAGTTTTAATGATCCAATCAATTGCTAGAAGAAATAGGAATGGTAATATCACACATCCCTGCTTCATGCCTGTTTTCACTTAAAACTGCCTGTGAGAATTCCTCCATGCACAATTCTACAAGTTCTTCTTTCATATATGGTCTTTGTAAGCTTTGTTATCTTGGTTGGGACCCCATAGTGTTCCCGTAGTTTGCATATCATTCTACAATCTAAACAACCGAATGCCTTCTCATAAGGAATGAATGTAACTAACAGTGAAGATTTCCACTCCATTGACTGTTTTACTGTTATTCGCATTGTAGCAATGTGGTCAGTACAAGATCTTCCTTGCCTGAAACCTGCTTGCTCTTATCTTAGTTTACTATCTTCTGTTTTAATTCTATTTAGTAAAATCTTGCTGAAGACCTTGCTGGGTATTGAGAACCTCTATAGTTCTTACATTCTAATAGATCTCCTTTCTTAGGGAGTTTTATAAGATGTGCCTCATTCCAATCCTCTGGGACCTTCTCTTCTTCCTAAATCCAGGTAAATAGTAAGAGTAGTATTTCAGTTGTTACTTCTACTTCTGCTACAGTTCCATCTGGACCCAGTGCCTTATTTCTCTTCAACTGTGATATAGCGTGTTCAATTTCGGTCTTGCTGGCTGGTTCTACATTGATGTATTCTCTGCTGCTGGTATCTCCTCTATTTCTGTCGGTGCTGGCCTATTTAAGATTCCGCTGAAGTATTCCACACATCTTTGATCTGTTCTTCTTCTGATGTTACTACCTTATCTTTCCTGTTTTTGATGGGCTTTTCTATCCTACATGATCTATTTGCCAACTTCTTGATGTTTTCATACGGGACTTTCATTTTGTTTTTACCAGCTGCCTCTTCTGCCTGTCCCGCCATTTTTTCGAAATATTCATGTCTGCCTTTCTTTACGCTTGTCCTCACCTCTTTATGGGCCACATTGTATTCTATCAGAGCTGTAACCTTTGCTGGGACACATTGTATTCTATCTGAGGTGAGATCTTTGCTGGGCAACAATGTATTCTGTCTGAGCTGATATCTTTGCGGGGACACATTGTATTCTATCTGAGGTGAGGACTTTGCTGGGACACATTGTATTCTATCTGAGGTGAGATCTTTGCGGGGACACATTGTATTCTATCTGAGGTGAGATCTGTGCTGGGACACATTGTATTCTATCTGAGGTGAGATCTTTGCGGGGACACATTGTATTCTATCTGAGATGAGATCTTTGCTGGGACACATTGTATTCTATCTGAGGTGAGATCTTTGCGGGGACACATTGTATTCTATCTGAGCTGAGGCCTTTGCTGCTCTTGTTTTACTGTCATTTATTTCTGCTTTAATTTCTGTCCTTCTGTCTATCTTCTTCAGAGTTTCCAATGTAATCCACTCTTTGTGCTGAGGTTTCTTAAATCCCCCTGTCTCTTCACATGATTTGCTCCACATTTCTTTAGCACTATTCCACACTGTGTTCACATCTGGTGTATCTTCTTCGTATAACTCCTGCAGAAGAACCTGAAATCTGATGCTCAGCTTCAGTTTAAAGTGCCTTGCGACTTCTGGGTCTTCCAACAGTACCATATTATATCTTTTCCTTGCAATATCTGTTTTCTGGTGCTTCTTCAGTTTCATTCTCAGTTTAGTTATCAGTAGGTGATGATCAGAAGCTACATCTGTACCTCGTTTCACTCTGACATCTTGCAGTGTTCTGCGGAAGCTTCTACTGGTACAAATATGGTCTATCTGGTTCTCAGTGACATGATCTGTGATACCCACGTGGTTTTATGAATAGTTTTATGTGGAGATATACTTCCTCCAGTTAGAAGGAGGTTAAGCATTCATAGACCCGCTAGCCTTTCTCCATTTTCGTTCATTATTCCTAGTCCATTTTGACCTATCACTTTCTCATAACCTGTGTTGATCTTACCTACCATTGACTGATGTCCCCCATTAGAAATGTTATGTGTTTGTTGCCCTGGTGGTCTAGGATTTCCTGAAATGTGTTGCAGAATTCATCCTTTACTACCTTTTCTGCAACATTTATTGGAGCTTATACCTACATGATAGCTTAATAGTTTTCCTCTTTGTTAAGAAGCAAGCTGTAATTATCCTTGAGCTAACTGTCTCCCAGCTCTTCTATGCTCTCTGTGGACTCTGGATAGCATTAGTTCCAGGCCCTCTGAGTGTGTCGCATCTGGGTTTTGCTGACCTGAAAATAGGATTGTCTCACCTGTTGCTAGTCGAAGCTTACCTGTTCCTGTCCAGTGTGTTTCGCTCAGCCCCAGTATCTTTATATTGTATCTATTCATTCCTCTCGTCATCTTGGCAACCCTTCCACGTTCATACATTGTTCTAACATTTCAATATGTAATGGTAAAAGTTGTCCTGGTACTCAGTTCGGATGTCGGTTCTCCAACGTCCTTTTGGCTTTAGCTGCATAACGAACTGTGCTCTGTTATCAGAATCCTTTACTTTTAGCATTGACTTCATAACATCATGCTCTCTGTTATCAGGGTACCTTACTTTCAGCTTTGACTTCATAACATCATGTGCTCTGTTATCAGAGTCCCTTCATTTTATCTATGACTTCATAACGCCATGCTCTCTGTTACCAGATTCCCTTCTATTTCCATGACAGAGTTTTCTAGCTGTCCTCTCCGTGTTTCTCTAACGCTCCAGTTTGTTTGTTTTTACAGGGAACATGTCGTTGGCCTTTCTCTCAACTTAATTATTCGCCTCTTGCGATGTACGTGGAAGGTGGCAGTGGTCCTAATATTTTCTCCCCATATCTGCGCCCCTTTAACCACACGGACTTCAGAAGCTTGGGTCACTACAAAATAAGATCAAATCTTTGAAAACATAATCTTGAGAAGACGTTTTGGACCGATTATAGATCATGTATCATAAGAGCAGCAACATCTTTGAAATAACAAAGAAATGCACACACTATCGCAGTCTCCACTTATAACATAGATCTTACATCCTTCCCGAGGAGTTAAATGTCACACTGGCCAAGTTTTCCTGTTTCCGGAGAGCTTTTCAACCCCATCAAGGGATATCTGGTCTCTTTTAACAATGTCAACTTTAGAATTTCACGAGGTCGACCTTTTTTTCTTTGGCCTGTTGTGTTCCGCTTGGTTGCTTGTTTTGGGATTCTCTGTTTCTTCTCATCACATGACCGACATATATCAATCTTCTTTTTCTGATCACCCATGGGACTGGTTGTTGTTTGCTTATCTGTCTTATCTCTGCGTTGTTCTTGAATTCGTTTCAATTTATACCGAGGTTTTTTTTCCTTAGGCATTTGCTATCAAAAAAGTATAATTTCTTGTCTATTTCTTTAGTTGTTTTCCAGCTTTCACATGCATAAAGGAGAGTGGAATTTACATTGGAATTGAATAATCTTAACTTGGATTTGTGTGTTTATAACTACTGAATGCCATATGTTCTCAAGATTCTTGAAGACTAATGCTGCTTTGGCAATTCTGACTTCTTTCTGGTATCACCATCCTTGTCTATGTGTAACTATCATTATGAAAAACAACAGATTAAGATGGCTGGGACACTTAGAGAGGATGAGATGAATGAATAGACACAATATAACGATACTGAGGCTGAACGAATCACTCTGGACAGAAATAGAGAAGCTTAGACTAACAGCAGGCGAGACAACAAGGACTTGTACAGAAATGTTAAACAGGGACAGACAGAGAGGGAGTCCAAGGCAATGGTCACGTGACATCCTGGAAGAAGACCTACCAGGAGTGAACAAGGCAATGGTCACGTGACATCCTGGAAGAAGACCTACCAGGAGCGGACAATCTGGCAGGAGAAGACTAAGAAAAGAGAGGAACAAAAGACAAGTTTTGTCTGAAGCAATGAGCCGCTTGACTCGGAGAGGTGAATGAAAGAACTCTCACATTCTGGATCAAAGGTGACTAGGGTAGAGAGAAAGCAAAGTATTCCATTATTCTGGATCAAAGATTACTTTGGCAGGGAAAAATCAACTATTCCATCATTCTGGATCAAAGTTTACTAGAGTAGGGAAAAAGTAAAGTATTCCATCATTCTGGAACAAAGTTTACTAGAGTAGGGAAAAAGTAAAGTATTCCATCATTCTGGATCAAAGTTTACTAGAGCAGAGAAAAAGTAAAGTATTCCATCATTCTGGATCAAAGTTTACTCACCATCATCATCATCATGTGCCGTGCCGACTGGCGTTGGCTATTATGCTTCTCCAGAGTATCCGATACTTCATGCAGGCCATCAGCTCAGTTGGTGATCTCCTCTCACACCATCCCGTCAGACTGTCCAGTATCATTTCTCTTGGTCTTCCTCTTGATCTTCTTCCTTCTATTTTTCCTGTTGTTATAATATTTTCAATGCCCCCTCTTCTCATTGCATGTCCTATGAAAGTACATTGTCTCTCTCTTATCTTTTTGACAAGGTTTTTTGTCTCTCCAGCTCTTCTCATACATTCTTCATTAGTTATTTTTGCTGTCCAGGGGATTCGCAACATTCTTCTAATAAACCACTTTTCTGCTGTTTCCACTGATTTTTGTGCAGACTTGTCTATTGTCCATGATTCACTTCCATATAACAAGATAGGTTCAATATAGCATTTTAGGACTCGTTTTTTAACATTCATTGATAAGGATGTGTTGGTTAATGTTTCTCATTCTCTGAAATGCAGTCTTTGCTTGGCCTATTCTGTTCCTAATTTCTGTTCTGCATTTCCCATCTGAAGTTATTACTGCTCCAAGGTATTTGAATTTCTGCACCTGCTTTAGAATAGTTCCGTTTAATTTAATACTGCATGGTGGTGGATTCTGTTTCTTAGATATAACCATAGTTTACTAGAGTAGGGAAAAATCAAAATATTACACTATTCTGGATCAAAGATGAATAGAGCAGAGAGAAAGCAAACTATTCAATCTTTCTGAATCAAAGGTGATTAGATTAGAGTCAACGCAACTTGAGCACAGAATGATCACAACTAAAGTTCAGACCTCTCTGAGCTGATGATATCTTCCTCTTGTAGCTCCAGATAACACGCTTTCTTTCCTGTTCTGTGAAAATTTGGGTGGTGGTGTTTCATTAACGAAAGATTTGTCAAGTGCAAATGTTGACTGTTCGTACCAGTAGGCAATATTTCCAAGCCTTCGGTTGTGACAGTCACCACTAACCTAAGTCTACACAGAACACACTCGATTTATCAGTCAGGAAAAGTCTAATATCTGAACTAATAAAATACTCTCTCCAGCACGAATGAGTGAACTATTTATTTGTCCACTGATATAAACAAGGGCCCTAGACAAAAAAGGCATATAATATATCCGTAAGAAAATGTTTAGGAATTAATTACAAGAATTTTGCTTTACAAGTTTTTATTTGTTACGTACTTTTATTTATTGTTCTTATTTCGTTGGACAAATTCATTTTCTTACTACTATTGTTTGGTTGATGTAATTTATGGTTGAGTTTTTATCATTCGGTCTTAGCTGAGAGCAGATAACAGGTTGTAAAACATTCAAGATAACTTACGAATTACGTTTAATTATCCGTCAGGCGTTTCAGGCGTCAGATGACATCGTTCAGTAAATACAGGTAGAATGTTAAGTCAGTAAAACAGGTAGATTGTTTAGTCATTAAAACAGGTAGATTATTAAGTCAGTAAAACAAGTAGATTGTTAAATCGTTGATTTTCTTGCATTAAATTCCAAATACTCGTAAAATTTTAACACAATGAGGCAAGATAATATTCAGATGACCTGACTGTGAGAGGTTCACACTGAACACTTGTTACATACACATAGTTTCCTTTACGACCTTCCTTTCAGTTCTAAAAACATAAATAGACTCACTATCGACATGATCGATAATAGCGGGTCTGTCTATGTCCTATAGCATATGCACGCCGTACGGGTGTGAAATACCAGCGATTAGATATGCTGATGACAACACAAAAAGTAATGGTAAAACTCATGATCTGAGTCCGTAAGAATAGTGAAAAGCAAAACCTTTATCTTAATGCGAAGACAACTAAATTGACGACAAGTGATAATACAAATAAGACAGCTAAAATATCTATCAATGAGGACAAAATGGAAGAGGTGGAACGTTTTCAATATCTTGGATCATTACTAACTAATATTGGAAATACAATGAGGGAAATTACAAGGAGGGCATCTATCTTATCTTATATCTTATATCTTATATCCTTCCCGTGCCGTTAGACGTCACATAGGGCTCGCAAAGTAGTTCGCCAATTTTTCCTGTCTTCGGCGAGTCTTTCAACCTCAACAAAGGATTTTATGCCTGTTAACTTGGCCTCTCTTAATAATGTTCTCTTCAGAGTTTCACGCGGTCTGCCCCTTTTTCTTCGGCCTGTTGTGTTCCACTTGATAGCTTGTTTTGGGATTCTCTGCTGATTTCTTCTCATCAAGTGGCCAACATATGTCCATCTCCTTATCCTGATCACCCGTGAGACTGGTTGTTGTTCAGTCATCTGTCTTATCTCTGCATTGTTCTTGAATTCATTCCACTTGATGCCGAGTATTTTCCTTAGGCATTTGTTTTCAAAAGAGTCTAAAGCGGAATTCCGCTTGATCTGTTACATATCATGTACCGGGAGTTGGGCATAAGGCTAACAACCTTATCCTGAGACCTATCTAGAGGCAACTCCAGATGGGAAAAAAAGATATCGTTACGGAAACTCGCAGAGAAACCAACCGAGCATCAGGGATGCCAACTCCGAAGAGCTCATTCGTCGGCCCCAAACGTGTGACAAGGGTTAGATTCTGGAATGTGAGAACGATGGCAGCACCAACAAAAACTACTCAGGTCATCAAAGAAATGGAGAGATACCATCTAGACATACTGGGCATCAGCGAAATGCGATGGCCAGAAGCAGGTAAAAGATCGGCGGAAAACGGTAAGTTAATTATACATTCAGGTAGAAATGACAATAAATTCCGAGACGGAGTGGGCATTATTATGTCAAATGTAGCTGCAAAGAGCCTTGTAGAATGGGAACCGGTGAACAGTCGTATAATAAGAGCACGATACAACCTACGACACGGAAGAATGACAATAATACAGTGTTATGCACCCACGAATGATGCAGATGATGATGTGAAAGACGACTTCTATCACCAACTACAACAAATCATCAACAAAGTCCCTAAACACGACATCCTAATTGCTATGGGGGACTTCAATGCTAAGGTAGGGAAGGATAATACCGACGTTGAAAAAGTGATGGGGAAAGAAGGAATTGACATGGTTAATCAGAATGGAGAAAGATTAATTGAAGTATGTCTAACAGAGGGCATGGTCATTGGAGGCACAATATTCCCACACAAAGAGATACATAAAACAACGTGGGTATCTCCAGATGATAGAACTAGAAACCAGATAGACCATTTTTGTATTAGAAAGCAATACAGAACATCTCTCATGGATGTAAGGGCTTATAGGGGTGCAGATGTCAACAGTGATCACAACCTGTGCATAGGGAAAATAAAACTAAAATTGAAAAGTCAACACAAGAAATCAGTACACAGAAAGATAAACATCCACAGCCTACAAGAAGAAAATACTAACATTAATTTCAATCAGGAACTTGCCAATCATTCCAAAACACCCAGTGAAGTTGAGGAGATAGGTATAGATGAGATGAGTTATGGAGGGCATCTATACCTCCTCAGAAAATAAAACAACTAAAGAATCTGTGGAGAAGAACAGACAGAACCACAAATATAAGATTTTATTTTTAAGGGCATGCATCTTTCCCATGGCAACATATGCCTGTCAGACGTGGACGCTTAACAAAACAGCTGAGAAACACATAAATGCCTTTAAATGCTACACACGAGTTCGTCAGATATCATTGACACAAAAAAGAACAAATATATCGATATTATAAGGACTTAATATTGAAGAAGATTGGCTAATAAAGAAGATTAAACAGAGAGAACATAAATATGTTGGAAACATTAAACTTTATGATAATTTAGAGAAGGCCATCTTAGAAGGATAAATAATGCGAAAAAGAAAACGATGAAGACCAAGGCGAAGATGGCTGGAAGACATCGTTGATAATCTGCAGATGGATGCATCAGTAGCATGACGTCTTGCTTACAACCAAGAGGCCTACATGAGAGCTGTAGGGAGGCAAAGTTCCACAAGGAATATGCAAATGACTGAGTGAGTGACTGACTGAGTCGCTGACTGACTGACTGAATAACTGACTGACTGAGTGAATGAGTGACAGACTGACTGACTGACGGGTGTAAAGTATTAGTGCCTTCAGATTTCTGGGTCGCAACAGCACCTGATCCTTTCCCTCAGATCTTCAGGTAAGGTCAATGTAGCCATTTCTTGAGGAATGGTGAACCCAGGTAGCCAGTTGTGTAGGCTGAGTGAACCCAGGTAGCCAATACTGGAGGCTTGGTGAATCCAGGTAGCCAGTTCTGAAGGCTGGGTGAACCCAGGTAGCCAGTTCTGGAGGCTGGGTGAACCAATTTACCCAGTTTTGGAGGCTGGGTGAACCCAGGTAGCCAGTTCTGGAGGCTGGGTGAGCCAAGTTACCCAACTTTGGAGGCTGGGTGAACCCAGGTAGCCAGTTTTGGATGCTGGGTGAACCCAGGTAGCCAGTTCTGGAGGCTGGGTGAACCCAGGTACCCTGTTTTGGAGGCTGTGTGAACCGAGATACCCAGTTTTGGAGGCTGTGTGAACCCAGGTACCCAGTTTTGGAGGCTGTGTGAACCTAGGTACCTGTCTGTCATAAAACATTACCCAAGACGAAGCTGAGAGAAACGAGGCAACAAGACGAGTCCAGATTTTCAGATTTGATTTCACTTGAGCTGCTGGCCTGATGTAATAATGAAAAAAGTTTACTTCATCTATATATGGCGTTTGTTTCATTTATTTTTACACGTTTTTTTTTATAGATTAGTTATGTCTCTCTTAGTGTGTTTCTTAAAATTTGTTTCTTAAAATGTGTTTCTTAAAACTGAAGTGGTTGGTTATTAGTTACCTACTTTAATACTTTCAACTATTGTGGTCTACGATTTAGTGGTATAGCGTAAGGGTTAGGAATTGTTTATTGTATTTCTGTACTTACTTTCTCTCTTCTCTCTCTTTCTCTCCTTGACTCATCGGGTTCTCTTAATCTACTATAGTATGGGACCAATTCTTTCTTCTTTTCTCCTGTTGGTATTATCTTAATGTGCTCTAGTATGAGACCCATTCTTTATTCTTCTGTAGTACGATAAAACGCATGCAATTAATACATATTCTTCTGAGGTTGTCTCTTGGAAAACCTCCAGTAATTAATACTTCTCCTTCTCGCATAATTAATACTTTATCTCTTCTCTTATAATTAATACGTCTCCTGTTCTCTCACAATTGATACTTCTCTTGTCTACTCCATCTCCTCATACCATATTTCCAGTCAACCCAGTGTAAACTTCCTTGCTGCATAGTTTACATTTTATAACTAGTGGGGAGGGGGATATTTTCTCCAGCTGTTACAGACCAACAATCCCTTGGTAATGTACTACCTTACTCGAGGCTAATCTAGCTCCCCCATCATGACCGCCAACCCAAGTTCTCCTCTCCTTGATATATTGTATGCTAACTATGCATACATCTTGAGCATTTAATCAATACACAGTACATTAAACTGTAGTACAAATCACCAAGTCTGAAATTGAGGATACAGCATTTTAATCTCACTATGAGCCACAACAACACACATAACTGACATTGGCATCAACATGACATCAAGAGAGATGTCATTATAATGGTAACTAAGTATGGTATCATACGATAATGACTTCTCATGTTGCATTATTGAAAACCTGATGGACCTGGGGTCCTAGGCTCTCTTGGCCCATACACGTGGCCTACACTACGAATCTAAGGTGCAGTGGCACTTATTCCACGCAGCTACCGCTGCCATGACACACCTCTATATAACCTCGTTGCTGCAGCCCAAGATCATCTACATGAAAGCATAATAACTAATCAAACATGTTGCCCATCCAATATACAGAAAAATCACACTGAAACCATATGCAGAGTTTCCATATCGGTATGTAAATACAGAAACTTACATCCAGCTAACTGTATAATTACACAATCTACACAACATGAGGTCGGCCCGGGAAGGATATCACCATAATACATCCATAGGCAAACGAACAAGATATCGCTGCCCATTGCCTCTATCTTTTTCATAATGCGATAACGAACTACCAATCACGTGGATGATGACGCTTAGGCCAAGGTCGTACATTCCTCGATCTAAGCGTGCCCCGTCCACACCAGGTTTTTCCTGTCCCTTTATCAACCCCCCACTCTCACTCTCTCCTAGGTAATCAACTCCTCGAGGGGCTTTACACAGACAAATGCGATCAACTTTACTATGTAGTAATCTTAACACCCAGTCAATACCTGTGTTACTTGTGAAGCATTTTTGTCATTATGAAGTCTATTGTAATTCCAAGAAGCTCTTGACCGGGTGCATGAGACCCAACTAGATCTTGATTTTGCTGATGACATAACTCTTACCAGTAACAATGTGAATTCCATGCAAGAAAAAACATATAGCCTGTCTTCACTGGCTAGCAAAATAGGACTTGAAATAATTTTTTAAAAAAGAAAAATAATGAAATTTCCCATTAATCAAAATGGAAAAAATACACGTAGAAGGGACAGATATTGAAGAAGGCAATCAGTTTGCATATTCTTTGGTAAGACAGAATGTTTAGCGTGGCGGAGCTATTTGGTAAGAGCTCCCCCACGCTAAACAATCTCTCTTATCAAAGAGTTCCCCCACACTAAACATTCTCTCTTACCAGAAAGCTCTCTCACACTAAACATTATCTCTTACCAGAAGGCTCCCCCACACTAAACATTCTCTCTTACCAAAAAGCTCTCTCACATTAAACATTCTATCTTCCCAAAAAGCTCTCCCACACTAAACATTCTCTCTCTCTCTCTGAACCTTAAGTGCCCAGGGCACATGGGGCTTCCGCAAGGGTTTTCCACAAATGCCTGTCTTTCGCCTTTTTTTCTGCTCTTGCCCAGGTGAGCCCTCTATTGCTCAACATCCTTTCTGTTGTTCTTCTCCATGTCTCTTTTGGTCTACCCTTACTTCTGCTCCCCTGTGGTGTCCATCTTAGTGCTATTTTTGG
The DNA here is from genome assembly GCA_009760885.1 of Achatina immaculata. Lineage (NCBI taxonomy): Eukaryota > Metazoa > Mollusca > Gastropoda > Stylommatophora > Achatinidae > Lissachatina > Lissachatina immaculata. The sequence continues at coordinate 889,326 of CM019698.1, forward strand.
TAGTGAGTTGTCAGTCATTCTCTCTTACCAAAAAGCTCTCTCACATTAAACATTCTATCTTCCCAAAAAGCTCTCCCACACTAAACATTCTCTCTTACCAAATAACTCATCCACATTAAACATTCTCTCTTACCAAAGAGCTCCCCCACACTAAACAGCTGCCAGCTCAACTCCGACGTGGACCCGTGACTGGAGAATCTTACTCTGTCTCTGTTAATTCTTATATAATAAAGGACCCTTTTCCATTCTTAGAACTAGTCTAAACCTGTAGTTTTGTTGACATTTAAGAATTTCCTTACTTAGACTAGACTTAGACTGGTCATGGGTCGCTGTTGGTCATCGCGACACATGCGACCAACAGTCTTGGCCTACCATAATCAAAATAATCATTGAACTGTGCAAGTGACCAAAATACCATTCATCTTTTACATTGACATGGTCTCTCATCTGTTTCTTTATCCTTTAACAAAGTCGCCAAGCGTATCACAACGTGGCCGGAACGAACAGTTCAGTCAATTTTTAATTACAAGAATAGGACTTAGGTTACAAAATCACAATTTCATAATTTTGTTGTGTTAAAATGTGTATACATCTTTTAGGACCACTATATGCATGCATATTTATCTCAATGTTACAGAAAGCCTACACTATGAAGGTCATTGTGATCGCTATTCTCCTGTGCATGTTGACTGCTCTGTCAGATGCCGGTGAGTATGTCTTAAAACAGTAATCTATAAACATATACAATATATAAAAGGATATACAAGTCTCTGATTTGCTTTATGTGCTATTTTAGGAATTAGAAAAAAATGATTCAAAATGGGATAATAAATGTCTGTTATTTATAAGATGTTACAGTGCATTTTAATGGTATTGCTGAAAGGAGATTACACAACTACACATCGGCATATTGCACAGGTGAACGAAAAACAAACACAATCAATACTACTTCTTCAAATAAGCATATGCTTATATTGTTGTTATTTATTAATTTACATACTAAGTAAACTAAGACAAACGATAATCATATACATGTTGTAATTCCTAAGCTTATATTGTTATCAACAAAAATAACTGAAATGATTTCCCTACATATTTAGGTTCGATTCAGATTGTAACAAACGTAATTAATTGACAATAATATATTAACATCCATATGCAAAAAATCAGTAATATAAAATTAAGTGCTCATAAAAACACACTTTCACATTACAAAAAAATTATATCAACATATTATATAGAACAATTACACATCCACTGTGTTATAATTATTAGTTACCATACATAACTCAGTCCTAACACAATATTTACCTAAGTGGATCGGGATTGGTCAAGGGAGCCCACAGCACAGCCTGCATTCATCCACATCACATGATAGCAACCCATATCAACATAACGCATTTTGGTTCTCCGAAGAACACAATTTCTCATTTGCTCTTGAACAATAAAATGGCTCCCCCGATCCGCTGGCCTCATGTGTGCCCAGCTTACAAAATCCCCACCGATTAAAATTCTGTCATGTGTTCTTTATATACTGGGCCATTAAGCCGATTTTTTTTTCTCAGAGTTGAGCATCTCTGAAAATTGACAGGTAACTGACCCATTATTCTTACTCTTAAGGCTGCCAACCAACTCAAGCAGCTATGAATTTATCTATTACCTGCATTACATAATTTCAAACCTGAGGATAAACGTATTATTTCTAGACAAAAGCGTTTCGTTTGGACAAAAGTTTTCTATAATATAACGCAGGAACGGTCTTTCATAAGTATATAATACTAAATACTAACTCTTATCAGCTTTGTGCATTACCTCTTAGCTCTCTACATTACCTCTTACCAGCTCTCTACATTACCTCTTATTAGTTCTCTACATTAAATCTTATGATCTCTCTATATTACGTCGTCTCAGCTTTGTGCATTAACTCTTACCGGCTCTACCATTAAATCTTATAAGATCTGTGCATTAACTCTTATCAACTTTGTGTATTCTCTTTTATCAGCGTAGTGCACTAACTCTTATAAGCTCTACGCATTAACTCTTATTAGCTCTCTACATTACCTCTGATTAGCCCTCAACATTACCTCTTATCAACTCTGTACATTCATTCTTATCAGCTCTGTATACCAACTTCTTATCAGTTGTGTACATGCACAGCCTAACTGTAAACACCAATGTAATGTCTGCTCTGCACATCAGTGTACTATCAGCTCTATATATATCAACGTTCTATCAGTCCTGTTCAAAGGTAAAAAATCAGACTCCAGCCTCACTGCATTCAGGACAGCCTCACATATGCTCCGCCGCATGTGTCAGCCTCCATCCAAGAGTAAGTTTGCTAATAGTTCCCATCAAATCTTGGCTCTTTACGACTTGTTTTCTGCCACACAGTTTAGATTTCCTACCAGCACTCTTAATTTGTTCTAGCTCCAGATATCACTTCTCAGTTAAATTGTTCTTCCATTATTTCCACGCTTCATTTTCCCGTAGTCTTTCCAATAGACTTTAGCAATGTCGGCCGTGTCTATTCTCAGCCTGCTATTTATTTTAGCCTGTCCAGCAAGTCTGTCCGTGAGTTCATTAACATGTGCTCTCGCATGCCCTGGACATTAAAGCCACGTTAGGCTCATCACACGTAACTGAACCTATTCTTTTCGAAGCACTTTTTTTCAAATTCATATTCTGTGAATCCGTCACAACGAGGGCATGAGCTACATCATGGGCAACCAGCCATTCCATTGTCGCCGGCACAGCCTCAGTTAACATTGACATGCTTGATGTGGCCACTTCACATGTTCCCAAGCCATGCGCCATTACTCTTCCAAAAGGCAACAAAACCCCAACCACTTCTGCTGTTCCGAGACACTGATACATCTGTATATATTACCGTGTGGGTAGAGCCAAAGAGATGCTGGATGAGATATTGAAGGCAAAGTTCAACTACTCACAACCCGTCTATATAATAACCTTTGTTAGCTGAGCTTGGTCCTGTACCCGTGAGCAATCATCACCTTTAGGCAGCTCATCTAGATCGCACACTGTCATTATTGTATCTTAAGCTTCAGCCATCCAGGATCTACCTCATTTGATACATCTGCCGTTTATCAACCCCAGCTCCTTATGGAGAGGCTGGTCTTTAATGCCAGCAACCCTGATGTGTGCCTTTACTTGAGCATATTTGTGTCTTAACTCATGCCCAGCATATCAAGCAGGAAGCACATGGCCGCTACAGGAGTATCCCTTGTGCAGCCCACTCTCTTTTCTTTGTTCCCTACACGCTCTAGTCTGTTCAACAGCGCATTTGACAGAGTGAGTAGACCTAGACCATACTCCAATGCTGACATCGCCAGCGCCTGCATCAGCAAGAATAGAGTGCACTGAGGAAAGTTTACTGCAGCTACTAATCTAACTGCTCCCAATGCTTCTTGGCTTTTGTATTACATTGTCTCCATGTTGATCGAGTAAATGTGATCCCTAGATACCGCGTTAAGTGTGTTCTCTTAATATCTTCTCTTCAGATCTTACAAATCTGTTATTTAATGAGCACCAGAGGATGCTGTTTTTTTCAGTGTTTATCACTATATCGTTATCATCACACCAGCCTGTTATCACCATATTGTTATCCTCATACCAGAATGTTATCACCACAATGTTATCCTCACACCAGCTTGTTATCACCACATTGTTATTCTCACACCAGTCTGTTACCAAAACATTCTTATCCTCATACAGGACTATTATCACCAAGTTATTGTTATTGCACCAGCCTGTTATCACCAAACTGTTATCCTCACACTAGCCTGTTATCACCACGTTATTATCATCTCACCAGTCTGTTATAATCACATTGTTATCTTCACACTTGCCTGTTATTACCATGTTATTATCATCACACCAGTCTGTTATCACCATATTGTTATCCCCACACCAGCCTGTTATCAATACATTATTATCACCACACTAGCTTTTTCACAATATTGTTATCCTCACACCAGTCGGTTATCACTACATTGTTGTCATCACACTGGCTGTAATCAGCACATTATTATGATCACACCAGCCTTTTATCACCACATTATTATCATCAGACTAGACTGTTATCACTATATTGTTATCGTCACTCAAGCCTTTTATTACTACATTGTTATTCTCACACTGGCCTGTTATAACCACATTGCTATCATCACACCAGCCTGTTATCACACTGTTATCCTCACACTAGCCTGTTATCACTAAATTGTTATCCTCACACTGGCCTGTTATCACCACATTGTTATCCTCACATCAGTCTGTTATCTTAACATTGTTATCCTCACACTAGCCCGTTATCACCACATTGTTATCCTCACACCAGACTGTTATCATCACATTGTTATCCTCATACCAGACTGTTATCATCACATTGTTATCCTCACACCAGACTGTTATCATCACATTGTTATCCTCACACTGGCCTGTTATCACCACACTGTTATCATCACGCCAGCCTGTTATCACCACATTATTATCCTCACACTAGCCTGTTATCACCACATTGTTATCCTCACACTAGCCCGTTATCACCACATTGTTATCCTCACACCAGACTGTTATCATCACATTGTTATCCTCATACCAGACTGTTATCATCACATTGTTATCCTCACACCAGACTGTTATCATCACATTGTTATCCTCACACTGGCCTGTTATCACCACACTGTTATCATCACGCCAGCCTGTTATCACCACATTATTATCCTCACACTAGCCTGTTATCACCACATTGTTATCCCCACACCAGCCTGTTATCACCACATTGTTATCCTCACACCAGCCTGTTATCACCACATTATTATCCTCACACCAGCCTGTTATCTGATCCTCCATGTTCTGTAAGCATGTGGCTAGTTCCTCTCTACTCCTCCTATACTAACATGTTAACATATAATCAAAGCAAGTCAGCTTTCTCCCACACCGTTCACAAATAAAAGCACAACGCCAACAGAATATACATTGGATAACACAGGAGACAAGGGAGACCCTCAGACAGACCCGTTGCAATGGTTCTGGGCTCTGAGATCTGTCTGAGAATCACTTTTAGGAATGAACCTATCTGGGGGTGAACAGAAAGAAAAAGACGAGGCTGGGAACAAGAGAGCAGGATCTAGATTCAAACTTAGATCTGGCTCTGATATCCACAGAAGCCTTGGTAGACGTGCATTGAGAGACCCTGGCATGTAGTGGAAGTGATTATCTCCCCTGCACTGTGAGAATTAATAAAACTTGGAAATGTAGCTACAAAAATAGAAACTGATCAGCCCTGGACATCAATTTATTATCACTGGCAGATTTGGTTTGGTAAATGTTTTCTTTTCATGGGAGCAAGGTTACACGGCGACCAAGTCAACAACACTATAAACTGATGACTAACAACGATATAAACTGATGACTAACAACGATATAAACTGATGACTAACGACGATATAAACTGATGACTAACAACGATATAAACTGAATACTAACAACGATATAAACTGAATACTAACAACGATATAAACTGATGACTAACAACGATATAAACTGATGACTAACAACGATATAAACTGATGACTAACAACGATATAAACTGATGACTAACAACGATATAAACTGATGATTAACGACGATATAAACTGATTACTAACAAGAATATAAACTGAATACTAACAGCGATATAAACTGATGACTAACAACGGTATAAACTGATGACTAACAAAGATATAAACTGATGACTAACAACAATATAAACTGATGACTAACAACGATATAAACTGATGACTAACAACGATATAAACTGATGACTAACAAAGATATAAACTGAGGACTAACAACGATATAAACGGATGACTAACAACGATATAAACTGATGACTAACAACAATATAAACTGATGGCTAACAACGATATAAACTGATGATCCTTTGAAAAAATAATACTTTATAAGTGTTTCCACATTCATTTGTAATGTTATTTTGTCGATGTGTAATATATGCACTCATTTACAAATATAACTATTAAAACAAAAAATAGCTAACATAATAGACAAAATAAACATTTAATCTTATTATTGATAGATATATAGATAGATAGATAAATAGATAGATAGATACAAAGATAGATAGATAGATTAGATAGATAGATAGATAGATAGATAGATAGATAGATAGATAGATAGATAGATAGATAGATAGATAGATAGATAGATAGATAGATAGATAGATAGATAGATAGATAGATAGATAGATAGATAAATGGATGGACGGATGGATATATAGATAATAGATAGATAGATAGATAGATAGATAGATAGATAGATAGATAGATAGATAGATAGATAGATAGATGTATGGATGGATGGATGGATGGATTGATGGACGGATGGATGGATAGATAGATAGATAGATAGATAGATAGATAGATAGATAGATAGATAGATAGACAGATAGAAAGATAGATAGATAGATAGATAGATAAATGGATGGACTGATGGATATATAGATAATAGATAGATAGATAGATAGACAGAGAGACAGACAGACAGATAGACGGAAGGACGGACAGAGAGATATATAGATAGATAGATAGATAGATAGATAGATAGATAGATAGATACAAAGATAGATAGGTAGATAGATATATACATACATACATATACATAGAAATATAGATAGATAGATAGAAAATAGATAGATAGATAGATAGATAGATAGATAGATAGATAGATAGATAGATAGATAGATAGATAGATAGATAGATAGATAGATAAATAGATAGATGTTCGCTCATGTTCTCTCTCTTACTAGTTCACACTCTATCTCTGTTTCTCTCTATATCTCTTTAATTCTCTCTATTTCTCCTTTTCTTTCTATTTCTCTATGTCCTTCTCTCTCTCTCTCTCTCTCTCTCTCTCTCTTCCGTATAACATTTGCGTTGGTGACCTTTCAGTTTAAATACAAAAAGTTAATTAAGATTATTTTATTATTTTAATTCAACTAGTGAATAGAATGGTTTCGGTAACTACTTCAGTTCTAAAAGCATTATTTATCTCTTCCTACACTGCACAGATCTATTTCCAGTATTTATGCTCTCAACTCTCATTTCTTTTCTTTTCATTTTTTAAAAATTTCTTTTAAATTATAAGAATTGATTATATATATTAAAACAATTTCTGTAATTTATATACATATCAACAGTACGAGATAGATATTTTGAAGGAGATACAGGACAGACATAAGGACAAACATACACTAATCGCTGTAATGATTTTCTTTGTTCGTCCATATTTTACAATATGTATATACAGAATGTAGGTTTCTATTCTAAAAAAAATTTTTTTTAAAGAATACTTACCTGTAAATTACAAGGTGTGGCTTGTTTGGCGGTGTGTGTCAGACGGTGTGTGTCATTCCTGACACATACCGCCAGACAAGCACACCTTGCAATTTACAGCTAAGTACTCCTTTAAACAAAAAAAATTTTTAAACAGTATTCATGTAAATCTATACTTTATCTTCTCTCCCTATTTCTTCGTCCTGTATGTTTTTGTATGATTAAGGCTCACGCCGAAACGTCACAACTTTGTAATCGTTACGTAATAAAGCTACTCCTATTTTCTCCGAATTTTTACATTCTGGAAAAGAACTGTATTCATACCACTGCCAAAAAGGGTAAACTGAAATTATCTACAAACTACAGAACTGTTGCACTCATTAGTCATGCCAGTAAAATTATGTTAAAAATCATAATGGGTAGACTTCGACAGAAAATAGAAAAAGAAGTCAATATGGTCCAAGCTGGTTTCAGGCAAGGAAGAGGATCAAGGGTTCATATATTCAATCGAAGATTAATAATAGAGAAATGCAGAGAGTTTAATATGTGTCTATCTTTATCCTTTATAGACAATTCAAAAACATTTGATTGTGTACAACACCAGAAACTTTGGGAAATAATGGAAAAAATGGGATTTCCAACACATTTGATACAATTAACATCACTGCTGTATCTAGACCAACAAGCAGCAGTAAGAATAAATGGTGAAACAACAACTTGGTTTGACATAAAACAAAGGGTCCGTCAGGGGTGCATACTGTCACCCTACTTATTTAACTTGTATACTGAAAATATCATGAGGAATGTTAGAGAAGATGTAGACAAAGAATATTACGATGCCATAACAATTGTAGGTTATGAAATACCAGATATTAGATATGCTGATGACACAGTGTTACTGTCCACAACACAAAAAGAAATGGAAAAACTAATTATGTCAGTCCGTGAGAACAGCGAACAGCAGAACCTCTATCTTAATGCAAAGAAAACTAAATTGATGACAACTGACAGAAGAAACAAGGCAGCTGAAATATATATCAATGAGGAAACATAGGAAGAAGTGGAGAATTTTGAATATATTGGATCACTACTAACTAATAATGGAGAAAAAATGAGGGAAATTAAAAGAAGGACATCTATTGCTCTTCAGAAAGTAAAATAAATAAAGAATCTGTGGAGAGGAGAAGTCAGAACTACAACAATAAGATTTTAAAGGGCATGCATCTTTCCCATCGCAACATATGCCTGTGAGACCTGGACATTTAACAAAACAGCTGAGAAACACATAAATGCCTTTGAATGTAAATGCTACAGAAGAGTTTTCAAAATATCGTGGACAGAAAAAAGAACAAATATATATACTACAAGAGCTTAATATTGAAGAAGGCTGGCTAGTAAAGAGGATTAAAGAGAGAAAACTAAAATATTTTTGACACATTAAACGTCATGATAATTTAGAGAAGACCGTATTGGAAGGATACGTAATGGGAAAAAGAAGAGGAAGACCAAGACGAAGATGGCTGCAGGACATCGATGACGATCTGCAAATGGATGCATCAGCAGCAGGCAATCTTGCTCACAAGCGAGAGGCCTACAGGAGTGCTGTTTGGGAGGCAAGTTACGCCAGCTTTATGCACATGAATGAATTAATTCTCTCCCTCTTTCTCCATCTCTATTTCTCCCTCTCTTTCTCCATCTCTATTTCTCTCTCTATTTCTCTCTCTAACTTTCACCCTCATTGTCTTATTCTTTCTCTCTCTGTCTCTCTCTTTCTGTCTCTCTTTCTTATTCTTTCTCTTTCACTTTCTCTCTCTTCTCTCTTTCCCTTTCTCTCTCTCTATCTCCCTCTTTTTTTTCTTTCTCTGTCTCTCTCCCTCTGGTCCGTGCCACTTTGGCGTTCGTGTCTTTTCAGTTTGAAAATTAAAAGTTAATTAAGATCATCTCATTATTATAATTCAACTAGTGTATAGACTGGTTTCAGTAAGTTCTATAGTGCTTAAGAAAAAAAAATATTTAGCACTTTTTACAATTCAAAGAACTTTTCCGCATATTTATTCTTTCAACTCTCGTTTCCTTTTTTTTAACATTTTTTTGTCTTATAAATTAAGTGAATTAAAAGGACGAAATAGATATACTGACAGAGAAATAGGCATGAATAGATACAGATATACACTAATTTCACAACTGTTTTCATTTTCCGTCCATATTTTACAATATGTATATACAGTAGGTAAGTTTCTCTTTTTCTTAATAAAATATAAATATTAGTAATGTTTTCCATCAAAAGTATATATCAAATATGTTAGTGCGAAATGAACAGATAGACTCATAGAAGTATACACACAGATACAGAAACAGACATACACAAACAGAGAGACATGCAGAAATAGATAGATAAATAGGCAGACAGACAGACAGATATACAGATAGACAGATAGATAGATAGATAGATAGATAGATAGATAGATAGATAGATAGATAGATAGATAGATAGATAGATAGATAGAAGGATAGATAGATAGTTAGATAGATAGTTTGATAGATAGATAGATAGATAGATAGATAGATAGATAGATAGATAGATAGATAGATAGATAGATAGATAGATAGATGCTCTCTTTCTGTATCTCTTATTCTATTTCGTACTTTCTTTTGTCTCTCTATCTTTTCCTCTCTCTTTCTCTCTCTCTTTCTCTCTTATTTCTCTTCCTATCTCTCTCTATTTCTCTCTCTCTTTCTCTCTGACTTTCTTACTCTTTCTGTCTCTCTCCTAATCTATCTTTCTCTCTCTTTTGTTTCTCACTCTTTCTCTTTCTTTCTCTCTCTGTCTTTCAATCTTTCTCTCTCTTTTTCTTGCTCTTTCTCTTTTTCTTTCACTCTCTTTCTCTTTCTATCTCTCTCTTTTTTCTCTCGTCCTCTCTATTTATCTTTCTCTTTCTCTCTCTCTCTCTCTTTCTCTCTTTCGTTCTCTCACTTTTGGTCCGGGCCGCTTTGGCGTTGATGGCTTTTCTTTCTGAAAATAAAAAGTTAAGATCATCTCACTATTCTAATTCAACTAATGAATAGACTGGTTTTAGTAACTGCTCTAGCGCATCAGAAAAAATATATATACTTCTTCTTACACAGCACAGTTCTCGTTTCTTAACTTATCATTGTTTTTCTTTCTTTTAAATTACAATATATATATATATATAATAAAGGGGACCAGCTATATATCTTGACAGAAACAGACATACAATAATCGCTGTAATGATTCTCTTTTTCTTTCCGTATTTTACAATATGTATATACAGAAGGTAAGTTTCTCTTTTTCCCAGCAAAATTGTTCTCTCTCTCTCTCTCTGAACCTTAGTGCCCAGGGCACATGGGGCTTCCGCAAGGTTTGTCCACAAATGCCCGTCCTTTGCCTTTTTTTTCTGCTCGTTCCAAGTGAACCCTCTATTGCTCAACATCCTCTCTGTTTGTCTTCTCCATGTCTCTTTTGGTCTATCCTTACTTCTGTTCACCTGTGGTGTCCATCTTAGTGCTGTTTTTGGTAGTGAGTTATCAGTCATTCGGAGCACATGTCCCAGTCATCGACAGCGTCTTTCCTCAATAATTGTTGTCAGTGGCTTCATCTGCATCTCTGCCAACAAGATGTTATTTCTTTTAGTGTTTTGCCAAAATATTTTTCTAATTCTTCGTAAACATTTAGTCTTTAAAGAATTCAACTGTTTTCTATTGTTTTGGTGATTTTCCAGCATTCACTTACATAGAGTAGTACACTTAGAACATTACTCTTAAATATCCTGATTTTCGTATTTATGCTTAGATTTTTAGATGTCCATATAGTCTGCAGCACTGCAAAAGCCTGGTTTGCTCTAGTAAGTCTGCTGTTGGTGTCCTCTGTGCTGTCTCCATTTTCTACTACTCACTCTGTTGCCAAGGTATACAAATTCGTTGACTTCCTCCACTAACATGCTATCTACTCTGAGTACATTTCTACTGTTCACATTTTGTTTCATTAATTTTGTCTTTCCTAAGTTGATCTATAGTCCTATATTGTTTTCATTCTGAGTTAGCTTGTTTATTTTATCTTGCATTTCTTTGTGGCTGCTTGATAGTAGACAAATGCCGTCCACAAAGTCAAGTTCCACCAGCACTGTGTCAAGGGTCCATTGTAATCCTCTGCGTTTGTCTGATGTTGCCTTCTTCATTAACCTGTCTATTGACAAGATAAATAATGTTGGTGATAGTACACATCCCTGTTTCACTCCTGTTTGTACCCTAAAGCTGCTGGAGGTATTTTCTTCACAGATCACTTTGCACTGAAAACCCTGGTATAGAGCTATGATTATATTTACTATCTTTATGGGGGAGGCCATGCTATCTTAGGATTTTCCACAGTGCATCTCTGTTGACACTGTCAAAGGCTTTCTCAAAATCTATGAATAATGCATATGTTGTGCTATGCCACTCATTTGCCTGTTTTAGTATTTGTCTAAGTACAAATATGTGGTCTATGCATGATCTTCCTTTCCTAAATCCTGCCTGCTCTTTCTGAAGTTTTCCCTCAAGTATTGGTACAATTCTGTTGATGATTATTCTGCAAAATACTTTACTGGTGAGTGGCAGGAGGGTAATGCCTCTTCAGTTCCCGGAATCTCTGAGGTCACCCTTCTTTGGTAGTTTAACTATAAACCCAGTTTTCCACTCCTCTGGAGCTTTTTCTAGATCTCAAATTTGTTGTAATATCCGGCAAAGTTGTTTTGGTGTTTCTGTTTCTTCTGCTTTCAACATCTCAGCAGTCAGTTCATTTTCACCTGGTGCCCTGTCTGATTTTAGTTTTTTTATCGCCTCCATTACTTCACTTATTGTTATTGGTTCTGTATTGATGTTTAGTTCCGTTTTTGCTTCAGGTATGTCTATTGTTTGTGCTGTTTGTGTTCTGTTTAGTAGGGTGTTAAAGTGTTCCCTCCATCTTTCAATTTTTTCTCTTTCTCCACTGACCAGTTGTCCCTTATGTGTCCTTATTGCACTCTCACATCTTGTGCTGAAGTTACCTGTCATTTGCTTTGTGATTTTGTATATGGTTTTCACGTCATTTGCATATGCTGCTTTCTCTGCTTTTCATTTATTTCTCCAATTCCTTCTTTTGCCATGAGTCTTCTTCTATCTTCATTTCCCTCACCTACTTTTGCGTTGAAGTCGCCCAAGATGAGTAGCATATCATGCTTGGGTATTGTTTCTACTGTGGCTTGGAGGCTGTTGTAAAAATCTTCTTTTAATTCCTCTTCAGCTGCTTCTGTTGATGCATAACAAACTATAATAGACAGCTTCGTGAATCTTGAGTTGAAGCGTGCATATAATAATCTCTCATTTACAGGGGTACATTTTAGCAATGCTCTTGATGCTTCTTATGTTATAATCAATGCTACTCCTCCTTCATGATGGTCTTCTTTACCTGCCAATATTATTGTATCTTCTGTGTGCTGTGTTGTTAATTTCCTTCTGCTTTGTCCTGTCCATCTTGAGTCTTGTATTCCTAATATGTCTAATTTGTATATGTGCATTTCCTTGACGGATTGTGCTAGTTTTAAAATCTCATCAAGTGTTCTTACATTCCAGATGCCTATTTGCATCTTGAGTTTAGGTTCCAGGAGGTCTGCAGTCGGGCTGGGGACTTCCAGTGGCTGGCTTTCATCCACAATCTTCATGGGCTCAGTTTCCTGAAAAGCATTTCCCTTCCACCTGATTTTATTTTTTCTATGGCTTCTGTTTCTGTAGCAGTCTAATAGTCTTTTTTTACCAGATAGGGTTGCTGGCCATATTCTGAACCCTCCTTAGTCGTCTTGGACGATCATGCGTGGTAGGGTACAGTGGTCATTATTCTTGCAGATCCCTGGCACCAAACGAGGGAATGCAAAATAGACATATTAATATTTTTTTTTTCATTAAAAGTATATATCAAATATGTCAGAGCGAAATGATCAGATAGAATCACAGACACATACGCAAACAAATGTAGAAAAAGAAAGAGACAAACAGACAGACATAGATAGATAGATAGATAAATAGATAGATAGATTGATAGATAGATAGATAGATAGAGATAGATAGATAGATAGATAGATAGATAGATAGATAGATAGATAAATAGATGGATGGATGGATGGATGGATGGATGAATGGATTGATGGATGGATAAATAGATAGATATATAGATAGATAGATAGATAAATAGAAAGATAGATAGATATATAGATAGATAGATATATAGATAGACAGAATGATAGATATATAGATAGATAGATAGATAGATAGATAGATAGATAAATAGTTATATCGATAGAATTATAGATAGATAGACAGAGAGACAGACAGACAGATAGACGAAAGGACGGACAGAGAAATAAATAGATAGATAGAGATATATAGATAGATAGATGGATAGATAGATAGATAGATAGATAGATAGATAGATAGATAGATAATAGATAGATAGATAGATAGATAGATACATACATACATACATACATACATACATACATGCATGCATGCATACATACATACATACATACATACATACATACATACCTACATACATACATACATAGAAAGATAGATAGATAGATAGATAGATAGATAGATAGATAGATAGATAGATAGATAGATAGATAGATAGATAGATAGATAGATAGATAGATAGATAGATATTCGCTTATTTTCTCTATCTTACTACTTCTTACTGTATCTCTTTTCTCGCTATATCTCTTTAATTCTCTCTATTTCTCCTTTTCTTTCTATTTCTCTATGTCCTTCTCTCTTTCTCTCTCTCTCTCTCTCTCTTCTCCGTATAACTTTTGCGTTGGTCTCCTTTCAGTTTAAAAACAATAAGTTAATTATGATTATTTTATTATTTTAATTCAACTAGTGATTAGAATGGTTTCGGTAACTACTTCAGTTCTAAAAACATTATTTATCTCTTCCTATACTGCACAGATCTGTTTCTAGTGTTTATGCTCTCAACTCTCATTTCTTTTCTTTTCAGTTTTTAAAAATTTATTTTAAATTATAATAATTGATTATATATATTCAAACAATTTCTGTAATGTATATACATATCAACAGTACGAGATAGATATTTTGAAGGAGATACAGGACAGACATAAGGACAAACATACACTAATCGCTGTAATGATTTTCTTTGTTCGTCCATATTTTACAATATGTATATACAGAATGTAAGTTTATGTTCGAAAAAAAAATTTTTTTAAAGAATACTTACCTGTAAATTACAAGGTGTGGCTTGTCTGGCTGTGTGTGTAAGACGGTGTGTGTCATTCCTGACACATACCGCCAGACAAGCACACCTTGCAATTTACAGCTAAGTACTCCTTTAAACAAAAAAAAAATTTTTAAACAGTATTCATGTAAATCTATACTTTATCTTCTCTCCCTATTTCTTCGTCCAGTATGTTTTTGTATGATTAAGGCTCACGCCGAAACGTCACAACTTTGTAATCGTTACGTAATAAAGCTACTCCTATTTTCTCCGAATTTTTACATTCTGGAAAAGAACTGTATTCATACCACTGCCAAAAAAGGGTAAACTGAAATTATCTACAAACTACAGAACTGTTGCACTCATTAGTCATGCCAATAAAATTCTGTTAAAAATCATAATGGGTAGACTTCGACAGAAAATAGAAAAAGAAGTCAATATGGTCCAAGCTGGTTTCAGGCAATGAAGAGGATCAAGGGTTCATATATTCAATCGAAGATTAATAATAGAGAAATGCAGAGAGTTTAATATGTGTCTATCTTTATCCTTTATAGACAATTCAAAAACATTTGATTGTGTACAACACCAGAAACTTTGGGAAATAATGGAAAAATGGGATTTCCAACACATTTGATACAATTAACATCACTGCTGTATCTAGACCAACAAGCAGCAGTAAGAATAAATGGTGAAACAACAACTTGGTTTGACATAAAACAAAGGGTCCGTCAGGGGTGCATACTGTCACCCTACTTATTTAACTTGTATACTGAAAATATCATGAGGAATGTTAGAGAAGATGTAGACAAAGAATATTACGATGCCATAACAATTGTAGGTTATGAAATACCAGAGATTAGATATGCTGATGACACAGTGTTACTGTCCACAACACAAAAAGAAATGGAAAAACTAATTATGTCAGTCCGTGAGAACAGCGAACAGCAGAACCTCTATCTTAATGCAAAGAAAACTAAATTGATGACAACTGACAGAAGAAACAAGGCAGCTGAAATATATATCAATGAGGAAACATAGGAAGAAGTGGAGAATTTTGAATATATTGGATCACTACTAACTAATAATGGAGAAAAAATGAGGGAAATTAAAAGAAGGACATCTATTGCTCTTCAGAAAGTAAAATAAATAAAGAATCTGTGGAGAGGAGAAGTCAGAACTACAACAATAAGATTTTAAGGGCATGCATCTTTCCCATCGCAACATATGCCTGTGAGACCTGGACATTTAACAAAACAGCTGAGAAACACATAAATGCCTTTGAATGTAAATGCTACAGAAGAGTTTTCAAAATATCGTGGACAGAAAAAAGAACAAATATATATACTACAAGAGCTTAATATTGAAGAAGGCTGGCTAGTAAAGAGGATTAAAGAGAGAAAACTAAAATATTTTTGACACATTAAACGTCATGATAATTTAGAGAAGACCGTATTGGAAGGATACGTAATGGGAAAAAGAAGAGGAAGACCAAGACGAAGATGGCTGCAGGACATCGATGACGATCTGCAAATGGATGCATCAGCAGCAGGCAATCTTGCTCACAAGCGAGAGGCCTACAGGAGTGCTGTTTGGGAGGCAAGTTACGCCAGCTTTATGCACATGAATGAATTAATTCTCTCCCTCTTTCTCCATCTCTATTTCTCCCTCTCTTTCTCCATCTCTATTTCTCTCTCTATTTCTCTCTCTAACTTTCACCCTCATTGTCTTATTCTTTCTCTCTCTGTCTCTCTCTTTCTGTCTCTCTTTCTTATTCTTTCTCTTTCACTTTCTCTCTCTTCTCTCTTTCCCTTTCTCTCTCTCTATCTCCCTCTTTTTTTTCTTTCTCTGTCTCTCTCCCTCTGGTCCGTGCCACTTTGGCGTTCGTGTCTTTTCAGTTTGAAAATTAAAAGTTAATTAAGATCATCTCATTATTATAATTCAACTAGTGTATAGACTGGTTTCAGTAAGTTCTATAGTGCTTAAGAAAAAAAATATTTAGCACTTTTTACAATTCAAAGAACTTTTCCGCATATTTATTCTTTCAACTCTCGTTTCCTTTTTTTTAACATTTTTTTGTCTTATAAATTAAGTGAATTAAAAGGACGAAATAGATATACTGACAGAGAAATAGGCATGAATAGATACAGATATACACTAATTTCACAACTGTTTTCATTTTCCGTCCATATTTTACAATATGTATATACAGTAGGTAAGTTTCTCTTTTTCTTAATAAAATATAAATATTAGTAATGTTTTCCATCAAAAGTATATATCAAATATGTTAGTGCGAAATGAACAGATAGACTCATAGAAGTATACACACACAGATACAGAAACAGACATACACAAACAGAGAGACATGCAGAAATAGATAGATAAATAGGCAGACAGATAGATATACAGATAGACAGATAGATAGATAGATAGATAGATAGATAGATAGATAGATAGATAGATAGATAGATAGATAGAAGGATAGATAGATAGTTAGATAGATAGTTTGATAGATAGATAGATAGTTAGATAGATAGATAGATAGATAGATAGATAGATAGATAGATAGATAGATAGATGCTCTCTTTCTGTATCTCTTATTCTATTTCGTACTTTCTTTTGTCTCTCTATCTTTTCCTCTCTCTTTCTCTCTCTCTTTCTCTCTTATTTCTCTTCCTATCTCTCTCTATTTCTCTCTCTCTTTCTCTCTGACTTTCTTACTCTTTCTGTCTCTCTCCTAATCTATCTTTCTCTCTCTTTTGTTTCTCACTCTTTCTCTTTCTTTCTCTCTCTGTCTTTCAATCTTTCTCTCTCTTTTTCTTGCTCTTTCTCTTTTTCTTTCACTCTCTTTCTCTTTCTATCTCTCTCTTTTTTCTCTCGTCCTCTCTATTTATCTTTCTCTTTCTCTCTCTCTCTCTCTTTCTCTCTTTCGTTCTCTCACTTTTGGTCCGGGCCGCTTTGGCGTTGATGGCTTTTCTTTCTGAAAATAAAAAGTTAAGATCATCTCACTATTCTAATTCAACTAATGAATAGACTGGTTTTAGTAACTGCTCTAGCGCATCAGAAAAAATATATACTTCTTCTTACACAGCACAGTTCTCGTTTCTTAACTTATCATTGTTTTTCTTTCTTTTAAATTACAATATATATATATATATAATAAAGGGGACCAGCTATATATCTTGACAGAAACAGACATACAATAATCGCTGTAATGATTCTCTTTTTCTTTCCGTATTTTACAATATGTATATACAGAAGGTAAGTTTCTCTTTTTCCCAGCAAAATTGTTCTCTCTCTCTCTCTGAACCTTAGTGCCCAGGGCACATGGGGCTTCCGCAAGGTTTGTCCACAAATGCCCGTCCTTTGCCTTTTTTTTCTGCTCGTTTCCAAGTGAACCCTCTATTGCTCAACATCCTCTCTGTTTGTCTTCTCCATGTCTCTTTTGGTCTATCCTTACTTCTGTTCACCTGTGGTGTCCATCTTAGTGCTGTTTTTGGTAGTGAGTTATCAGTCATTCGGAGCACATGTCCCAGTCATCGACAGCGTCTTTCCTCAATAATTGTTGTCAGTGGCTTCATCTGCATCTCTGCCAACAAGATGTTATTTCTTTTAGTGTTTTGCCAAAATATTTTTCTAATTCTTCGTAAACATTTAGTCTTTAAAGAATTCAACTGTTTTCTATTGTTTTGGTGATTTTCCAGCATTCACTTACATAGAGTAGTACACTTAGAACATTACTCTTAAATATCCTGATTTTCGTATTTATGCTTAGATTTTTAGATGTCCATATAGTCTGCAGCACTGCAAAAGCCTGGTTTGCTCTAGTAAGTCTGCTGTTGGTGTCCTCTGTGCTGTCTCCATTTTCTACTACTCACTCTGTTGCCAAGGTATACAAATTCGTTGACTTCCTCCACTAACATGCTATCTACTCTGAGTACATTTCTACTGTTCACATTTTGTTTCATTAATTTTGTCTTTCCTAAGTTGATCTATAGTCCTATATTGTTTTCATTCTGAGTTAGCTTGTTTATTTTATCTTGCATTTCTTTGTGGCTGCTTGATAGTAGACAAATGCCGTCCACAAAGTCAAGTTCCACCAGCACTGTGTCAAGGGTCCATTGTAATCCTCTGCGTTTGTCTGATGTTGCCTTCTTCATTAACCTGTCTATTGACAAGATAAATAATGTTGGTGATAGTACACATCCCTGTTTCACTCCTGTTTGTACCCTAAAGCTGCTGGAGGTATTTTCTTCACAGATCACTTTGCACTGAAAACCCTGGTATAGAGCTATGATTATATTTACTATCTTTATGGGGGAGGCCATGCTATCTTAGGATTTTCCACAGTGCATCTCTGTTGACACTGTCAAAGGCTTTCTCAAAATCTATGAATAATGCATATGTTGTGCTATGCCACTCATTTGCCTGTTTTAGTATTTGTCTAAGTACAAATATGTGGTCTATGCATGATCTTCCTTTCCTAAATCCTGCCTGCTCTTTCTGAAGTTTTCCCTCAAGTATTGGTACAATTCTGTTGATGATTATTCTGCAAAATACTTTACTGGTGAGTGGCAGGAGGGTAATGCCTCTTCAGTTCCCGGAATCTCTGAGGTCACCCTTCTTTGGTAGTTTAACTATAAACCCAGTTTTCCACTCCTCTGGAGCTTTTTCTAGATCTCAAATTTGTTGTAATATCCGGCAAAGTTGTTTTGGTGTTTCTGTTTCTTCTGCTTTCAACATCTCAGCAGTCAGTTCATTTTCACCTGGTGCCCTGTCTGATTTTAGTTTTTTTATCGCCTCCATTACTTCACTTATTGTTATTGGTTCTGTATTGATGTTTAGTTCCGTTTTTGCTTCAGGTATGTCTATTGTTTGTGCTGTTTGTGTTCTGTTTAGTAGGGTGTTAAAGTGTTCCCTCCATCTTTCAATTTTTTCTCTTTCTCCACTGACCAGTTGTCCCTTATGTGTCCTTATTGCACTCTCACATCTTGTGCTGAAGTTACCTGTCATTTGCTTTGTGATTTTGTATATGGTTTTCACGTCATTTGCATATGCTGCTTTCTCTGCTTTTCATTTATTTCTCCAATTCCTTCTTTTGCCATGAGTCTTCTTCTATCTTCATTTCCCTCACCTACTTTTGCGTTGAAGTCGCCCAAGATGAGTAGCATATCATGCTTGGGTATTGTTTCTACTGTGGCTTGGAGGCTGTTGTAAAAATCTTCTTTTAATTCCTCTTCAGCTGCTTCTGTTGATGCATAACAAACTATAATAGACAGCTTCGTGAATCTTGAGTTGAAGCGTGCATATAATAATCTCTCATTTACAGGGGTACATTTTAGCAATGCTCTTGATGCTTCTTATGTTATAATCAATGCTACTCCTCCTTCATGATGGTCTTCTTTACCTGCCAATATTATTGTATCTTCTGTGTGCTGTGTTGTTAATTTCCTTCTGCTTTGTCCTGTCCATCTTGAGTCTTGTATTCCTAATATGTCTAATTTGTATATGTGCATTTCCTTGACGGATTGTGCTAGTTTTAAAATCTCATCAAGTGTTCTTACATTCCAGATGCCTATTTGCATCTTGAGTTTAGGTTCCAGGAGGTCTGCAGTCGGGCTGGGGACTTCCAGTGGCTGGCTTTCATCCACAATCTTCATGGGCTCAGTTTCCTGAAAAGCATTTCTCCTTCCACCTGATTTTATTTTTTCCATGGCTTCTGTTTCTGTATCAGTCTAATAGTCTTTTTTTACCAGATAGGGTTGCTGGCCATATTCTGAACCCTCCTTAGTCGTCTTGGACGATCATGCGTGGTAGTGTACAGTGGTCATTATTCTTGCAGATCCCTGGTACCAAACGAGGGAATGCAAAATAGACATATTAATATTTTTTTCCATTAAAAGTATATATCAAATATGTCAGAGCGAAATGATCAGATAGAATCACAGACACATACACAAACAAATGTAGAAAAAGAAAGATACAAACAGACAGACATAGATAGATAGATAGATAAATAGATAGATAGATTGATAGATAGATAGATAGATAGATAGATAGATAGATAGATAGATAGATAGATAGATAGATAGATAGATAGATGGATAGATAGATAGATGGATAGATAGATAGATGGATAGATAGATAGATAAATAGTTATATCGATAGAATTATAGATAGATAGATAGATAAATAGAAAGATAGATAGATATATATATAGATAGATATATAGATAGACAGAATGATAGATATATAGATAGATAGATAGATAGATAGATAGATAAATAGTTATATCGATAGAATTATAGATAGATAGACAGAGAGACAGACAGACAGATAGACGAAAGGACGGACAGAGAAATAAATAGATAGATAGAGATATATAGATAGATAGATGGATAGATAGATAGATAGATAGATAGATAGATAGATAGATAGATAATAGATAGATAGATAGATAGATAGATAGATAGATAGATAGATAGATACATACATACATACATACATACATACATACATGCATGCATGCATACATACATACATACATACATACATACATACATACATACATACCTACATACATACATACATAGAAAGATAGATAGATAGATAGATAGATAGATAGATAGATATATAGATAGATAGATAGATAGATAGATAGATAGATAGATAGATAGATAGATAGATAGATAGATAGATAGATAGATAGATATTCGCTTATTTTCTCTATCTTACTACTTCTTACTGTATCTCTTTTTCTCGCTATATCTCTTTAATTCTCTCTATTTCTCCTTTTCTTTCTATTTCTCTATGTCCTTCTCTCTCTCTCTTCTCCGTATAACTTTTGCGTTGGTCTCCTTTCAGTTTAAAAACAATAAGTTAATTATGATTATTTTATTATTTTAATTCAACTAGTGATTAGAATGGTTTCGGTAACTACTTCAGTTCTAAAAACATTATTTATCTCTTCCTACACTGCACAGATCTGTTTCTAGTGTTTATGCTCTCAACTCTCATTTCTTTTCTTTTCAGTTTTTAAAAATTTATTTTAAATTATAATAATTGATTATATATATTCAAACAATTTCTGTAATGTATATACATATCAACAGTACGAGATAGATATTTTGAAGGAGATACAGGACAGACATAAGGACAAACATACACTAATCGCTGTAATGATTTTCTTTGTTCGTCCATATTTTACAATATGTATATACAGAATGTAAGTTTATGTTCGAAAAAAAAATTTTTTTAAAGAATACTTACCTGTAAATTACAAGGTGTGGCTTGTCTGGCTGTGTGTGTCAGACGGTGTGTGTCATTCCTGACACATACCGCCAGACAAGCACACCTTGCAATTTACAGCTAAGTACTCCTTTAAACAAAAAAAAAATTTTTAAACAGTATTCATGTAAATCTATACTTTATCTTCTCTCCCTATTTCTTCGTCCTGTATGTTTTTGTATGATTAAGGCTCACGCCGAAACGTCACAACTTTGTAATCGTTACGTAATAAAGCTACTCCTATTTTCTCCGAATTTTTACATTCTGGAAAAGAACTGTATTCATACCACTGCCAAAAAAGGGTAAACTGAAATTATCTACAAACTACAGAACTGTTGCACTCATTAGTCATGCCAATAAAATTCTGTTAAAAATCATAATGGGTAGACTTCGACAGAAAATAGAAAAAGAAGTCAATATGGTCCAAGCTGGTTTCAGGCAATGAAGAGGATCAAGGGTTCATATATTCAATCGAAGATTAATAATAGAGAAATGCAGAGAGTTTAATATGTGTCTATCTTTATCCTTTATAGACAATTCAAAAACATTTGATTGTGTACAACACCAGAAACTTTGGGAAATAATGGAAAAATGGGATTTCCAACACATTTGATACAATTAACATCACTGCTGTATCTAGACCAACAAGCAGCAGTAAGAATAAATGGTGAAACAACAACTTGGTTTGACATAAAACAAAGGGTCCGTCAGGGGTGCATACTGTCACCCTACTTATTTAACTTGTATACTGAAAATATCATGAGGAATGTTAGAGAAGATGTAGACAAAGAATATTACGATGCCATAACAATTGTAGGTTATGAAATACCAGATATTAGATATGCTGATGACACAGTGTTACTGTCCACAACACAAAAAGAAATGGAAAAACTAATTATGTCAGTCCGTGAGAACAGCGAACAGCAGAACCTCTATCTTAATGCAAAGAAAACTAAATTGATGACAACTGACAGAAGAAACAAGGCAGCTGAAATATATATCAATGAGGAAACATAGGAAGAAGTGGAGAATTTTGAATATATTGGATCACTACTAACTAATAATGGAGAAAAAATGAGGGAAATTAAAAGAAGGACATCTATTGCTCTTCAGAAAGTAAAATAAATAAAGAATCTGTGGAGAGGAGAAGTCAGAACTACAACAATAAGATTTTAAAGGGCATGCATCTTTCCCATCGCAACATATGCCTGTGAGACCTGGACATTTAACAAAACAGCTGAGAAACACATAAATGCCTTTGAATGTAAATGCTACAGAAGAGTTTTCAAAATATCGTGGACAGAAAAAAGAACAAATATATATATACTACAAGAGCTTAATATTGAAGAAGGCTGGCTAGTAAAGAGGATTAAAGAGAGAAAACTAAAATATTTTTGACACATTAAACGTCATGATAATTTAGAGAAGACCGTATTGGAAGGATACGTAATGGGAAAAAGAAGAGGAAGACCAAGACGAAGATGGCTGCAGGACATCGATGACGATCTGCAAATGGATGCATCAGCAGCAGGCAATCTTGCTCACAAGCGAGAGGCCTACAGGAGTGCTGTTTGGGAGGCAAGTTACGCCAGCTTTATGCACATGAATGAATTAATTCTCTCCCTCTTTCTCCATCTCTATTTCTCCCTCTCTTTCTCCATCTCTATTTCTCTCTCTATTTCTCTCTCTAACTTTCACCCTCATTGTCTTATTCTTTCTCTCTCTGTCTCTCTCTTTCTGTCTCTCTTTCTTATTCTTTCTCTTTCACTTTCTCTCTCTTCTCTCTTTCCCTTTCTCTCTCTCTATCTCCCTCTTTTTTTTCTTTCTCTGTCTCTCTCCCTCTGGTCCGTGCCACTTTGGCGTTCGTGTCTTTTCAGTTTGAAAATTAAAAGTTAATTAACACCATCTCATTATTATAATTCAACTAGTGTATAGACTGGTTTCAGTAAATTCTCTAGTGCTTAATAAAAAAAATATTTAGCACTTTTTACAATTCAAAGAACTTTTCCGCATATTTATTCTTTCAACTCTCGTTTCCTTTTTTTTTACAATTTTTTGTCTTATAAATTAAGTGAACTAACAGGACGAAATAGATATACTGACAGAGAGATAGGCATGAATAGATACAGATATACACTAATTTCACAACTGTTTTCATTTTCCGTCCATATTTCACAATATGTATATACAGTAGGTAAGTTTCTCTTTTTCTTAATAAAATATAAATATTAATAATGTTTTCCATCAAAAGTATATATCAAATATGTTATTGCGAAATGAACAGAGAGACTCATAGAAGTATACACAAACAGATACAGAAACAGACATACACAAACAGAGAGACATGCAGACATAGACAGATAAATAGGCAGACAGACGGACAGATAAACAGATAGACAGATAGATGGATAGATAGATAGTTAGATAGATAGATAGATAGAGAGATAGATAGATAGATAGATAGATAAATAGAGAGAGATAGATAAATAGATAGATAGATATATAGATAGATAGATAGATAGATAGATAGATAGATAGATAGATAGATAGACAGATAGATAGATAGATAGATAGATAGATAGATAGATAGATAGATAGATAGATAGATAGATAGATAGATAGATAGATAGATAGATAGATACTCTCTTTCTGTATCTCTTATTCTATTTCGTACTTTCTTTTGTCTCTCTATCTTTTCCTCTCTCTTTCTCTCTCTCTTTCTCTCTTATTTCTCTCACTATCTCTCTCTATTTCTCTCTCTTTCTCTCTTACTTTCTGTCTCTCTCCTAATCTATCTTTCTCTCTCTTTTGTTTCTCATTCTTTCTCTTTCTTTCTCTCTCTGTCTTTCAATCTTTCTCTCTCTTTTTCTTGCTCTTTCTCTTTTTCTTTCACTCTCTTTCTCTTTCTATCTCTCTCTTTCTTTCTCTCTTCCTCTCTATTTATCTTGCTCTTTCTCTCTCTCTCTCTCTTTATCTCTTTCGTTCTTTCACTTTTGGTCCGGGCCGCTTTGGCGTTGATGGCATTTCTTTCTGAAAATAAAAAGCTAAGATCATCTCACTATTCTAATTCAACTAATGAATAGACTGGTTTTAGTAACTGCTCTAGCGCATCAGAAAAAATATATATACTTCTTCTTACACAGCACAGTTCTCGTTTCTTAACTTATCATTGTTTTTCTTTCTTTTAAATTAGAAGAAATATATTTATATATATATATATATATATATATATATATATATATATATATATAAATAAAGGGGACCAGCTATATATCTTGACAGAGAGATAGATAGATAGAGATAGATAGATACATACATACATACATACATACATACAGACATACGTACATACATAGAAATATAGATAAATAGATAGATAGATAGATAGATAGATAGATAGATAGATAGATAGATAGATAGATAGATAGATAGATAGATAGATAGATAGATAGATAGATAGACAGATAGATGTACGCTCATTTTCTCTCTCTTACTAGTTCTTACTCTCTATATCTCTTTAATTCTCTCTATTTCTCCTTTTCTTTCTACTTCTCTCTGTCCTTCTCTCTCTCTCTCTCTCTCTCTCTCTCTCTCTCTTCTCCGTATAACTTTTGCGTTGGTGGCCTTTCAGTTTAAAAACAAAAAGTTAATTAAGATTATTTTATTATTTTAATTCAACTAGTGAATAGAATGATTTCGTTAACTACTTCAGTTCAAAAAACATTATTTATCTCTTCCTACACTGCACAGATCTGTTTCTAGTATTTATGCTCTCAACTCTCATTTCTTTTCTTTTCATTTTTTAAAAATATCTTTTAAATTATAAGAATTGATTATATATATATAGATAGCAACAACTCACAAGACCTCTGGGAGTCATGACCCAAAAGGGTCCACCCCCCTTAGAGTGTCAGGAGTTTAAAGGGCCGAAACACTTGTCTGAGGGGGGGGTACTTCCTCTGATGATCTGAAGGAGTTGTGTTGTTGTTCCGCTCTCTACGGTAGAGAGTTTCCTGCATATATATTCAAACAATTTCTGTAATTTATATACATATCAACAGGGCGAGATAGATATTTTGAAGGAGATACAGGACAGACATAAGGACAAACATACACTAATCGCTGTAATGATTTTCTTTGTTCGTCCATATTTTACAATATGTATATACAGGATGTAAGTTTATATTATAAAAAAAAATTTTTTTTAACAGAGTACTTACCTGTAAATTGCAAAGTGTGGCTTGTTTGGCGGTGTGTGTCAGGCGCTGTGTGTCATTCCTGACACATACCGCCAGACAAGCCACACCTTGCAATTTACAGCTAAGTACTCCTTTAAACAAAAAATTTTTTTTAAACAGTATTCATGTAAATCTATACTTTATCTTCTCTCCCTATTTCTTCGTCCTGTATGTTTTTGTATGATTAAGGCTCACGCCGAAACGTCACAACTTTGTAATCGTTAAGTAATAAAGCTGCTCCTATTTTCTCCGAATTTATACATTTCGGAAAAGAACTGTATTCATACCACTGCCAAAAAAGGGTAAACTGAAATTATCTACAAACTACAGAACTGTTGTCCTCATTAGTCATGCCAATAAAATTCTGTTAAAAATCTTAACGGGTAGACTTCGACAGAAAATAGAAACAGAAGTCAATATGGTCCAAGCTGGTTTCAGGCAAGGAAGAGGATCAAGGGTTCATATATTCAATCGAAGATTAATAATAGAGAAATGCAGAGAGTTTAATATGTGTCTATCTTTATCCATTATAGAAAATTCAAAAACATTTGATTGTGTACAACACCAGAAACTTTGGGAAATAATGGAAATAATGGGATTTCCAACACATTTGATACAATTAACATCACTGCTGTATCTAGACCAACAAGCAGCAGTAAGAATAAATGGTGAAACAACAACTTGGTTTGACATAAAACAAAGGGTCCGTCAGGGGTGCATACTGTCACCCTACTTATTTAACTTGTATACTGAAAATATCATGAGGAATGTTAGAGAAGATGTAGACAGAGAATATTACGATGCCATAACAATTGTAGGTTATGAAATACCAGAGATTAGATATGCTGATGACACAGTGTTACTGTCCACAACACAAAAAGAAATGGAAAAACTAATTACGTCAGTCCGTGAGAACAGCGAACAGCAGAACCTCTATCTTAATGCAAAGAAAACTAAATTGATGACAACTGACAGAAGAAACAAGGCAGCTGAAATATATATCAATGAGGAAACATAGGAAGAAGTGGAGAATTTTGAATATATTGGATCACTACTAACTAATAATGGAGAAAAAAATGAGGGAAATAAAAGAAGGACATCTATTGCTCTTCAGAAAGTAAAACAAATAAAGAATCTGTGGAGAGGAGAAGTCAGAACTACAACAATAAGATTTTTAAGGGCATGCATCTTTCCCATCGCAACATATGCCTGTGAGACCTGGACATTTAACAAAACAGCTGAGAAACACATAAATGCCTTTGAATGTAAATGCTACAGAAGAGTTTTCAAAATATCGTGGACAGAAAAAAGAACATATATATATATATACTACAAGAGCTTAATATTGAAGAAGGCTGGCTAGTAAAGAGGATTAAAGAGAGAAAACTAAAATATTTTTGACACATTAAACGTCATGATAATTTAGAGAAGACCGTATTGGAAGGATACGTAATGGGAAAAAGAAGAGGAAGACCAAGACGAAGATGGCTGCAGGACATCGATGACGATCTGCAAATGGATGCATCAGCAGCAGGCAATCTTGCTCACAAGCGAGAGGCCTACAGGAGTGCTGTTTGGGAGGCAAGTTACGCCAGCTTTATGCACATGAATGAATTAATTCTCTCCCTCTTTCTCCATCTCTATTTCTCTCTCTCTTTCTCCATCTCTATTTCTCTCTCTATTTCTCTCTCTCTCTCACTTTCACCCTCATTGTCTTATTATTTCTCTCTCTGTCTCTCTCTTTCTGTCTCTCTTTCTTATTCTTTCTCTTTCACTTTCTCTCTCTTCTCTCTTTCCCTTTCTCTCTCTCTATTTCTCTCTCTCTATCTCCCTCTTTTTTTTCTTTCTCTGTCTCTCTCAGTCTGGTCCGTGCCACTTTGGCGTTCGTGTCTTTTCAGTTTGAAAATTAAAAGTTAATTAAGATCATCTCATTATTATGATTCAACTAGTGTATAGACTGGTTTCAGTAAATTCTCTAGTGCTTAAGAAAAAAAAAATATTTAGCACTTTTTACAATTCAAAGAACTTTTCCGCATATTTATTCTCTCAACTCTCGTTTCCTTTTTTTTTAACATTTTTTGGGTCTTATAAATTAAGTGAATTAACAGGACGAAATAGATATACTGACAGAGAGATAGGCATGAATAGATACAGATATACACTAATTTCACAACTGTTTTCATTTTCCGTCCATATTTTACAATATGTATATACAGTAGGTAAGTTTCTCTTTTTGTTAATAAAATGAAATTTTAATAATATTTTCCATCAAAAGTATATATCAAATATGTTAGTGCGAAATGAACAGATAGACTCATAGAAGTATACACAAACAGATACAGAATCAGACATACACAAATAGAGAGACATGCAGAAATAGATAGATAAATAGGCAGACAGAGAGACAGATATACAGATAGACAGATAGATATATAGATAGATAGATAGATAGATAGATAGATAGATAGATAGATAGATAGATAGATAGATAGATAGATAGATAGATAGATGTTCGCTTATTTTCTCTCTCTTACTAGTTCTTACTCTATCTCTTTTTCTCTCTATATCTCTTTAATTCTCTCTATTTCTCCTTTTCTTTCTATTTATCTATGTCCTTCTCTCTCTCTCTCTCTCTCTCTCTCCCTCTCTCTCTCTCTTCTCCGTATAACTTTTGCGTTGGTGACCTTTCAGTTTAAATACAAAAAGTTAATTATGATTATTTTATTATTTTAATTCAACTAGTGAATAGAATGGTTTCGGTAACTACTTCAGTTCTAAAAACATTATTTATCTCTTCCTACACTGCACAGATCTGTTTCTAGTATTTATGCTCTCAATTCTCATTTCTTTTCTTTTCATTTTTTAAAAATTTCTTTTAAATTATAAGAATTGATTATATATATTCAAACAATTTCTGTAATTTATATACATATCAACAGTACGAGATAGATATTTTGAAAGAGATACAGGTCAGACATAAGGACAAACATACACTAATCGCTGTAATGATTTTCTTTGTTCGTCCATATTTTACAATATGTATATACAGAATGTAAGTTTCTATTCTAAAAAAAAAATTTTAAAAGAGTACTTACCTGTAAATTGCAAGGTGTGGCTTGTCTGGCGGTGTGTGTCAGACGGTGTGTGTCATTCCTGACACATACCGCCAGACAAGCACACCTTGCAATTTACATCTAAGTACTCCTTTAAACAAAAAAATTTGTTTAAACAGTATTCATGTAAATCTATACTTTATCTTCTCTCCCTATTTCTTCGTCCTGTATGTTTTTGTATGATTAAGGCTCACGCCGAAACGTCACAACTTTGTAATCGTTAAGTAATAAAGCTGCTCCTATTTTCTCCGAATTTATACTTTTCGGAAAAGAACTGTATTCATACCACTGCCAAAAAAGGGTAAACTGAAATTATCTACAAACTACAGAACCTTTGCCCTCATTAGTCATGCCAGTAAAATTCTGTTAAAAATCATAATGGGTAGACTTCGACAGAAAATAGAAAAAGAAGTCAATATGGTCCAAGCTGGTTTCAGGCAAGGAAGAGGATCAAGGGTTCATATATTCAATCGAAGATTAATAATAGAGAAATGCAGAGAGTTTAATATGTGTCTATCTTTATCCTTTATAGACAATTCAAAAACATTTGATTGTGTACAACACCAGAAACTTTGGGAAATAATTAAAAAAATGGGATTTCCAACACATTTGATACAATTAACATCACTGCTGTATCTAGACCAACAAGCAGCAGTAAGAATAAATGGTGAAACAACAACTTGGTTTGACATAAAACAAAGGGTCCTTCAGGGGTGCATACTGTCACCCTACTTATTTAACTTGTATACTGAAAATATCATGAGGAATGTTAGAGAAGATGTAGACAAAGAATATTACGATGCCATAACAATTGTAGGTTATGAAATACCAGAGATTAGATATGCTGATGACACAGTGTTACTGTCCACAACACAAAAAGAAATGGAAAAACTAATTATGTCAGTCCGTGAGAACAGCGAACAGCAGAACCTCTATCTTAATGCAAAGAAAACTAAATTGATGACAACTGACAGAAGAAACAAGGCAGCTGAAATATATATCAATGAGGAAACATAGGAAGAAGTGGAGAATTTTGAATATATTGGATCACTACTAACTAATAATGGAGAAAAAATGAGGGAAATTAAAAGAAGGACATCTATTGCTCTTCAGAAAGTAAAACAAATAAAGAATCTGTGGAGAGGAGAAGTCAGAACTACAACAATAAGATTTTTAAGGGCATGCATCTTTCCCATCGCAACATATGCCTGTGAGACCTGGACATTTAACAAAACAGCTGAGAAACACATAAATGCCTTTGAATGTAAATGCTACAGAAGAGTTTTCAAAATATCGTGGACAGAAAAAAGAACAAATATATCTATACTACAAGAGCTTAATATTGAAGAAGGCTGGCTAGTATAGAGGATTAAAGAGAGAAAACTAAAATATTTTTGACACATTAAACGTCATGATAATTTAGAGAAGACCGTATTGGAAGGATACGTAATGGGAAAAAGAAGAGGAAGACCAAGACGAAGATGGCTGCAGGACATCGTTGACGATCTGCAAATGGATGCATCAGCAGCAGGCAATCTTGCTCACAAGCGAGAGGCCTACAGGAGTGCTGTTTGGGAGGCAAGTTACGCCAGCTTTATGCACATGAATGAATTAATTCTCTCCCTCTTTCTCCATCTCTATTTCTCCCTCTCTTTCTCCATCTCTATTTCTCTCTCTATTTCTCTCTCTAACTTTCACCCTCATTGTCTTATTCTTTCTCTCTCTGTCTCTCTCTTTCTGTCTCTCTTTCTTATTCTTTCTCTTTCACTTTCTCTCTCTTCTCTCTTTCCCTTTCTCTCTCTCTATTTCTCTCTCTCTATCTCCCTCTTTTTTTTCTTTCTCTGTCTCTCTCCCTCTGGTCCGTGCCACTTTGGCGTTCGTGTCTTTTCAGTTTGAAAATTAAAAGTTAATTAACATCATCTCATTATTATAATTCAACTAGTGTATAGACTGGTTTCAGTAAATTCTCTAGTGCTTAAGAAAAAAAATATTTAGCACTTTTTACAATTCAAAGAACTTTTCCGCATATTTATTCTTTCAACTCTCGTTTCCTTGTTTTTTTACATTTTTTTTGTCTTATAAATTAAGAGAATTAACAGGACGAAATAGATATACTGACAGAGAGATAGGCATGAATAGATACAGATATACACTAATTTCACAACTGTTTTCATTTTCCGTCCATATTTTACAATATGTATATACAGTAGGTAAGTTTCTCCTTTTTTAAATAAAATATAAATATTAATAATGTTTTCCATCAAAAGTATATATCAAATATGTTAGTGCGAAATGAACAGATAGACTCATAGAAGTATACACACACAGATACAGAAACAGACATACACAAACAGAGAGATATGCAGACATAGATAGATAAATAGGCAGACAGACAGACAGATATACAGATAGACAGATAGATAGATAGATAGATAGATAGATAGATAGATAAATAGATAGATAGATATTACTATAAATAGGTAGATAGATAGATAGATAGATAGATAGATAGATAGATAGATAGATAGATAGATAGATAGATAGATAGATAGATAGATAGATAGATAGATAGATACTATCTTTCTGTATCTCTTATTCTATTTCGTACTTTCTTTTGTCTCTCTATCTTTTCCTCTCTCTTTCTCTCTTTCTTTCTCTCTTATTTCTCTCCCTATCTCTCTCTATTTCTCTCGCTCTTTCTCTCTGATTTTCTTACTCTTTCTGTCTCTCTCCTAATCTATCTTTCTCTCTCTTTTGTTTCTCATTCTTTCTCTTTCTTTCTCTCTCTGTCTTTCAATCTTTCTCTCTCTTTTTCTTTCTCTTTCTCTTTTTCTTTCACTCTCTTTCTCTTTCTATCTCTCTCTTTCTTTCTCTCTTCCTCTCTATTTATCTTGCTCTTTCTCTCTCTCTCTCTCTTTCTCTCTTTCGTTCTTTCACTTCTGGTCCGGGCCGCTTTGGAGTTGATGGCTTTTCTTTCTGAACATAAAAAGCTAAGATCATCTCACTATTCTAATTCAACTAATGAATAGACTGATTTTAGTAACTGCTCTAGCGCATCAGAAAAAAAAAATGTACTTCTTCTTACACAGCACAGTTCTCGTTTCTTAACTTATCATTGTTTTTCTTTCTTTTCAATTACAAGAAATATATATATATATATATATATATATATATATATATATATAAAATAAAGGGGACCAGCTATATATCTTGACAGAAACAGACATACAATAATCGCTGTAATGATTCTCTTTTTCCTTCCGTATTTTACAATATGTATATACAGAAGGTAAGTTTCTCTTTTTCCCTGCAAAATTGTTCTCTCTCTCTCTCTGAACCTTAGTGCCCAGGGCACATGGGGCTTCCGCAAGTTTTGTCCACAAATGCCCGTCCTTTGCCTTTTTTTTCTGCTCGTGTCCAAGTGAACCCTCTATTGCTCAACATCCTCTCTGTTTGATTTCTCCATGTCTCTTTTGGTCTACCCTTACTTCTGTTTACCTGTGGTGTCCATCATAGTGCTATTTTTGGTAGTGAGTTGTCAGTCATTCGGAGCACATGTCCCAGCCATCGACAGCGTCTTTCCTCAATAATTGCTGTCAGTGGCTTCATCTGCATCTCTGCCAACAAGATGTTATTTCTTTTAGTGTTTTGCCAAAATATTTTTCTAATTCTTCGTAAACATTTAGTCTTTAAAGAATTCAACTTGTTTTCTATTGTTTTGGTGATTTTCCAGCATTCACTTACATAGAGTAGTACACTTAGAACATTACTCTTAAATATCCTGATTTTCGTATTTATGCTTAGATTTTTAGATTTCCATATATTCTGCAGCACTGCAAAAACCTGGTTTGCTCTAGTAAGTCTGCTGTTGGTGTCCTCTGTGCTGTCTCCATTTTCTACTACTCACTCTGCTGCCAAGGTATACAAATTCTTTGACTTCCTCCACTAACATGCTATCTACTCTGAGTACATTTCTACTGTTCACATTTTGTTTCATTAATTTTGTCTTTCCTTGGTTAATCTATAGTCCTATATTGTTTTCATTCTGAGTTAGCTTGTTTATTTTATCTTGCATTTCTTTGTGGCTGCTTGATAGTAGACAAATGCCGTCCACAAAGTCAAGTTCCACCAGCACTGTGTCAAGGGTCCATTGTAATCCTCTGCGTTTGTCTGATGTTGCCTTCTTCATTAACCAGTCTATTGACAAGATAAATAATGTTGGTGATAGTACACATCCCTGTTTCACTCCTGTTTGTACCCTAAAGCTGCTGGAGGTATTTTCTTCACAGACCACTTTGCACTGAAAACCCTGGTATAGAGCTGTGATTATATTCACTATCGTATGGGGGAGGCCATGCCATCTTAGGATTTTCCACAGTGCATCTCTGTTGACACTGTCAAAGGATTTCTCAAAATCTATAAACAATGCATATGTTGTGCTATGCCACTCATTTGCCTGTTTTAGTATTTGTCTAAGTACAAATATGTGGTCTATGCATGATCTTCCTTTCCTAAATCCTGCCTGCTCTTTCCGAAGTTTTCCCTCAAATGTTGGTACAATTCTGTTGATGATTATTCTGCAAAATACTTTACTGGTGAGTGGCAGGAGGGTAATGCCTCTTCAGTTCCCGGAATCTCTGAGGTCACCCTTCTTTGGTAGTTTAACTATAAACCCAGTTTTCCACTCCTCTGGAGCTTTTTCTAGATCTCAAATTTGTTGTAATATCCGGCAAAGTTGTTTTGGTGTTTCTGTTTCTTCTGCTTTCAACATCTCAGCAGTCAGTTCATTTTCACCTGGTGCCCTGTCTGATTTTAGTCTTTTTTTATCGCCTCCATTACTTCACTTATTGTTATTGGTTCTGTATTGATGTTTAGTTCCGTTTTTGCTTCAGGTATGTCTATTGTTTGTACTGTTTGTGTTCTGTTTAGTAGGGTGTTAAAGTGTTCCCTCCATCTTTCAATTTTTTCTCTTTCTCCACTGACCAGTTGTCCCTTATGTGTCCTTATTGCACTCTCACATCTTGTGCTGAAGTTACCTGTCATTTGCTTTGTGATTTTGTATATGGTTTTCACGTCATTTGCATATGCTGCTTTCTCTGCTTTTCATTTATTTCTCCAATTCCTTCTTTTGCCATGAGTCTTCTTCTATCTTCATTTCCCTCACCTACTTTTGCGTTGAAGTCGCCCAAGATGAGTAGCATATCATGCTTGGGTATTGTTTCTACTGTGGCTTGGAGGCTGTTGTAAAAATCTTCTTTTAATTCCTCTTCAGCTGCTTCTGTTGATGCATAACAAACTATAATAGACAGCTTCGTGAATCTTGAGTTGAAGCGTGCATATAATAATCTCTCATTTACAGGGGTACATTTTAGCAATGCTCTTGATGCTTCTTATGTTATAATCAATGCTACTCCTCCTTCATGATGATCTTCTTTACCTGCCAATATTATTGTATATTCTGTGTGCTGTGTTGTTAATTTCCTTCTGCTTTGTCCTGTCCATCTTGAGTCTTGTATTCCTAATATGTCTAATTTGTATATGTGCATTTCCTTGACGGATTGTGCTAGTTTTAAAATCTCATCAAGTGTTCTTACATTCCAGATGCCTATTTGCATCTTGAGTTTAGGTTGCAGGAGGTCTGCAGTCGGGCTGGGGACTTCCAGTGGCTGGCTTTCATTCACAATCTTCATGGGCTCAGTTTCCTGAAAAGCATTTCTCCTTCCACCTGATTTTATTTTTTCCATGGCTTCTGTTTCTGCAGCAGTCTAATAGTCTTTTTTTACCAGATAGGGTTGCTGGCCATATTCTGAACCCTCCTTAGTCGTCTTGTACGATCATGCGTGGTAGTGTACAGTGGTCATTACTCTTGCAGATCCCTGGTACCAAACGAGGGAATGCAAAATAGACATATTAATATTTTTTTTCATTAAAAGTATATATCAAATATGTCAGAGCGAAATGATCAGATAGAATCACAGACACATACACAAACATATATAGAAAAAGACAGAGACAAAAAGACAGAGACCAACAGACAGACAGACATAGATAGATAGATAGATAGATAGATAGATAGATAGATAGATAGATAGATAGATAGTTAGATAGATATATAGATAGATAGATAGATAGATAGATAGATAGATAGATAGATAGATAGATAGATAGATAGATAGATAGATAGATAGATAGATGCATACATACGTACATACATGCATACATACATACATACATACATACATAGAAATGTAGATAGATAGATAGATAGATAGATAGATAGATAGATAGATAGATAGATAGATAGATAGATAGATAGATAGATAGATAGATATATAGATAGATAGATAGATGGATGGATGAATGGATGGATGGATGGATGGATGGATGGATGGATGGATGGATGGATTGATGGATGGATGGATGGATAGATCGATATATATATATATATATATATATATATATATATATAGATAGATAGATAGATAGATATATAGATAGATAGACAGAAAGATAGATATGTAGATAGATAGATAGATAGATAGATTTATGATTACATACGTACATACATACATACATACATACCTACATACATAGAAATGTAGATAGATAGATAGATAGATAGATAGATAGATAGATAGATAGATAGATAGATAGATAGATAGATAGATAGATAGATAGATAGATAGGTAGATAGATAGATAGATAAATAGATAGATAGATAGATAGATAGATAGATAGATAGATAGACAGATATATGTTCGATCATATTCTCTCTCTTACTAGTTCTTACTCTATCTCTTTTTCTCTCTATATCTTCTTAATTCTCTCTATTTCTCCTTTTCTTTCTAGTTCTCTCTGTCCTTCTCTCTCTCTCTCTCTTCTCCGTATAACTTTTGCGTTGGTGGCCTTTCAGTTTAAAAACAAAAAGTTAATTAAGATTTTTTTATTATTTTAATTCAACTAGTGAATAGAATGGTTTCGGTAACTACTTCAGTTCTAAAAACATTATTTATCTCTTCCTACACTGCACAGATCTGTTTCTAGTATTTATGCTCTCAACTCTCATTTCTTTTCTTTTCAGTTTTTAAAAATTTCTTTTAAATTATAAGAATTGATTATATATATTCAAACAATTTCTGTAATTTATATACATATCAACAGAACGAGATAGAATTTTGAAGGAGATACAGGTCAGACATAAGGACAAACATACACTAATCGCTGTAATGATTTTCTTTATTCGTCCATATTTTACAATATGTATATACAGGATGTAAGTTTCTATTATAAAAAAAATTTTTTTAAAAGAGTACTTACCTGTAAATTGCAAGGTGTGGCTTGTTTGGCGGTGTGTGTCAGGCGGTGTGTGTCATTCCTGACACATACCGCCAGACAAGCCACACCTTGCAATTTACAGCTAAGTACTCCTTAAAAAAATTTTTTTTAAACAGTATTCATGTAAATCTATACTTTATCTTCTCTCCCTATTTCTTCGTCCTGTATGTTTTTGTATGATTAAGGATCACGCCGAAACGTCACAACTTTGTAATCGTTAAGTAATAAAGCTGCTCCTATTTTCTCCGAATTTATACATTTCGGAAAAGAACTGTATTCATACCACTGCCAAAAAAGGGTAAACTGAAATTATCTACAAACTACAGAACTGTTGCCCTCATTAGTCATGCCAATAAAATTCTGTTAAAAATCATAACGGGTAGACTTCGACAGAAAATAGAAAAAGAAGTCAATATGGTCCAAGCTGGTTTCAGGCAAGGAAGAGGATCAAGGGTTCATATATTCAATCGAAGATTAATAATAGAGAAATGCAGAGAGTTTAATATGTGTCTATCTTTATCCTTTATAGACAATTCAAAAACATTTGATTGTGTACAACACCAGAAACTTTGGGAAATAATGGAAATAATGGGATTTCCAACACATTTGATACAATTAACATCACTGCTGTATCTAGACCAACAAGCAGCAGTAAGAATAAATGGTGAAACAACAACTTGGTTTGACATAAAACAAAGGGTCCGTCAGGGGTGCATACTGTCACCCTACTTATTTAACTTGTATACTGAAAATATCATGAGGAATGTTAGAGAAGATGTAGACAAAGAATATTACGATGCCATAACAATTGTAGGTTATGAAATACCAGAGATTAGATATGCTGATGACACAGTGTTACTGTCCACAACACAAAAAGAAATGGAAAAACTAATTATGTCAGTCCGTGAGAACAGCGAATAGCAAAACCTCTATCTTAATGCAAAGAAAACTAAATTGATGACAACTGACAGAAGAAACAAGGCAGCTGAAATATATATCAATGAGGAAACATAGGAAGAAGTGGAGAATTTTGAATATATTGGATCACTACTAATTAATAATGGAGAAAAAATGAGGGAAATTAAAAGAAGGACATCTATTGCTCTTCAGAAAGTAAAACAAATAAAGAATCTGTGGAGAGGAGAAGACAGAACTACAACAATAAGATTTTTAAGGGCATGCATCTTTCCCATCGCAACATATGCCTGTGAGACCTGGACATTTAACAAAACAGCTGAGAAACACATAAATGCCTTTGAATGTAAATGCTACAGAAGAGTTTTCAAAATATCGTGGACAGAAAAAAGAACAAATATATCTATACTACAAGAGCTTAATATTGAAGAAGGCTGGCTAGTAAAGAGGATTAAAGAGAGAAAACTAAAATATTTTTGACACATTAAACGTCATGATAATTTAGAGAAGACCGTATTGGAAGGATACGTAATGGGAAAAAGAAGAGGAAGACCAAGACGAAGATGGCTGCAGGACATCGTTGACGATCTGCAAATGGATGCATCAGCAGCAGGCAATCTTGCTCACAAGCGAGAGGCCTACAGGAGTGCTGTTTGGGAGGCAAGTTACGCCAGCGATATGCACATGAATGAATTAATTCTCTCCCTCTTTCTCCATCTCTATTTCTCTCTCTCTTTCTCCATCTCTATTTCTCTCTCTCTATTTCTCTCTCTCACTTTCACCCTCATTGTCTTATTCTTTAAACAACAAAATACTAAAAACATTATGTCTACAGAACACAGTAGTTTTTATAAACAACACGCCATTTTTTACTTCAGCCACAGGTGCTCCCAAGAAACGCCTTTACAGGGACCACATCCACATTAACAAGACTGGCAGTAGCATCCTTGCCAAAAATATCAAATATCCAGCAAGAACTGAGCAGAACATAACAAAACACTCAAATAGCCAGAAACAGTTTAGACAGCCACCCACATCTCGTAGCTCCAGAAACACACACTCTACACCAACTACAAGACTCCAAGGACCCTCAGAAACATCACCATCTGCCTCTCTACCATTGCCCGCTCCATCCACTGACCCACTATACGATTCCATGTTCCCACTCCTGCCTACACGGCAAGCTCAACAATTTATACCAACACTTAGTACAGCGAACAACATGGAGACTCCTGCACAATCACTATTTAGGAATGCCACAACAACTGTACAGGACACAAACACAAGAACCTCGAATCAATATCCGTGGAACTTTCAGCTACAATATCTAATGCAGTTTAGTCCTGCAGCTCTGAGCCACGCGTATATGATGTCCCTACTACACAATCAACACTCAACACCCACATACAGACACTAGATAGCTTGAAACTTCCAGCACTCTTTAACTTCTGTAGATTAATTTAACTGAACAAAAACAAAAAACCACAGAAGTTCTTACAGCAAAACATACATTTCTTAGTGCTAGCTTACAGCTAATATTGTTATCAAGTCTTTTACAATTTACACTTACATAACGTTCATTGCATTGTTGATTTTTGTACTTTTTTCCACTATTTGTCAGTATATTATAAACTTAGTTAGATTCATTATCTCTACTAGCTTAAACGTATAACTATAATTGTATGATTGAAGTCTGACCAGTTATTTTATTTTTACTGAAATATAATATTTATAACATTGTTATAGTGACTCAGAAAATGGAGGAGTGGCTGCGACACGATGGCCTACGTGTTGGCCACTTAAATGTTTATCATTTGTTAGGAAAACTCCCTGAGGTTACACATATACTTCAACAACATTTTCATATTTTTGGTTTCTCTGAAAGCAGACTACATAAAAACATCACAGACAATGATATAAGAATAGATGGTTTTAATTTGATCAGGCGTGACCCAACTAGGAAGCTAGAGACAGGTTTAGTCGTTTACATTTCTAACACAATTAAATTTTGTAGAAGAGAAGACCTAGAAACATCAGAGGTTGAATGTATTATGCTAGAAATCAAAATATCAAATCTTAGTCCAATTCTAATTAGTTTTATATACCGAAATCCAAATGCTTCAGCCGAGTGGTATGATCACTTTGCGACCATGATGGATGATGCTGTAACTCATAAATTCAAGGACATAATCATTCTAGGCGACTTCAATATAGATCTTAATCAGCCAAATCCTACATGGAAGAACATTTTAACATCTTACAACTTCTCGCAAATTGTTAACAAACCTACTAGAGTTGCTGAATCATCATCAACACTAATAGATCACATTTATGTAGCCCATTAAGGAAACATTACTGAATGTACTGTCCCTCATGTGTCGCTGAGTGATCACTACCCGGTCTGCTGTACGTGGTCACATAAGGGGTATAAAATACCAAAACACAAACATACCAGCATCAAATATAGAAACTTTAAAAACTTTAACTTGGAATTATTTTTAACTGATCTAAAAGCTTCGCCTCTTACGTACGTTTTCCAGTTAACAAATCCAGATGAGGCTATCGAATACTGGATCAAGATATTTCGATACATTTTTGACAAGCATGTCCCCATCAAAGAAATGAGAGTAAAACACGTAACAAAATTCCCGTGGATAACTCCCGATATATTGCAACTCATGAGGAAACGGGATGAAGCTCACAAAAGCAGAAATTTCAGTAGCTATCGTTCACTTAGGAATAAGATGCAGTATTTAATTAGGCAGGAAAAGAAAAATTACTTCAGAAATTTAGTGAAAGACAAAACTGATAGTAAATCAATCTGGAAAGCGATTAATACTCTTGTAAATAAAAGGAAGCAAACTGATCCACAAACACTTAATGGTGAACATACTTGCACTAACTTCAGTGAACATTTTAGGGAAGAAATTAGTATTCTAAAATCTTCATTACCGACCCCAAATTGCGACCTGAGCGTGTTGAAAACCTTCAGCGACAGTAAATGTGTAAAGCTAAAACAAATTAATATTCCTTTCCTCACAGTCGGTGAGGTTTATAACTACATCCGGTCTTTAAAGAACACTAACTCAGCAGGATGTGATGACATTAGTAACAAGATACTACGCTACGCTGCACCAGTTATCACAGACACACTAACATACTTATACAACTTGTGTATTGACAAAAAATATTTCCCTGACGCT
Organism: Achatina immaculata; assembly: GCA_009760885.1. Taxonomy (NCBI): domain Eukaryota; kingdom Metazoa; phylum Mollusca; class Gastropoda; order Stylommatophora; family Achatinidae; genus Lissachatina; species Lissachatina immaculata. The sequence goes on from CM019698.1 coordinate 930,027, forward strand.
TTTAAACTCGCCAAAGTTTTTCCTCTTTTTAAATCTGGACAGACTAGTGACCTCTCAAACTATAGACCCATATCCATTCTGTCATCACTATCTAAACCTCTTGAAAAGCATATACAAAAATTAACTCTGCTCCACATGCAAGAAAACAGTCTACTAATAGACAGTCAGTCAGGTTTTAGACCAAATTACTCCTGCCACACAGCATTAACTAAAATGACAGAAAGCTGGCTGTCTAATATAAATGATGACAAATTGTGTGGTGCTGTCTTTGTTGATTTTAAGAAAGCCTTCGATATGATTGATCATGAAATTCTTGCAAAAAAGCTGGAAGGCTATAGATTACATCCTGACCAAACAAAATGTATTACATCTTTTCTCTCAGGTAGAAAACAAGTAGTTTGCTTTAGAAACAAAATATCTATCTCGTCTGTGGTTGATACCGGTATTCCTCAAGGCTCCATTCTTGGTCCTCTTCTCTTTGCTATCTATATTAACGACCTACCACTACATTTAAAGCACTCTTCATGTGATCTTTTCGCTGACGACTGTACTGTTTACAATAGTGAATATGACATCAATAACCTACAGACAACGCCCCAAAATGATATAAACAGTTTGATTAAATGGAGTAATAAAAATGGCATGTTGATAAACACCAACAAAACAAAATCCATGCTCATCACTACAAGACAGAAACTGCAAAATTTGCAACTAAAACTTCACTACAGCTTTGTGCTGGGACTAAGGCAATAGAAAATGTTCATGAACATAAAACCCTAGGACTCATCATTGATCAGCATTTAACTTGGAATTCTCACGTACATAACCTAACAAATTTGATTGCACGGAAAGTTTACCAATTAGCCACGATTAAAAACTTTATCGACAAAAACACAAGAAAAATATACTACATATCACACATACAAACACACTTAGATTACTGTTCCACAATCTGGGATGGATGCTCAGTCTCAAACACAAAAAGGCTCCACTCACTTCACAAGCGAGCATTAAATCTTATTTGTGACAAACACCCAGTACAGACTGTAGATCAACATAAACAACTCAAAATTCTACCCCTCAAAAATAGAATCATTTTTAACAAAGTTAAGTTTGTTCACAGAATTCTGTCGCACAATGCTCCGCCTTACTTGTGGTCACTGTTTACGTATAACACTAAACATAGCCAGCGTTTAAAAAACTGTCTTCTTCCTAAACCCAGAATTGATATGTACAAGAAAAGCCTTGCATACTCTGCAGTACAGCTCTGGAACACCCTCCCCTACAATTTAAAATCCATTGGTAATACTTCATCCTTTAACTCAAACCTGTTTCATTATTTACTTGCATGTAATTATATGCCTCCATAAAATAGCCAGCACTCTCTCAACACATGGCTCGTAAACCATCAAGTACTTCAGTGACATAGTTAGAAAAGCAACTTGTTAGATATTGTTAGAAATTATTTTAATGTTTGTTTAAAAAAATATGTTAGAAGATCTGTATTTACAATGTATTTTTATTTATGTATATGTCTGCGGGTGTATGTGTGCGTGAGTGCTATTTTATTAGGTTAATTACTTCTTCTCTTTTACCTTGAATGTAGTAGTTAAATATTACACTCTTTTGATATGTTTTAACTAATTTAATTTGTATTTTTGTACTAAATCAAGTGTGTGGGAAGAATGAAAGATGGAGTGATGAGGGGCAGAATGTAAGACGGGCCTGCGTGAACAATTCTTTACCAATTCATTCATTCTCTCTGTCTCTCTCTTTCTGTCTCTCTTTCTTATTCTTTCTCTTTCACTTTCTCATTCTTCTCTCTCTCCCTTTCTCTCTCTCTATTTCTCTCTCTCTCTCTACCTCCCTCTTTTTTTTTCTCTGTCTCTCTCCCTCTGGTCCGTGCCACTTTGGCGTTCGTGTCTTTTCAGTTTGAAAATTAAAAGTTAATTAACATCATCTCATTATTATAATTCAACTAGTGTATAGACTGGTTTCAGTAAATTCTCTAGTGCTTAAGAAAAAAAATATTTAGCACTTTTTACAATTCAAAGAACTTTTCCGCATATTTATTCTCTCAACTCTCGTTTCCTTTTTTTTTACATTTTTTTTGTCTTATAAATTAAGTGAACTAACATGACGAAATAGATATACTGACAGAGAGATAGGCATGAATAGATACAGATATACACTAATTTCACAACTGTTTTCATTTTCCGTCCATATTTTACAATATGTATATACAGTAGGTAAGTTTCTCTTTTTCTTAATAAAATATAAATATTAATAATGTTTTCCATCAAAAGTATATATCAAATATGTTATTGCGAAATGAACAGAGAGACTCATAGAAGTATACACAAACAGATACAGAAACAGACATACACAAACAGAGAGACATGCAGACATAGACAGATAAATAGGCAGACAGACGGACAGATAAACAGATAGACAGATAGATAGATAGATAGATATATAGATAGATAGATAGATAGATAGATAGATAGATAGATAGATAGATAGATAGATATATATAGATAGATAGATGGATAGATAGATAGTTAGATAGAGAGATAGATAGATAGAGAGATAGATAGATAAATAGAGATAGATAGATAGATAGATAGATAGATAGATAGATAGATAGATAGATAGATAGATAGATAGATAGATAGATAGATAGATAGATAGATAGATACTCTCTTTCTGTATCTCTTATTCTATTTCGTACTTTCTTTTGTCTCTCTATCTTTCCCTCTCTCTTTCTCTCTCTCTTTCTCTCTTATTTCTCTCCCTATCTCTCTCTATTTCTCTCTCTTTCTCTCTTACTTTCTGTCTCTCTCCTAATCTATCTTTCTCTCTCTTTTGTTTCTCATTCTTTCTCTTTCTTTCTCTCTCTGTCTTTCAATCTTTCTCTCTCTTTTTCTTGCTCTTTCTCTTTTTCTTTCACTCTCTTTCTCTTTCTATCTCTCTCCTTCTTTCTCTCTTCCTCTCTATTTATCTTGCTCTTTCTCTCTCTCTCTCTCTCTTTATCTCTTTCGTTCTTTCACTTTTGATCCGGGTCGCTTTGGCGTTGATGGCATTTCTTTCTGAAAATGAAAAGCTAAGTTCATCTCACTATTCTAAATCAACTATTGAATAGACTGGTTTTAGTAACTGCTCTAGTGCATCAAAAAAAATATGTACTTCTTCTTACACAGCACAGTTCTCGTTTCTTAACTTATCATTGTTTTTCTTTCTTTTAAATTAGAAGAAATATATATATATATATATATATAAAGGGGACCAGCTATATATCTTGACAGAGAGATAGATAGATAGAGATAGATAGATACATACATACATACATACATACATACAGACATACGTACATACATAGAAATATAGATAGATAGATAGATAGATAGATAGATAGATAGATAGATAGATAGATAGATAGATAGATAGATAGATAGATAGATAGATAGATAGATAGACAGATAGATGTACGCTCATTTTCTCTCTCTTACTAGTTCTTACTCTCTATATCTTTTTAATTCTCTCTATTTCTCCTTTTCTTTCTATTTCTCTCTGTCCTTCTCTCTCTCTCTCTCTTCTCCGTATAACTTTTGCGTTGGTGGCCTTTCAGTTTAAAAACAAAAAGTTAATTAAGATTATTTTATTATTTTAATTCAACTAGTGAATAGAATGGTTTCGTTAACTACTTCAGTTCTAAAAACATTATTTATCTCTTCCTACACTGCACAGATCTGTTTCTAGTATTTATGCTCTCAACTCTGATTTCTTTTCTTTTCATTTTTTTAAAATATCTTTTAAATTATAAGAATTGATTATATATATATAGATAGCAACAACTCACAAGACCTCTGGGAGTCATGACCCAGAGGGGTCCACCCCCCTTAGAGTGTCAGGAGTTTAAAGGGCCGAAACACTTGACTGAGGGGGGGGGTACTTCCTCTGATGATCTGAAGGAGCTGTGTTGTTGTTCCGCTCTCTACGGTAGAGAGTTTCCTGCATATATATTCAAACAATTTCTGTAATTTATATACATATCAACAGGGCGAGATAGATATTTTGAAGGAGATACAGGTCAGACATAAGGACAAACATACACTAATCGCTGAAATGATTTTCTTTGTTCGTCCATATTTTACAATATGTATATACAGAATGTAAGTTTCTATTCTAAAAAAAAGTTTTTTTAAAAGAGTACTTACCTGTAAATTGCAAGGTGTGGCTTGTCTGGCGGTGTGTGTCAGGCGGTGTGTGTCATTCCTGACACATACCGCCAGACAAGCCACTCCTTGCAATTTACAACTAAGTACTCCTTTAAACAAATTTATTTTTAAACAGTATTCATGTAAATCTATACTTTATCTTCTCTCCATATTTCTTCGTCCTGTATGTTTTTGTATGATTAAGGCTCACGCCGAAACGTCACAACTTTGTAATCGTTAAGTAATAAAGCTGCTCCTATTTTCTCCGAATTTATACATTCCGGAAAAGAACTGTATTCATACCACTGCCAAAAAAGGGTAAACTGAAATTATCTACAAACTACAGAACTGTTGCCCTCATTAGTCATGCCAATAAAATTCTGTTAAAAATCATAACGGGTAGACTTCGACAGAAAATAGAAAAAGAAGTCAATATGGTCCAAGCTGGTTTCAGGCAAGGAAGAGGATCAAGGGTTCATATATTCAATCGAAGATTAATAATAGAGAAATGCAGAGAGTTTAATATGTGTCTATCTTTATCCTTTATAGACAATTCAAAAACATTTGATTGTGTACAACACCAGAAACTTTGGGAAATAATGGAAATAATGGGATTTCCAACACATTTGATACAATTAACATCACTGCTGTATCTAGACCAACAAGCAGCAGTAAGAATAAATGGTGAAACAACAACTTGGTTTGACATAAAACAAAGGGTCCGTCAGGGGTGCATACTGTCACCATACTTATTTAACTTGTATACTGAAAATATAATGAGGAATGTTAGAGAAGATGTAGACAAAGAATATTACGATGCCATAACAATTGTAGGTTATGAAATACCAGAGATTAGATATGCTGATGACACAGTGTTACTGTCCACAACACAGAAAGAAATGGAAAAACTAATTATGTCAGTCCGTGAGAACAGCGAACAGCAGAACCTCTATCTTAATGCAAAGAAAACTAAATTGATGACAACTGACAGAAGAAACAAGGCAGCTGAAATATATGTCAGTGAGGAAACATAGGAAGAAGTGGAGAATTTTGAATATATTGGATCACTACTAACTAATAATGGAGAAAAAATGAGGGAAATTAAAAGAAGGACATCTATTGCTCTTCAGAAAGTAAAACAAATAAAGAATGTGTGGAGAAGAGAAGACAGAACTACAACAATAAGATTTTTAAGGGCATGCATCTTTCCCATCGCAACATATGCCTGTGAGACCTGGACATTTAACAAAACAGCTGAGAAACACATAAATGCCTTTGAATGTAAATGCTACAGAAGAGTTTTCAAAATATCGTGGACAGAAAAAAGAACAAATATATCTATACTACAAGAGCTTAATATTGAAGAAGGCTGGCTAGTAAAGAGGATTAAAGAGAGAAAACTTAAATATTTTTGACACATTAAACGTCATGATAATTTAGAGAAGACAGTATTGGAAGGATACGTAATGGGAAAAAGAAGAGGAAGAACAAGACGAAGATGGCTGCAGGACATCGTTGACGATCTGCAAATGGATGCATCAGCAGCAGGCAATCTTGCTCACAACGAGAGGCCTACAGGAGTGCGGTTTGGGAGGCAAGTTTCGCCAGCTATATGAACATGAATGAATTAATTCTCTCCCTCTTTCTCCATCTCTATTTCTCTCTCTCTTTCTCCATCTCTATTTCTCTCTCTATTTCTCTCTCTAACTTTCACCCTCATTGTCTTATTCTTTCTCTCTCTGTCTCTCTCTTTCTGTCTCTCTTTCTTATTCTTTCTCTTTCACTTTCTCTCTCTTCTCTCTCTCCCTTTCTCTCTCTCTCTCTATTTCTCTCTCTCTATCTCCCTCTTTTTTTTCTTTCTCTGTCTCTCTCCCTCTGGTCATTGCCACTTTGGCGTTCGTGTCTTTTCAGTTTGAAAATTAAAAGTTAATTAACACCATCTCATTATTATAATTCAACTAGTGTATAGACTGGTTTCAGTAAATTCTCTAGTGCTTAAGAAAAAAAATATTTAGCACTTTTTACAATTCAAAGAACTTTTCCGCATATTTATTCTCTCAACTCTCGTTTCCTTTTTTTTACATTTTTTTTTTTTGTCTTATAAATTAAGAGAATTAACAGGACGAAATAGATATACTGACAGATAGATAGGCATGAATAGATACAGATATACACTAATTTCACAACTGTTTTCATTTTCCGTCCATATTTTACAATATGTATATACAGTAGGTAAGTTTCTCTTTTTCTTAATAAAATATAAATATTAGTAATGTTTTCCATCAAAAGTATATATCAAATATGTTAGTGCGAAATGAACAGATAGACTCATAGAAGTATACACAAACAGATACAGAAACAGACATACACAAACAGAGAGACATGCAGACATAGATAGATAAATAGGCAGACAGACAGATATAGACAGATAGATAGATAGATAGATAGATAGATAGATAGATAGATAGATAGATAGATAGATAGATAGATAGATAGATAGATAGATAGATAGATAGATAGATAGATAGATAGATAGATAGATAGATAGATAGATAGACAGATAGATAGATATATAGATTGATATATTTGCAATAATCCGAAGTATCAAATACTCAGGAACACAACATTAGAATAAATATTACTATTTTAAGGTATGAATTAAACTGTTACACATCTCTAAGCACTGCTTCAGACTGAAAATTACAAGTTTTATGAAGTTCTATCATTATTTATATGTTTCTAAAACACTCATAAAACGATACAAAAACGAATAGACAAATCTGTAGTCGTCCAAACAGTGAGAGAGAAAGAGAGAGAGAGAGAGAGAGGGAGATAGAGAGATTGAGAGGAGCATAATGCAGAAAGCTAGATCCAGAGACTTACACTAATTTCTATACTGAAATGTTGTTTGTTCAACTTCCACAACACTGATAATCAGCTGGTAAGTAAAAACAAACATACTTAGAAATTTCTGTTACCACGATATATACCAAACTCGGTACGTTTACTTCTTACATTTACATATATATTCACAAAAGTAAAATTAATGAACTATTAAACACAAATATAGCTATCAAAACGTTCCTTATTTTTAATTACATGTGTTTTATTTAGTGCGTATAGATTTCTGGTACGTCGTATATCTATTTTTGTTTCAAATTAATAAATGATATAATTTTATCTTTAAATCTCGATAGCACGAAAGAGAGTGAGAGAGAAGGAGAGAGAGAGAAAGAGAAAGAGACAAAGAGAGAGAGACAAAGAGACAGACAGAATGATTGATTGATTGATTGATGGATCTTTATTTCCAAAGGGTTAATAATTGGAAAGCAAGCCTGTCTGACATTCTGCCCTTTATAATACATCTTTCACTCTATTCAAGACATTCTACAAATATGCTGTTCATATAACAAACATAACTAACATTGAAGCTGAGAGACATAAAATAAAATATAATATTTTCGTTTCACTCTTAAACATTCACTCAGTACAGAAGTAAATACATACATTATAAATGACTATCGACTAAACAAAATTTTCGAGACCTTTCAGAAAACAATTAATTCTATTCGGTGTCTATAAGAGCACTTTAAGATAACGTAAGATAACAGACAGACAGAAAGATAGATAAATAGATAGATAGATAGATAGATAGATAGATAGATAGATACATTTGCCTGTTTTAATATTTGTCTAAGTACAAATATGTGGTCTATGCATGATCTTCCTTTCCTAAATCCTGCCTGCTCTTTCCGAAGTTTTCCCTCAAATGTTGGTACAATTCTGTTGATGATTATTCTGCAAAATACTTTACTGGTGAGTGGCAGGAGGGTAATGCCTCTTCAGTTCCCGGAATATCTGAGGTCACCCTTCTTTGGTAGTTTAACTATAAACCCAGTTTTCCACTCCTCTAGAGCTTTTTCTAGATCTCAAATTTGTTGTAATATCCGGCAAAGTTGTTTTGGTGTTTCTGTTTCTTCTGCTTTCAACATCTCAGCAGTCAGTTCATTTTCACCTGGTGCCCTGTCTGATTTTAGTTTTTTTTATCGCCTCCATTACTTCACTTATTGTTATTGGTTCTGTATTGATGTTTAGTTCCGTTTTTGCTTCAGGTATGTCTATTGTTTGTACTGTTTGTGTTCTGTTTAGTAGGGTGTTAAAGTGTTCCCTCCATCTTTCAATTTTTTCTCTTTCTCCACTGACCAGTTGTCCCTTATGTGTCCTTATTGCACTCTCACATCTTGTGCTGAAGTTACCTGTCATTTGCTTTGTGATTTTGTATATGGTTTTCATGTCATTTGCATATGCTGCTTTCTCTGCTTTTCATTTATTTCTCCAATTCCTTCTTTTGCCATGAATCTTCTTCTATCTTCATTTCCCTCACCTACTTTTGCTTTGAAGTCGCCCAAGATGATTAGCATATCATTCTTGGGTATTGTTTCTACTGTGTCTTGGAGGCTGTTGTAAAAATCTTCTTTTAATTCCTCTTCAGCTGCTTCTGTTGATGCATAACAAACTATAATAGACAGCTTCGTGAATCTTGAGTTGAAGCGTGCATATAATAATCTCTCATTTACAGGGGTACATTTTAGCAATGCTCTTGGTGCTTCTTATGTTATAATCAATGCTACTCCTCCTTCATGATGATCTTCTTTACCTGCCAAAATTTTTGTATATTCTGTGTGCTGTGTTGTTAACTTCCTTCTGCCTTGTCCTGTTCATCTTGAGTCTTGTATTCCTAATATGTCTAATTTGTATATGTGCATTTCCTTGACGGATTGTACTAGTTTTAAAATCTCATCAAGTGTTCTTACATTCCAGATGCCTATTTGCATCTTGAGTTTAGGTTCCAGGAGGTCTGCAGTCGGCCTGGGGACTTCCAGTGGCTGGCTTTCATCCACAATCTTCATGGGCTCAGTTTCCTGATAAGCATTTCTTCTTCCACCTGATTTCATTTTTTCCATGGCTTCTGTTTCTGTAGCAGTCTAATAGTTTTTTTTACCAGATAGGGTTGCTGGCCCTATGCTGAACCCTCCTTAGTCGTCTTGTACGATCATGCGTGGTAGGGTACAGCGGTCATTATTCTTGCAGATCCCTGGTACCACACGAGGGAATGCAAAATAGACATATTAATATTTTTTTTCCATTAAAAGTATATATCAAATATGTCAGAGCGAAATGATCAGAAAGAATCACAGACACATACACAAACAGATATAGAAAAAGACAGAGACAAAAAGACAGACAGACATAGATAGATAGATAGATAGATAGATAGATAGATAGATAGATAGATAGATAGATAGATAGATAGATAGATAAATAGATAGATAGATAGATAAATAGATAGATAGATAGATAGATAGATATATGCTCTATTTCTGTCTTTCTTATTATATTTCGTATGGTTCTAAGGACTGCAAACGCGCCACAAACAGCCTCTGGCAGTCAAGTCCAGCTCCTGGCCTTCCCGTGGCAGAACTGTTTAAACTGACAGGAGAAGGGGCGAGGGCGAATATCTGGCGCCTGAAAACCAGTTACTTAGGGTAGATGAGTGTCACGTTTGGTAGCTCATCTGCCGCTGTTGGCGAGATCTTCAGCTGCCGTGCGTGGAGCGGTGCTCTTCCCGGCCAATGAAGAAATTTGCAAATGAGGTTGCCGGGCAGCATCACTGCGGAAAAGGTGGTTGAAAGAATAAAGCGAAGCAAACAGTCAAATCACGGCACCTCTGGTCTGGAGGTCGGCCACGTCCTGAGTGCAGTCATATCGGGTGAAATGCATGAACCGGCTTGTCCAGAGGTTAAGTCACTGCTGGCTTGACTTTTCAAATGCCGCGCGTGGAGTGAAGCTCCTCCCGGTTAAGGAAGTAAATGCGGATATAAAGGTTGCTGTGCGGCGCCGATGGGAAAAGGTGGTGGAAAGTGAAGTCTATGTCCAGTAATATCGCTACGAGAGCTATACCACGGCACCTCTGCTCTAGAGGCCGCCTACGTCCGAAATACACCTACACTGGTGAAATATGCCTAAACCGGCACACACCAGGGGTGGAACTCGATGGCTAGACATGTCATGCCACTTCCGCTCTAGAGGTCGGTAACGCCTGATAAACACCCATACTGGTTAATTTTTGCCTAAACCGGCTCATACCAGGGGTGAATCTTGAAGGCTATGAATGTCACAGTACCTCTGCCCTAGAGGTCGGTCCCGTCCCAAACACGCCCATACTGGGATAATGCCTAAACCGGCTCAACCCAGGGGTAGAAGTCACTAGTGGCGAGGATTCATCCTCCTGGACAAAAGCTCCATCCTGGTCACAACTAGGAAGGGTAGCGGCCACGACTGCAAAATGCTGAAGTCGGAGACACTGGACCAGGGAAGTCTAGATAGGCAACCACCTCTCACCCGGCGGGGATGTCTGCGTATCCTAATCACGCTGAGGTTTTCCGGTGAGAAAGTCCAACCCTGGACTGGATGGGCGACCACCTCTCACCCGGCGGTGATACACGGGTATCTCAAAACACGTCGAGGTTTTCCGGTGAGAAAGTCCAACTCTGACCTGGGTGGACTAACGCCTCTCACCCAGCGGGGATGCACTGATATTCCAAACACGTCGAGGTCTTCCGGTGAGAAAGTCCAACCCTAGACCAAACTGGTGCAATGAAAACCACGGTGTCACGCAATCCCGCTTCTGAGACCCACCAAGAATACAGGCTAAAGCACTGTGATACTCTGAACCCCTTGTGGTCCTTTCGTGGAACTCTTGTGGTCTATTTCGGACCACACAGGGGACCACGGGACCTAACGAGGACCACATGCGTGAATTCAGTAGGTTCACAGTGCGGTTTTTGGTGGTAGAAGTGAACGAAGAAGAAGAAGAAGAAGATATTTCGTATTTTATTTTTGTCTCTGTATCTTTTCCTCTCTCTTTCGCTCTCTCTTTCTATCTTATTTCTCTCTCTCTTTCTCTCTCTATTTCTCTCTTTCTTTCTCTCTGACTTTCTCTTTCTATCGCTATTTCTTTCTATCTCTCTCATAATCTCACTTTCTCTCTCTTTTTCTGTTTCTCACTCTTTCTCTTTCTTTCTCTCTTTGTCTTTCAATCTTTCTCTCTCTTTCTATTGTTCTTTCTCTTTCTCTCTCTTTCTCTTTCTATCTCTCTCCGTCTTTCTCTCTTCCTCTCTACTTATCATGCTCTTTCTCTTTCTCTTTCTATCTTTTTTCTTTCACTTCTGGTCCTATCCGCTTTGGCGTTGATGGCTTTTTTTTCTGAAAATAAAAAGTTAAGATCATCTCACTATTCTAATTCAACTAATGAATAGACTGGTTTTAGTAACTGCTCTAGTGCTTCAGAAAAAAAATATGTACTTCTTCTTACACTGCACAGTTCTCGTTCCTTTATTTATCATAGTTTTTCTTTCTTTTAAATTACAAGATATATATATATATATATATATATATATATATATATATGTATATATATATTATAAAGAGGACCAGCTATATATCTTGACAGAGACAAACATACAACAATCGCTGTAATGATTTTCTTTTTTCATCCATATTTTACAACATGTATATACAGAAGGTAAGTTTCTCTTTTTCCCCGCAAAATCTCTCTCTCTCTCTCTCTCTCTTCTCTTTGAACCTTAGTGCCCAGGGCATATGGGGCTTCCGCAAGGTTTGTCCACAAATGCCCGTCCTTTGCCTTTTTTTCTACTCGTGTCCAAGTGAACCCTCTATTGCTCAGCATCCTCTCTATTTCTCTTCTCCATGTCTCTTTTGGTCTACCCTTACTTCTGTTCACCTGTGGTGTCCATCTTAGTGCTGTTTTTGGTAGTGAGTCATTCGG